>CM077088.1:182738913-183298913 GCA_039513925.1 Platanthera zijinensis | reverse complement strand
CAACACGCTAGACTCGGCTACTTCATTATTACCTCGGATTGAAAACCAATCCTACAACTCGGAGCAACGCCCCTACAACTCGATCCACAACACGGGATCTACACTCGGAAGAAATACTTCCTACAACACTCGTAGACAAAATCTCCTACAAGATAAAGATTTTGTAAATAAAATTATACAAACAGAATATCTCAGATTCTAATCTTTAGCCTTTCTTCTTTCTTGAATCTTTGAAGCTTTCTAAGAAATAGGTCAAAGATGACAAGCCGAAAACTTTTCTGGATCTAAAAACCTAGATCAACATGATCAAGATGAGGATCTGTGAGAATAAGAATGCATTGATCTGTTGATCTAATCTTGCAATGAATCACAGAAATTGTAGAAGTGCGGCGGCGAGATCGTCGATGAAGAGAGGCGGCGGCTTCCCGATTTAGAATATTAGATGATTCAAAAAACTTTGTATTTCTCGGATTTTTCTTCTGATACTCTTCTTATGGTTAGTCGAAATGATTAGACCTTTTATAGGAATAGTCTAACGATCATAATCATAAAGACATAACATGTGGACCAATAATCATGGAGATTAATTTTGAAATCTGGTCCCGTCAGACTTACTGAGATTTGTAGGAGGTCAGACCTTGAACTAAGATGAATTAAGGTCTGTATTACTCGAGCTGTGTTTAAGTATGAGGTTCTAATTGCCAAGTAGATCAGTCTATAATGGGTCACTTCCTCGAGAAAAGGATGTATAGCCTCTCTCGATTGGGATACAATCCTTGGATTGATAAGAAATCTGGAAATAGAACTTTCTAAGTCTTTTATACTCGAGTAATAGAATTGACCTTCACGAGTAAGTAGCTGGATTTCTCGAGTACTAATGCTTCTGACTACTCGAGTAAGTCTAGATTGATACTTCTCGAGTACGCTATCTTATGTTACACGAGACAAGGATAAATTTCTCGAGTACTTGACTTCTGTTACTCGAGACAAAGTCTTGTACTACTCAAGTAATGGCCTTAGCTACTCGAGTACTACACTTAGAAAAATTCGGAACTAGACTTTTCTGATAACTCGAGAACAAGCAAAGATGTACTCGAGTACTACACAGCTTCTCGAGAACTAATACTCTAAATCATATCGAGAACTACTTCAGTTACTCAAGTGATACTAGTAATTTCTTACTCGAGAATTGACTATAAATCTACTCGAGTACTAAAGTTGTTTCTCGAGTAAAACACTTAGAAAAATTTTACTTTCTGAAAATTTTCTTTCTTCAAGGAAATCTGCAACTAGTCTTTCTCCTACAGGTTTAGTGCTTAAAAATGAAGTCCTAATAGAGAGGCTACACATGAGTCAACACCATGGATCACACAATAAGGGATTACATTGTATGGTCATGTGTTTGGTGACTCATTGTAGACTGACATTGGTATACATTTTGGCAATTAAGTCCTGCAAATACATAACTCAAACCAGACATCAAATATAACTTAATTCATCTTAGTTTAAAGGTGATCTCATACAAATCTAGGTTATTGTGGATACAATAACCAACAGGAAGCTACTTTGGTTTAGACTCACGAGCGGTAAGCTCAGCGGTGGTAGATACGGACTGGTTTGTCTGGGGAGCCAGTTGCTTGGAAGGTTGTTGTGACGGGCGTGTTAGTCTGGGAAGCCGATTGCTCAAAGATTCATATTTATCATAACTGCAAGTGCATAAAGGTGGTGGGTCTTCGGTATTAGACGGTCGTTCGCACAGACGTCGATACATTGACTCAGCAAGTGTGGTTCTCACTTAGCCAAGGAAAAGACAGGTGTATTTGCCAGCAGAGAACGGAGGGGCTCCATGGTTGTGTTCTTCGCATTGAGGCGTACGAAGGTCTAAGTTTGGTGGTGTGAATACCGGCCTAGAGGTGGGGTGGCCCAACCCATTGTAAGACCCCTTTTTTTGCTACCGGGTCTTACGCCCAGAATCGCCGTTTTGCGATGACACCGACACTCGGGAGGGTCGCGACTACAAAATGTTGATCCTACCAGCATTAAACATCACCAAAAAAGTAGAATTATAATAGTGAAGACAATCAAGTCAAGTCCATAAATAACAATAGATATATAAATGAGCATGAAAATCACAACAAAGTCCACAGAGATAAAGTTATTGAAACAGAATAGTAAAGTAGAAATATAAATGGGCTCATGCCCGGTACATCATGACGTCACTACAAAACTCTCGTGGAAGCTAAGTAAAACTAACACTCACAGAGCCAGAAGCTTGTGCTCACGTACTAGACTGACCAACCTCCATGTGAATCGCACTCTGTTGGTGCTGCTTCTCTTGATGCTGCTCCCTGTCTCCCATTTGAAGCTGCTGAAATGTTTGGTCCACTGACCGTTAGTCAAAAAGACTTAGCCTGATTTCCCCTACCTCTCCCCTAGTGGCTCCTATGCACTGTGCAGGAGGAATGATAGGAAAGCTATGATGGCGGAGAGTAAATAAGAGCAGGTGATAATGGTCCTAATCTAACAGTTTTATTGTAATGTTCACAGTGCTATAAAAAGAAATGCAAGCTAGCAATACCATAATAACAGAGCAGTAAAGAGTAGAAAAGTAAAGTGTGTCATAAAGAAAAAGTGACAAATAATCACAAGGAAAGTAACCATAGCTTATAAGCATGTCCATACAAGCTTATAAACTATGGGGTCATTTTGCAAGGCCCAACATATAAAAAGTCTCATACCAATTTATACTTTAGGGGTAAGGGTTGAAGTATGATGATGACATAATATGCTTTGTTATGTGGGTTTAATAATATGATCATAAAAGTGCAACACACACACACGACTTTATGCGCATAGACCTTTAGTTCCCCGATTTTGGAAGCTAGATTCATTCCAAGGAGCCTTTGTAGTGGCCAATGGAGACAGTGGGTTGGGCCACCTCACTCCTAGGCGGGTATCCACACTACCACACCTAGCCCTTACTTATGCCTCTGAAGGACGCACTGGAGTCACCATGTACAAATGCTGACAAATCCGCCAGTCATTTCCTTAGCTACGTGTAAACCACACCCGCCGATTCATCGTATAGACGTCAGTGTGAACGACCGTCCAATACCGAATACCCACCACTTTATGCACATGTAACCATGAATTCCCGAGTCATCGGCTCCCCGGACTAACCCGTCCGTCACAACTACCTCCCGAGCCTTCGGCTCACCGGGCTAACTTGCCCTATTCCACAACCACCGAGCATACCGCTTGGATAACCCAACCAAGCTAACCTCCCGAGTCATTGGGATGAGTGAAGGTGAAGCCCTAGTTTACTAATTGCTCTTTAACATTTTAGTCTTACAGTTTAAGGTTAACCTTGGACTGCTCAGGGCATTCCCTGTGAAGGGCTCTCGAGGGCATTAGAAACTACGATGAGCTGAAGCTCAAAGCTCCCTTTTGCAAGATACTTAATATTATTTGTATCTACCCATATCACAACTATACTGATCTTACACTTGATCTAACCCTAAGTGTATTGAGACCTCCTCTAGGGAAAGACGATCCATCGTCGATCCTGAGCACACCTCTGCCCTTGCACAACCGAGCTCACACAACCTACCTTCTTTTGGTGACCCTATACATTCCAACCAGACAAGGTACACCAACTACCCTTTCCCATACAAGATCCAAATGCTTCCTTACTTTATAATTTCTAAGAGGTGCAGACCAAATAACCTACATGATGTGTATGAATGGTGACCCCCTTCAAATTTTCATCCAAATGATCTAAGATTATTACTGGGGGTCTATCATGATATTTAAGAGATAATTCCAGAATATAATATTTTTCCTAATTTATTTAGTAATTAATTAATTTACTATAAAATTAGGCCAACTGTGCTTTCTAAAACCAAGTATACTTTTCTAACAGGGTATGGCCTTAAAAAATTATGATAAACCAATAACATCAAAATAACAATAAATACCAAAAGTCCCAATTTTCCAAGGTGGACTTGACCTCAACAAATTATGGAACAAGCAAGCATAATCTTAATTTAATTAGGGAAAAATTTGAATCAGTCATCCAAAAATTATGAGAAACTTACTAGATAATAAGTATGACCATAAAAGGCTACTTCCCATTATTTATAATTTTCCAACTCCAATTGATCACATATATGAATTATATTAAGATATTCAACAAAGGGGCACTTATGAAGGAGCCCATATGAAAAGTCTTCCAATATTTTTATAAAAATTCACAAAGCATTATTGTTTCCTAAAATGTTCCTTGACCAAGTTTCATCATTTCCAGTAAGCAAATAACCCTAAAATAATTATATTGTGAATAAATCAAAGTTAGGCTTTATGAATGAAGTACTATGATTACTAATCCAAAATTCACAATAAAATTTCTAGGGGACAATATCATCTAAATAAGTTCAATGCCTAAGTTTCATGAGCATCCAAGTTCATTTGAACATGTAATAATTTATTGGACCAAAGTTCCCTAAACAATCCACATCTATTTCAAAGAGGTTATATGTTCCTAAAAATCCTATAACCACTCTTATAGTGCTTATTTTTACCCTAAAAACTCACCAACCAACTTCCAAGACCATCCAAGGATATATAGTCCCATGTCCTTCACTAGGCCCCAAACTTTAACACTAAGGCCTATACTAGGGTCTTCTGGCATATCCACCCCAAACCACTCAAAATATCTTGAGGGGGTGCTTTAGAGGACTTTGAGGCAGTGGCCAAAGTTTCTACCCTTTTGGATGAGGTTTGGCCACTCAACTCATCAAATACACACTTGCCCTAATTTATCCTTAAGGGACGAAATTTTTGTCGCATCAATACCTTATCAAATCAATCCCAAATGGGCTGAGATTTTTACCAGTGACCTATCATGACCTTAAGGGTCATCCACCAATATTTTGGGGAATTAAGAGGTCAATAGACCCCTTAATTAAATCATACATGATTTATTAAATGTTTTCTAAAACTATAGAAAAATGTATTCCAAAAATTCCCATTTTTGTATATGTCTGATTTATAGATGAGACTAACCTATAATCCAAATTTCAAGGCATTTGGATGAGTAGTTTAGTGAGGGCGTACAAATTTGTGTCTGGTTAACCCTAGGTATAGCTGGCACCATTTGGTGTGTTGTGGTCAGACCAGTGACCCAAATTGGTTGAAATTAATTTTCAAAGAAACTAGACTCAAACTACTTATACTTTGATGTTAACATTTTTCCAGAAAAGGCCTCTAATTATTTTTAATAATTAAAGCAAAACACTACCAAGTATGTGACAGAAATGAAATATTAATGAATTAATAAAAATCATCAGCGGCACGAATCTTGGTGCAAGGATGGACGACATCCCTTCATCGTTCCCAGTGTGCCAACGACTAGGATTGGTCTGTCCTAGGCGATGTTTGTCTGTTAATTCCCGGCCACCCACGCCTCCTCCCGGTCAGCCACTGCGACCACCACCTTCATTGAGGTGGTGGCTTGCGATTCGCAGTGGTTGGCCGGCCGAAGGTGGTCGGAACAGTGAAATATGAGTGGAAGAATAAGCTTGAAAACCAAGCTCTCGACCAACTTGATCTAGGGCCAATTGGCCCCAAACCTTGCGGCCAATAGATGTGGATCTATCCACTGAGAAAGAGGAAGAGAATAAGACCTTCTAGGAGGGTTGGAGCCTAGCCGATCGTCGGATTGCCATTGACGGTGGTGGCACCACTCGGTACTCTGCAACAACACTACCAGAGGGCTCAGATGCTTCAGGGAAAGAGTGGAAATGATTTCTCTCGACCTGGTGAAGCTTTTAAAAGTATTAGATTGGGGAGAGGAGAGGTCTATGCTTCAATGCCATTAATGGCCATGAGTGGAGGTTTACGCCAAGTGGTGGTTCAGTGCACCCAGCCACTAAAAGGGCCTGAAAAGTCCCTTGATTTTCTCAAAACTGATGGGTGAGATGAATCAAGCCATTGGAGATGAAGAGAGGAGGCCCCTTGGACTTCCAAGCCATGAATGGCCATTTTCTCTCTTTCTCTCTCCTCCATTAAAGGGCAACTTGAGGTTTCTCTCTCCTAGTCACCATTTCCAGCAAATGAATGGCAAATTGGGTAATTATAAACCTCATGAGGCTAGTGGTCCACCTCAATTGGGCCTAGCCCAAGTGGATTGGGCCAAGCCCAAGTTGATTGGGCTTGAGCTAGCCTTTTCACCACTTTTTGGGCTTGGCTAACCCTAGCTATCTAAGCCCATCCCTAGGTTTTTTTGGGTTATGTGTCAGACCCAATGGGGTGTAGATGATCCCATTGACATCAAACTAGTCCACTTGTTGCTTGGTGTAGCCCAATTAGGTCAACTTTGGGAAATTTGACCAAATTAGGGTTTGAGTTGATCCTTGGTCAACTTGACCTCTTGGTTGGCCCTAATGGGTGGTTAGTGACCCAATGGACCTCTCAGGGGGTTAGAGATGTTATGGTGGGGTCATGGAGTCAAGTTGAAGCACTAAAGTCAAACCCTAGGGTGGGTAATTGGAAATTACTATTTACAGACCAAGGTGGTTTTCACCTTTATGCCTAAGTTCACTTGGTCTCTTGAGCTTCCTAGGGTTTTATCATGACCTAGTCATGATAAAACCACTCTTAGAGGTCTAATTATTTGAGGGATATTACAAATCCCAATACATAAAAATAAAAGTTTCATCCCCGAAATTAAGGTTAGGCCTACGGGGTTTCTACTGAAATAAAAGCATGTAACATCCTTAGAAGATTGGAGGTATACCTGACTTGAAGAGATCTAGGTACCTATACTGCATCAGGTCCCGTGGCTCCCAGGTATGCTCCTGCTGCCCATGATTACTCAACAGGACCTTAACCAGTGGAACCTTCTTGCATCACAAGACCCACAATACTGTATCATTGATCCTGACCGGCTTCATGTTGATTGATCGATCAGAAGCCACCAGGCCATCTGTAGTGGAAATCAGCTACTCAGGTCGTAGTAGAGCCCTCCAAAGTGATGAGATGTGGAAGACATCGTGCAATCCCGCTAACTTCGACGGTAGCTCCAGTCTGTAATCTAAGGGGCCGATCCTCTCTAGGATCCTGTAGGGCCCCATGTATCTCGGACTAAGCTTCTTCTGCCCACGTACCCGCGAGACTCCATACATCGGTCGTATCTTCAAGAAAACCCGGTCTCCCATATAGAACTCAACCTAACGATGCCGCACATCATTGTACTTGGCCTGTCTACTCTGGTCCTCCAGCATCCTGTCTCAGATCAATCTCACCTGAGCGTTTGTCTCCTCTACGAACTCCGAGCCAAGTGCCTTTGGATCCTCATCCTAGATCTAAGATAGTAGGGTCTTGCACCTCCGTCCGTACAGTGCCTCGTAAGGGGCCATGCCTATGCTGGACTGATGACTATTGTTGTAGCAGAACTCAATCAGCGGAACCAGTCTCGCCCGGGGCTCTCTGTGGTCCAAAATGCATAGACGCAAAAGATCCTCTAGTTTCTGGTTAGTGCGCTCCGTCTGCCCGTCCGTCTGAGGGTGGAAGGTTGTGCTAAACGTCAACCGAGAGCCTAGGTAAGCCTGAACCGACCTCAACTCCTTGGAAGTAAACCGTCCATCTCGATCTAACACGATCGACCTTGGCACGCCATAATAGCGGACAAACTGCTCCACGATAATATGGCCCAAGAAAGACACCTCCTTCAGCCAAAATGGGCACTTGCTGAACTTGGCATACAGACTGTGCTCCCGGAGCCTCTCCAGAGTTAGTGCCAAATGACGCGCATGCTCCTCCTCTGTCCTTGAATAGATGAGGATGTCGTCAATAAACACTATGACGAAGACGTCCAGGTAGGCCTCGAATACCAAGTTCATCAAACTCATGAACGCGGATGGTGCATTCGTGAGCCCGAAGGGCATCATGGTGAACTCATACAACCTGTATCTACTGCTGAAAGCAGTCTTCGAGGTGTCCTCCATCTTGAATCCACAGCTGGTAGTACCCTGGCCTCAGATCCAACTTCGAGAACCAGTGAGCTCCCTCCAATTGGTCAAACAGCTTGTCAATCATCGGCAGGGGATACATGTTCTGGAGCATCAGCCTGTTTAGTGCTCTGTAATCAATGCACAATCTGAGCGTCCTATCCTTCTTCTTCACAAATAATACTAGATCTCCCCATGGCGAGGAGCTGGGCCTGACAAACCCAGCTTCCACTAAATCTTGTTGTTAGCTTCAAAATTATACCAACTCCTTTGGGTCCATCCGATAAGGAGCTCTAGATACCGGCTTTTCCCTCGGTACGAGCTGTATCTTGAAATCCTTCTCTCGATCCGGCGATAACCCTGACAACTTCTCCGGAAAAACATCAACAAAGTCCCATACCACCGGGATACTAGCAATGGAATCCTTGGCCTCAGCCATCTCAAATAGCACCTGGCAGACCTCATCTCCCTACAGATGACCCTTGATAGCCTAAATAGAAGAGAGTAGAAGGAGAGAAGCTGGAACAATACCTTCGAAGGTTGGGTAAGTATCGTCGTATCTCAACACGACCCTCCTTGCTGGGCAATCAATCTGCGCATGGTTCCAAGTGGGCCATGTCATGCCCAGGACGAGATCAAAATCCGGTATCCCCAAAATCATTGTTGGGGCCTCGAAGGTTACACAATCAATGGTCACTCCCAGAACGCACTTGGCCATAGACTAGATCTCCATCCCGTTAGGGAAACGCACCCTCCCGACGACTCCCTCAAAGCTCCTGATTTTGTCCAAGTATTTGATAAACTCCTCTGAGACAAAGTTATGTGATGCTCCCGTGTCGAATAGGGTGTGGACAGGCTTGCCACACACCATTAATATCCCTGAGTTAATTAAGTTTTTCCTCTTAGATATCTAGTTTCAGATTCTTGCCTAATTCTACAGTTCTATATCCATGTAATCTATCTTCTAGAAAAGAAAGGAACTTTAAATCACCGGCGTACCTGCTATCACCGCTCCCGGTTCCGGGGCTGAGCCAGATCCAAGGCATATACCTGCCCTTATCCCGTCTGGAGTCAACAACCTAAAATCCACATCCCCGGCTACATCCTCGACCACCAAACTGTCGTGCAAGTGGTGCATCCTGAAGTGCTGGTGGGGGTGCTTCCCTCATGGGGCTGTTCCTCCAAATGTGCCCCAGTTGGTTGTACTGGAAGCATGTCGGTGCCTCCTCCACTGGCCTCGACATCTCCCGCATCTATAAGGGCTGAGGAGCTAATACTACCTAGTTCCTCTACTCCTGCATGTCCTCCTAGCGGGGTTGATCAACATTCCTCCTTTCCCCTATGAAACGACCTATGGGCTGGTATCTCTTGCCACCGATCACTGAGTCATTAGCAAGTCTCTTCCGACCCCATACTGTAACTTGGTCTGCCTCCAGCTTCTTTCCCATCTCCAAGATCCTGGCCAAGCTCTTGTCAGAAACAAAGAGGAGGGTCTTCTTTATGTCATCGTGAAGGCCCTTGTAGAACCTCTTCGAGTATCCCACATCGTCCAGGGTGTATAAGTACGCAAAGCGGGCTAGATGTGTGAACTGCCGGTAGTATTCAAATACCGTCCTGCTGCCCTGCCTCAACTACAGGAACCTGTCCTCCAAGTCATCCCTCGTCGATTGTGGTACGAAATATTGCAATAGATCTGCTCTGAACTCCTCCCAGGAAATGTCTGGGCAATCCACTATAGTGAAGGTGGTGTCTAATAGTGACTTCCACCATCTCTTCACATGCAACTCCAAATAGGAAACTGCCAAGGCTACTGCCTTCTCTGTCAGGCATCGAATCTTAGCCAACATCTCATAAATAATGTCTAGCCATTCCTCTATATAAACAATTGATTCTATCCTGAGGTAGGATGGTGGCGAAAGCTCCTGAAGGACGCTCAGCAAGTTAGCCCAGGGATTTGGCTGTGGAGTCGGATCCTGTTGAGCCCTGAAGGCTTCTGGAATAGCCGTTAGTGTCTATTCCATCTCCGTCTACTGGAACAGAGTTGGAGCCGGTGGGGGTGGAACCATGTTCTGTGCCTAGGGTGCACCATGTTGAGGGTTAGGGTTCTTCGCAGGCTACAAAGGAAAATTCCAATTGTGAGTTGATTTACAAATGGAACTAATGAAGAAGTGGACTTTTGCATGTGATTCCACTTATGGGCACACCATTGCTTCTACTGCTAGTTTGTCCTCAAACTAAGCTCATGTGGGGTGGCCTAGGGTTTTGTGGACTTCTTTTCCTCGGATCGAGGTTAGCTCTGATACTAGTTTGTAAGACCCCTTTTTTGCTACCGGGTCTTATGCCCAGAATCACCGTTTTACGATGACACCGACACTCGGTAGGGTCGCCACTACAAAACGCCGATCCTGCCGGTATTAAAGATCACCAAAGAAGTAGAAGTACAACAATGAAGACAATCAAGTCAAGTCCACAAATCACAATAGATATATAAATGAGCATGAAAATCACAGCAAAGTCCACAGAGATAAAGGTACTAAAACATAACAGTAAAGTAAAAATATAAATGGGCTCATGCCCGGTACATCATGACCTCACTACAACACTCTCGCGGACGCTAAGTAAAACTAACACTCATGGAGCCAGAAGCTGCTGCTCCCGTACTAGACTGGCCCACCTCCATGTGCATCGCACTCCGCTAGTGCTACATCTCCTACTACTGCTCCCTGTCTCCTATCCGGAGCCGCTGAAATGTTTGGTCCACCGAACATTAGTAAAAAAGACTAAGACTAATTTCCCCCACCCATCCCCCAGTGTCTCCTAGGCACCGTGCGGGAGGAATGATAGGAAATCTATGATGGTGGAGATTAAACAAGAGCAGGTGACGGTGGTCTAAATCTAGCAGTTTTATTGTAATGTTCACAGTACTATAAAAAGAAATGCAAGCTAGAAATAACATAATAACAGAGTAGTAAAGAGTAGAAAATTCAAATGCACCATAAAGAAAAGTGACAGATAACTATAAGGAAAGTAACCATAGCTGATAAGCATTCCCTCACAAGATTATAAACTATGGGGTCATTTTGCAAGGCCTAATGTATAAAAAGTCTCATACTAATTTATACATTAGGGGTAAGGGTTTAAGTATGATGATGACATGGTATGCTATGTTATGTGGGTTTAATGATATGATCGTACAAGTGCAACACACACACACATGACTTTATGCGCACAGACCTTTAGTTATCCGATTTTGGAAGCTAACTTCACTCCCAGGAGCCTCCGTAGTGGCCAACGGAGACAGTGGGTTGGGCCACCCCACTCCTAGGTGGGTATCCACACTACCAGGCCTAGCCCTTACGTACGCCTCTGAAGGACACACTAGAGTCACCATGTACAAATGCTGACAAACCCGCTAGTCTTTTCCTTGTCTAAGTGTAAACCGCACTCGCCGAGTCATTGTATCGATGTCAGTGTGAATGACCGTCCAATACTGAAGACCCACTACTTTATGCATATGCAACCATGAATTCTCAAGCTATTGTCTCCCCAGACCAACCCGTCCGTCATAGCTACCTCCTGAGCCTTCGGATCACCGGGCTAACTTGCCAATTCCACAACCACCGAGCCTACCGATCGGATAACTTAACCATGCTAACCTCCGAAGTCATCGGGATGAGTGAAGGTGAAGCCCTAGTTTACTAATTGCTCTTTAACATTTTAGTCTTACGGTTTAAGGTTAACCTTGGAATGCCCAGGGCATTCCCTGTGAAGGCCTCTCGAGGACACTAGGAACTACGATGGGCTGAAGCCCAAAGCTCCCTTTCACAAGGTATTTAATATTATTAGTAACTACCCTTGTCCCAATTCTACTGATCTTACACTTGATCTAACCCTAGGTGTATTGAGACCTTCTCTAGGGAAAGACGATCCACAATCGATCCCGAGCACAACTCTGCCCTTGTACAACCGGGCTCACACAACCAACCTTCTTTTGGTGACCCTATACATTCCAACAAGACTAGGTACACCAACTACCCTTTCCCATACAAGATCCAAATGCTTCCCTACTTTATAATTTCTACTATGTGTAGACCAAATAACCTACATGATGTGTATGAATGGTGACCCCCTTCAAATATTCATTCAAATGATCGAAGATTATTACTGGGGGTCTATCATGATATTTAAGAGATAATTCCAGAATATAATATTTTTCCTAATTTATTTAGTAATTAATTAATTTACTGCAAAAATTAGGTCAACTATGCTTTTGAACACCAAGTATACTTTTTTGACAGGGTATGGCCTTAAACAAATTATGATAAACTAATAACATCAAAAAAATAGTAAATACCAAAATTCCAGATTTTCCAAGGTGGATTTGACCTTCAACAAATTATGGAACAAACAAGCATAATCTTAATATTTTATAAATATTCTGGCACTTATGAAGGTGCCCATATGAAAAATCTTCCAATATTTTTATAAAAATTCATAGAGCATTATTGTGTCCTTAAATATTCCTTGACCAAGTTTCATCATTTTTAGTAAGCAAATAACCCTAAAATAATTATCTTGTGAATAAATCAAAGTTAGCGTTTATGAATGAAGTACTATGATTACTAATCCAAAATTAACAATAAAATTTCTAGGGGACAATATCATCTAAATAAGTTCACTGCCTAAGTTTTATGAGCATCCAAGTTAATTTGTGCATGTAATTATTTATTGGACCAAAGTATCCTAAACTATCCACATCTATTTCAAAGAGGGAATATGTTCCTAAAAATCCTATAACCACTCTTATAGAGCTTATTTTTACCCTAGGAACTCACCAACCAACTTCCAAGACCATCCAAGTACATATAGTCCCATGTCCTTCATTAGGCCCCAAACTTCAACCCTAAGGCCTATAAAAGGGTCATTGGGAATATCCACCCCTAACCACTCAAAATCTCTTATGGGGTAATTTAGAGGACTTTGAGGCAGTGGCCAAAGTTTCAACCCTTTTGGATGAGATTTGGTCACTCAAGTCATCAAATACACACTTGCCATATTTACCCTTAAGAGACCAAATTTTGGTCACATCAATACCTAATCAAATCAACCCCAAATTTGTTGAGATTTTTACCAGTAACCTATCATGACCCTAAGGGTCCTCCACCAATATTTTGGGGAATTGTGAGGTCAATAGACCTCTTAAATAAATCATACATGATTTATTAAATGTTTTCTATAACTATAGAAAAGGTATTCCAAATATTCCCATTTTTGGATATGTCTGAGTTATAGATGAGAGTAACCTATGATCCAAATTTCAAGGCATTTGTATGAGCAGTTTAGTGGGGGCACACAAATTTGTGTCTGGTTAACCCTAGGTATAGTTGGCACCATTTTGTGTGCTGTGGTCAGACCAGTGACCCAAATTGGTTGAAACTAATTTTAAATAAACTAGACTCAAACTGATACTACTTTGATGTTAACCATTTTTTCAGAAAAGGCTCTAAGTATTTTTAATAAATAAATCAAAACATTGCCAATTATGTGATAGAAATGAAATATTCATAAATTAATAAAAATCATCAGCGACACGAATCTTGGCGCAAGGATGGATAACATCCCTTCATCGTTCCCAGCGCGCCAGCGACCGGGATTAGCCCATCCTGGGCGAGTTTGCCCGTGAATTCCCTACCACCCACGCCTCCTCCCGGCCGGCCACCACCACCACCACCTTTGTTGAGGTGGTAGCTGGTGATTCGCGGTGGTTGGCCGGCCGGATGTGGCTGGAATAGTGAAATGTGGGTGGAAGAAAAAGCATGAAAACCAAGCTCTCGGCCAGCTTGATTTAGGGACAATTGGCCCCAAACCTTGGGGCCAGTAGATGTGGATCTATCCACTAAGAAAGAGGAAGAGGATGGGACCTTATGGGAGGGCTGGAGCCTAGCCGATCGTTAGGTTTCCATTGATGGCGGTGGTGCCGCTTGGTGCTCTACAACAACACTACCAGAGGGCTTGACTGCTTCAGGGAAAGAGTGGAAATGATTGCTCTCGACCTGGTGAAGCTTTTAATAGCATCAGATTGGGGGAGAGGAGAGGTATAAGCTTCAATGCCATTAATGGCAATAAGTCGAGGTTTTCGGCCAAGTGGTGGTTCAGTGCACCCAGCCACTGAAAGGGCCTGGAATGTCCCTTGATCTTCTCAGAATTGATGAGGGAGATGAATCAAGCCATTGGAGATGAAGAGAGGAGGGCCCTTGGCCTTCCAAGCCATGAATGGCCATTTTTCTCTCTTTCTCTCTCCTCCATTAAAAATCAACTTGAGGTTTATCTCCTAGTCACCATTTCCAGCAAATGAATGACAAATTGGGTAATTATAAACCTCATGAGGCTAGTGAGCCACCTCAATTGAGCCTAGCCCAAGTGGATTGGGCTTGAGCTAGCCTTTTCTCCACTTTTTGGGCTTGGCCAACCCTAGCCATCTAAGCCCAGCCCTAGGTCATTTTGGGTGATGTGACTGACCCAATGGAGTGTAGATGATACCATTGACATCCCCCTAGTCCAGTTTTGCCTTGGTGTAGCCCAATTAGGTCAACTTTGTGCAATTTGACCTAATTAGGGTTTGAGTTGATCCTTGGTCAACTTGACCTCTTAATTAGCCCTAATGGGTGGTTAGTGATCCAATGGACCTCTCATTGGGTTAGGGATATTATGGTGGGTTCATGGAGTCAAGTTGAAGCCCTAAAGTCAAACTCTATGGTGGATAATTGGAAATTAATATTTACAGACCGAGGTGGTTTTCACCTTTATGCCTAAGTTCACTTGGTCTCTTGAGCTTCCTAGGGTTTTGTCATGACCTAGTCATGACAAAACCACTCTTTGGGGTCTAGTTGTTTGAGGGATGTTACACCCATCGCCTCTATTTGCCACTATGCGAGGTACCTGAGAGTTTAGCTAACTCCAAATGAGGGAACTAAAGTTTTGTGCACATAGAGTCATGTTTGTGTGTTGCACTTGTATGAACATAACATTAAACCAGCATAACATAGCATATCATGTCATCATTGCATTTAAACCCCTACCCCTATCATAAAAATGGGATGTGACTTTTTATATGATAGGTCTTGCAAAACAACCCCTTAACTTATGAGTTTGTATGGACATTCTTATAAGTTATGGTTACTTATTCTATAACTTACTTTACTTTATCTGTGGTAGAAGGTGGTCGTAGTTCTTTACTTGTACTTTTATTACTTATAGGGTAGCATGTGCTTACTGCTCTGTACTTTACCTTATTTACATTACTACCACCTTGTTATAGTTCCTTTGTACATACTCCTGCTAGGGTTGTTGTCACCTGCTCTTATTCATTCTCCACCTTAAATATCTATCCTTGTCTCCTCGCACGGTGTGTAGGAGTCACGGGGGTGAGGCGAGGAAGATAGTGGCTTAGTCTTTTGACTAACAGTCGGTGGACTACATCATTTTAAGAATTCGAGGTGATGCACCAGTCATAGGAGGATGACAGGACTTGAGGAGCAGTTGCTGCGCACTACCGCTACTACTCAGCAATAGGTCGAGGACGGTTTTCAGTTTGCTTCCGCTAGATGTGTGAGTTGTGGGGGAGAGATTATTTGTATTAGACATGTATCGGTCTTAAGCCCATTTTTATACTCTCTTTTATACTTATACTCATTGTGGACTATTGCTCTTTATATATATATATATTGATAGTGAGCTGTGATTTGTGGACTTGCATTACTCACTTACTTCTCTTTGGTTGGCCTACTGTGATGTTATCATTTTAGCCGGTAGGATCGGCGTTGTGCGGTGGTGTCTAACATGGTAGTTGGAGTCACCATAAGGCGGCGGTTCTAGGCGTAAGACCCGGTGATGAAGGGGAAAAATGGGGTCTTACAAAACCATCCAAGTATCAAGGCGATATTCGACGAATCGGCGATACTCGACGAATAAGTCTAATTCATTGAAACTGTCATTACGATACTCGACAAACCCAAGAAAGATTCGTTGAGTCTGTCATGATGATACTCGACATATTCAAACCCATTCGTTGAAACCTTATGCTATACTCGATGAATTTCCCTTAGAATCTTCCGATCACTTACCTGATGACCCATATTCACAATATAGGTCCCAGAATGAAAATCTTTCACATCCAGAACGTCATAGACATGTCCCTTCACTCATATCACATATGAGCAAGGCCAATACAAACATTTCCAACTTCTCCAATGCTCTTATGTGCGACCCTATAGGCTCATATTGTGTTGGAAGTGATACTATATGTTTGATCACTTCCAGATCACCATGGTAACACCAACAGTACATATAATAACAAATAAGACGAACATGATTCAACGATGACTCACCACCATGCATGACATCCCTCTAAAGCTCATCCCACGTCCAGCCAATTGGGATATGCATCCTCCATCTCAGGAGCTCCCTACCGAACGCATCCAATCAAGCACACCCACCGATGAGGTGATCCCGATCCCCAGTCACTTCGCAATCCCACATGCATAAGAGAGAGTCCACAAGCCCACGTCGATACAGCCAAGTCCGATTGGGCAAGGCATCCCAAACATGCCTCCATCAGAAGAGCTTCTCTCGAGGATGCAGACGAAACTGCCTGAGCCGCAACATATCCAGCTCTGAGCTGGTGGGAGGGGTAGTATGTAAGCGACGAGATAGTCCTACCACTCAGCTATTGTAGTAGTTCTAGAACATCATCACCACTCCCATTGCAGATGCACAATAGATGTAAGATCCGACTTCCCAATTTGGAAGCTCACCCAAATCTTATGCCAAGAACCGCCGCCTTACGGTGACACTAGCACACAGACTAGTCGACACCGCAATACACCGATCCTGCCGGCTAACACGATCATATTCCAGAGCAATATGAGTAAAAAAAGTAGTAAACAGTCCACAGCCACAACATATATATATAAATGTAAAATGCATCAGTCAAGAAAGAGTACATCGATGAAAAGTAAAAAGGGCTTATGCCCTGTACATCATATATAAATAAATATCTATCTCATCTAACAGCGGAAGACACTATCATCTCTAACTAATCCCACCTGCGGCAGCTCTGCTATAGTAGTAGAAGGTGGTAGTCGAACTGGCTCCTCAGGTCCTGTCACCTCGCCCTGCTGGTCGTGCTGGTACTCCATCTCCTCGAGCCCCTAAAAATAGTTGGTCACCGACCGTTAGTCAAAAGACTAAGTCGTTTCTTCCACACCTCGCCCCACCACTCCTAGGCACCGTGTGGGGGAACGAAGTGGAAGGTAACAAGGGGTGACAAGTATAATCAGGTGACAGTGGCCCTATACTATCATGTACATGAGGAGTAACAATGGCAATACAATAACAGTACTAAGTAAGAAGTATAAGTATAGTAAGTAAAGAAAAGAACAGTAGTAAATATAGTATGTAACAGCGGTAAGTATTGTAAAGTAAGAGCAGTGCTACGCAGTATAGTAACGTGAGTATGCTACATCTAATCTATCATCAAAGACGTGCCCTAACTTATATGAGTGCCCATACAAACATATAGTTAGAGTTTCAAAAATTAACTTATCATATAAAAGAGCTCATACTAGTTTATATGATAAGGGTCCATGAAATGAATGCATGCGCGTTACTATGCAACATGCAAGTGCAACACACACACAACGACTCTGTGATCATAGACCTTTAGTTCCCTCTTTTTGGAGCTAGCATCACTCTCTGGTACCACCGTTGTGGCTACGGTAGTAGTGGTGCGGGCGTCTCTACTCTTAGACAGGTATGCACACACCAAACCTAGACCTCCCATACACCTCTATACACATCCTAGGTGCACTCTAGAGTCTTGTGTACTAATTGCTGACTACCCATCAGACTTGTTGGGTTGGGTGTGCATTTCCGGGGATTGTCCACCAGACCGCAGTATAAACAACCTACTGGCCCCTCAAACCCACACACCCGCCTGAGTCACCGTACTGCCATCGGTGTGATGATTGGGTCAGTACTGCATGACTCGCCACTAGTATGTTTATGCACATGCAAGTATTACATCTCGATCCTTCAGCTCGCAGGACCAACCTGTCATGAATCCCTCCAACCCTACACAGGTGAGCATATAACACAAATCCCTCAAACCCTACACGGGTGAGAATATTATTACCATGAATCCCTCCAACCCAGTACGGGTGAGGATGGTGATACGATGCCTAACCTATTAGGCTACTCTTGTCTACGGGTTATTATACTCAGTGACTTCGGGTTAATCCCAGGACTGCCCAGGGTATACCTGGTGAAGGGCTCTCGAAGGCACTAGGAACAAAGATGGGATGACAAGCCCAAAGTTCCCTTTCGTAAGGATAATTATTCTTATTGGTGTCTACTCAGGATTATCCCCAAACTCTCTTGTTACTCTAGAACAACCCTAATGACTTAAGGTGTTATTAGGAGCGCGGCGGACCTCCGTCGGTCCCCATTATTATTGTTGTCATGGGACTTTAACTCTTCCACACATGGTTAAGGAATCCTCCCAGAGACCAATCAGGGTTATTTTCTCTTCTAAGATCCTCACCTTGCTAGTTTATCATATCCCTACCCTAGTGGCCCTGTTAATACGAATATCGGTGTGATACCCTAACCCAAGCCCCAATACCACCCACTAATGTGACCTTCTAATTCCTTGGGATATATGCCTCAATTTATTTATCCTAGGATTGTATGGACCTACATGATGACCATAATTATTTTCATAATTTTCCAAGTTAATTACACCATTAAATTAATTCCTTCAATTAATTCTTCGGGTCATTTAACACATGAAGTATAACAATTTATAGTCCTACTAATGTAAGAAATTTTCCTGACCTATAATATGGTGTAATATCACTGTCTTCCAAAAATCATGATTTTCCTTTAAATATTTTTATTTATTCTTTAATTAATATAAAATTCACATAATTGTCACTTTCCAAATGAAGTATAAGGAATTTATTAACAAAAATTCTATGAAAATTACAGAGTACATATATTAATAAGCTAAGGCTGAATACAGAGTTTCATAAGATTCTAAGGTACAATGGCCTACCAATTCTCTTTTCAAGTAATTTACCAAAATGCCATTATGGGGCTTTGAAAATTATTGAGACTTCCAAAAATATTGAGATAATTATACAAGGTTCTTTATAAAATAATACATATATAGAAATTTTTCACAAATTTTATACTGCATATTTCTATCAAATTCCAATTAAATGTAATAAGGGCAAAATGGTAAATCCACATAATTCTAGTTACAAAATTCATAAATCAGAGAAGTAAAATTTCTAGGAATTTTAAATGTCCTCTTTGTTGTCATGACAAAATTTGGGGATTTATTCACATGCAAAATCCATTTTCCAATTTATTTATCAAAATGGCCTAATATTTAAAAAATTCCAAATAATAGGATTCTTGTTTCCAAAAATCCCAAAATCTCTATGAGGTTTAAAATTTATTCTAATGAGCCTTTGGAATAAGTTCATGATTTTTGAATGTATCAAATAGGCTGAATATGCAATATTTCAAAAATTGTTATTTGCACCCCAAAGCTATATAAAGCCAACACATGTAAGTGGGTTAACCTAACCTTCAGTGATCCAAATGTGTTGAAAATTTTACCATGCACATATTATGTCCCCAAGGACCTGCCACCAAAATTTGGGGCCATTTGGAGTCATATTATTCCAAATATTTCATTAATTTAAATTTTTTTATTATGACAAATACTATAGGAAACGTTTTTCCAAAAAATTTCATATTTTCACAGTGTCAAGGTATGACCCTAACAAGCATTTGACCAAAATTTTAGGTCATGTGGATGTATGGTTTGGCCTGAGCATACATTTGAATTTATGCCCTTGCCTATGACCAGTCCTAGTAGAATAGACATACAGGGTGCCCTACAGCTCCAAATCTTAAGTTTAGGGTGTCAAATGAATGTTAAGAGCAAGGCCTACAATTTTAATTTAGGGTTTATGTTCTGGAAATGCATTTAGGTGGCCTAATTTTAACATGCAAAACTCTGTATGAAAGTGTGACAAAATAACACTATTCATATATATACAATTCAACTTATATATAAAAAAAATGATGAGCACGAATCTTATAGCCAAATCGACGGCATCTCGTCATCATCCCCAAATCGCCAACGGCTGAGATTGAGCCGTCCTGGGCCACCTTTGATGGATGTTTCCGGCCAGCTGAGCCACCACCACCACCGGCGATTATCACCACCACCTCCATTGAGGTGGGGGCTAGCGTTTCCCGGTGGTGGGCCGCCGGAATTGGCCCCTCTGGAGATCCCGAGCAAGAAGAAAAGCTCAGTAATTTTCACATTTCCTAACATGGCATCGGGCTCAATTGAGCCCGATATCTCCCCTAGCCGATCTTAAAAGCTAGTGCGAGTAGAGATGAGGTGAAAAAGACCCGAATGGCGGCCTGGCGGCGAGGTTGGCGGCGGTTTGCCATGGATGAGCTGCGCCGGAGATCTCCTGCCCAAAATCTCATTTCTCCACCGTTTTCTCTGTTCCAGCACACGTTCTCCACTCGATTTCACCTTCTGAAGCTTATGGTGATGCTGGTTTGGACTAGGGTGGGCTATAAGGGGAGAAACAATCAAGGTGAGCTCGGGCTCACCTTGGATGCTTCACCAGGGCTGCCAAGTGGCCATCCCAACCCACCAAACTCATTGCAATGAGTCATGTGGCCGGCCAGCAAGCTTTTGGGCAGAAGGAGCCATGGCCAAGTGGACATCACTCCATCTTTTCCTTTTCTCTCACCTCTTTTTGGGTGAATTCCCCAAAATGCCCCTTTGCATGTGCCCTCTCTCTAAAACTAGAGGGGTATGGGTGGTCATTGACTAATTGGGCTGGTCTTGGGTCAGGTTGGGTGAGCCTAACCCAAGGGAAATGGCTTAGTCTTCATTTTTCCTCCTTTAGGTCAAATAGTTGACTTGTTGACTTTGGGAGTTGACTCAGTCAACATGGTGAGTGGGCTGACCTCACTTGATGGTCATGAGTCTAAAGGTACCACCCAACTTGGGTTGGGTCAATGTGGTGCCCTACTTGGGCTAATTGGGCCTATAGGTATAGGTTTGACCAACTTAGGGCTAAGGTTGACTTTGGTCAACTAGGGTCAACTAGGGTTGACATAGTGACATGCCCTAGGGTCCACTTAGATTGTTTTTTAGGGTTAGGGAAATGTGGTGGGGGTCATGGTGTGGTTAGGGTTCTTATTTAGGCTAGTTTGACCTATTTTTACTTGGGCCCTATAGTGACCCCACATGACGACAACCCATTACCTAGGGTCAAACCTAGCTAAATTCCCTAACACCCACCCCATGTCCAACCCAATCTAAGTTAAGGGGTCTAGAAGTAACATGGGATGTTACAAATCTTATAAACAAAAAAATAATTTCATCCCCAAAATTTAAGTTCGGGTCTAAGGGGTTCTACTTGCAAGAGTTATAAGAATTTAAACGCATAAACTAGAGTATACCTGAGGTAAACAACTTCAGGTGTTGCTCCATCATCAGATACCTCGGCTCTCAGGTGTGCTCCTCCCGTCCATGGTTGGACCACAACACCTTCACAAGAGGAACCTTCTTCTTCCGCAACACTCAGACATCTATATCATCAATCCGGATAGGCTCCAATCGAACGGATCTGTCTGGTGCTATCGGACCAGCTGTAATAGTGATGTACTGCTCCGGCCGTAGGAGAGCTCTTCGCAAGGAAGAGACATGGAAAACATCGTGCAGGGCACTCAACTCTGGCGGCAGCTGCAGTCTATAAGCCAAGGGACCGATCCGCTCCAGAATCACGTACGACCCCATATAACGAGGTTTGAGCTTCTTGTGCCTCCGCACCCGAGAGACACCGTGCATCGGATACTAGGTCCCCTACCTGGAACTCCACCTTCCGGTGCCGAGCATCATAATACTTCGCCTGCCTGCTCTGGGCCTCTAGCATTCGATCCCTAATTAAACGAACCTGAGCCTCCGTATCCTCCACAAAATCAGAGCCAAGATCCTTGGTGTCCACATCCTGAACCCAAGACAGTGGTGTCCGACACTTCCTCCCGTAAAGTGCATCATATGGTGCCAGCCTGATGCTAGCCTGGTGGTTGTTATTATAGGAAAATTCAATCAATGGCAGCAGCCTCTCCCAAGGCTTCCCCGTATCCAGAATGCATAGACGGAGTAGATCCTCCATGGTCCGGATGGTCCGCTCAGTCTGTCTGTCGGTCTGCGGGTGGAAGGCGGTACTAAAAGTCAGCCGTGAGCCCAAATAAGCATGCACAGCCCTCCAATCCCTCGAAGTGATCCGACCATCGCGGTGTGAAACGATCGTCCTGGGGATGTCATGATATCTGACGAATTGCTCCACGAACAATCTCACCAATACTGCAACTGGTGCATCCTTCCTGACTGGAATAAACCGTGCTACCTTGGTCAGTCTGTCTACTACAACCCAGATGGAATCATGCCCAGAGTGGGAGCGAGGCAGCCCATGTACAAAATCCATAGCAATGTCCTCACACTTCCACTCTTGGACTGGCAATGGCTGTAATAAACCTCCCGAGCTTTTACATTCCACCTTCACGCGCTGACAAGTCTCGCAGTGTGTCACAAAATTAGTGATCTCCCTCTTCATCCCAGGCCAGTACATGGTCCTCCGTAAATCTTCCCACATCTTGGAGATGCCGGGGTGCACTGAATATCTTGAGCAATGTGCCTCTCTAAGTATGTCATCCCGGATACCATCTCCTGCTGGTATGTATACTCATC
This sequence comes from Platanthera zijinensis, assembly GCA_039513925.1. Taxonomy (NCBI): domain Eukaryota; kingdom Viridiplantae; phylum Streptophyta; class Magnoliopsida; order Asparagales; family Orchidaceae; genus Platanthera; species Platanthera zijinensis. The sequence goes on along the minus strand of CM077088.1, from coordinate 183,276,050 downwards.
CACGGAATCGAAGGAGATCATCTTGCAGCGTGTAATCCTCAAACTTTCCCCCTTCTAGGGCACTGAAAATCGGCTCTAATGTGGCATCCAGCCTCTGATGTGTAGTAATGCGCCCCCGAATATCATCATCACCAATCAATGAGCTAAGGTACTCTCAGTATACCACTGGTTCGGCCTCAGATACCATGGTAATATGCATGTCTTCCATCATCCGTATCATCTATATAGATATCAACCGAGGCTCCGGTCCAGAAGTGTCGGCTCTCCTGCTCAAAGCATCTACTACTGTGTTTGCCTTCCCCGGATGGTAGTGGATCTAATAATAATAGTCACAGAGGAATTCCAGCCACCTCCTCTATCGCAAGTTCAGGTCCTTCTGCGTATCGATATATTTAAGATTCTTGTGATCCGAGTAGATATCACAATGAATCTCGTATAAGTAATGTCTCCATAACTTTAGGGCGAATACCATAGCCCCAAGCTCTAAGTCATGTACTGGATAATTATGCTCATGCTTCTTCAGCTGTATCAAGGCATAAGCAATAACATGTCCATGATGCATCAGTACCACACTCATCCCTTGGTAAGATGCATCTATGTAGATCTGAAATCCTTCACTCCCGGATGGGAGTGCAAGGATAGGGGATGAGGTGAGTCGGTCCTTCAGCTCCTGAAAGGCTGTCTCGCACTGCTTTGACCAAACAAAATTTGCATCCTTCTTCGTCAAGGACGTGAGGGGGAGGGCTATCCTCGAGAATCCCTCCACGAACTTACGATAGTAACCTGCTAATCCCAAGAAGTTGCGTATGTCTGACGCTGTCTTCGGCCGTGGCCAATTCTGATCTACTGCCAATCCAGCTCCACTAATAGTGTGCCCAAGGAAGGCTACCTCCTGTAGCCAGAACTGACACTTAGAAAACTTTGCATACATCTGGAACTCTCTCAGTCTCTGCAAAACCTGAGCCAAATTCTCTACGTGCTCCTCCTGAGTCCGGGAATAGATCAGAATATCATCGATGAACACAATGACAAAGCGGTCTAAGTAGGGATCGAATACACGTCTCATTAGGGTCATGAATGCGGAGGGGGAATTCGTGAGCCCAAAAGGCATCACCGTGAACTCGTATAGCCCATATCGTGAACTGAATGCCGTCTTCGGTATGTCCTCTTCTCGGATGCGGAGCTGGTAGTAACCGGATCGCAAATCTAACTTATAGAACCAGAAGGCTCCCTATAGCTGATCGAATAGATCGTCTATCCGAGGCAGTGGATAGGTATTGCGGACCGTCAACCGGTTTAGCTCCCGGTAATCTATGCATAGTCGCAACGATCCGTCTTTCTTCTTTACAAAAAGAACTGGTGCTCCCCACGGCGATGAGCTCGGCCGCACAAATCATGATTCCACAAGCTCCTGAAGCTAAGTCCGGAACTCTGCCAACTCTCTGGGAGTCCTCCTGTAAGGTGCCCGGGACATTGGCCTCGCCCCCGGCACTAACTGGATCCTGAAATCCAAGTCCCAAACTGGTGGTAGTCCGAGCAATTTCTCCGGGAATACATCGGAGAAATCCCGAGCCACCGGTGTTGGGTTTCTCTATGAGGATGACACAACACTTGTGCACGCAGCGGAAGTAACAAAAATCAAGAACAACCCAAAGAGATTGGGATCGGGCCATGAATGTTGAATCAAGAAGTTAACAAACAACTACGTAAAAGTTACCTTAGTGGCATTGAGTCACAACTCAACGGAGATGCTCAAAGATTTGAGTCCTTGTCGGTGGCGAGTTCTACATAGAATAACGTCTACGTCTCTGCAGAAGTCCACACGAGCAAGAGAACACCGAGCTTTTCGTCGCACGAAGGGTCGGGAAGGAGATCAACTGCACCCTGCACTTCCACAGACTGCTAGGTCCACTCCAGGAAGAGCAACACCGGCGATTATCGCCGGAGAGAAGGTGGTCGGCAGAGCGAACAAGTGGCGGAACACTTCCGTCCGGCGAGGTTCGGGATTCGGCAGAGCGAACGAGCGGCGGAACGTTTCCGTCGGGCTCGACTTGATCCACAGGAAAAATACCCAATCTCTCTTTCCCAAAACCCTAAGTCTCTATTTATACCAAAAGCATAAACAGACCTAAGAGTATCGCTATCCGCAGACCACCCAGGTTAGGGTTTCAGAATCATTCGCCGAGAATCAGCACAGGTTCGGCGAGAATCAGTCGGCGGGATCTAGAACGGACTTCCAGAGAATGGTAGGTCCAATATCACATATTGACTCAACCAAGCATGGACATGCATTTCTCAGTCCAGTTCCATCAAGGGGCCCATGAATGCAACTCCTGTCATATAGGAGGACAAATCCCATATCTGCTCACACACAAACACCCAAATGATTTGTAATGTGCCCAACAACCACCCTTATCATCAACCTTTCTCAAGGAAGACTTTAGATGACATCAAAGCACGCTCTTCCTCACTTGATGAATGTTGTAACTTCAGGTCAAAGGACCACAACACCATTGTCAATTGAGACCTACTCATGACACGTTTAGATAACAATCCACAGAGTAGCCTCAGGTTGGGTCTGTCCAGTACAACTTGTTCATTAACAAGTACCCACGTGATGACTTGATATCACAATATCATGACCTGTGAGAACTGGTCATCAGTCAACACACGTGCTAGTCTTAATGTATCATCATCACCCTTAGTTTCTATGATGATAAAACGACCAGGGACCTTTTAAGAATGAAGCTTCAAATAAATCATAGGCTCTCACATTCAAGTCACGTACTTGATGTCCTATGAAAGCAAGCATTCTAAGGGTATTTATTATGTTAACATTTAACCATCGCATAGAGAAACCATAATAAAAGAACATGCCAATTAATTGTAAAAAGAAAAATCAAGGTACATGATTCATCATATGAATAAACAATAAACAGCCAACAAAATATATGTTTACATGCAACCCACAAGACTCTCACTAGAGTTGATCATTTAGGTATCGTATACCCATCGATCTAGTATGACCATCATGCTTTCTCTGCGCGAGAGGCTTTGTCAGTGGATCCGCAATATTCTCCTCAGTCGGCACTCTGCAAATGTTCACATCTCCTCGTTCGACAATCTCACGAATAAGATGGAACCGCCGAAGTATGTGCTTGGATCGCTGATGGGATCTAGGTTCCTTAGATTGTGCAATTGCATCATTGTTATCACAGTAGAGAACTACGGGACCAACAATGCTAGGAACTACATCAAGCTCGCCGAAGAATTTCCTAATCCATACAGCCTCCTTCGTTGCGTTAGCTGCAGCGATATACTCGGCCTCTGTTGTAGAATCAACAACTGTCTCTTGCTTGGAACTCTTCCAGCTCACAGCTCCTCCATTAAGGCAAAACACAAACCCTTACTAAGACTTTGAATCGTCCCTATCAGTTTGGAAGCTAGCGTCCGTGTAACCACTTACAATGAGCTCTTCCTCTCCACCATACACCAAGAACACATCATTTGTCCTTCTCAAGTACTTCAGGATATTCTTGACAGCAATATAGTGACACTCACCGGGGTCTGACTGATACCTGCTAGTCATGCTCAAAGTAAAGGAGACATCGGGTCGAGTACATAACATTGCATACGTGATTGATCCAATTGCCGAAGCATATGGAATCAACTTCATGCGGTCCTTATCTTCACAAGATTTTGGACACTGGTCCTTAGAGAGATTCACACTATGAGACATGGGTAAAATTCCTTTCTTGGACTCAAGCATGTTGAACCGCTTCAACACCTTCTCAATGTATGTACTCTGGGTCAAACCCAGCAACTTCTTCGATCTATCTCTAAAGATCTTAATACCAAGTATATAAGTCACTTCACCCAAGTCCTTCATATAAAAGCAGTTCCCTAGGTTGTTCTTAACAACTTTCAGGGTTGGAATGTCATTCCCAATCAACAGTATGTCATCTACATACAATATTAGGAAGACAACAATGCTCCCACCAATTCGCTAGTAAACACAAGGCTCATCTTCATTCTTGATGAAACCAAACTCTTTGATTTTCTCATCAAAACGAAGATTCCAACTTCGAGAGACCTGCTTCAGTCCATAAATGGACCTATTCAGCTTGCATATTTTAGTGGCTTCATTTGGGGATACAAAACCCTCGGGTTGTGTCATGTACACTACCTCAAGGAGGTTTCCATTAAGGAAAGCCGTTTTGACATCCATCTGCCAGATCTCGTAGTCATAATACGCAGCAATAGCAAGTAATATCCTTATGGACTTTACCATGGCAATAGGGGAAAAGGTCTCATCATAGTCAATACCATGAATTTGCTTGAAACCCTTAGCCACGAGTCGTCCTTTGAATGTTTGTACATTCCCATCCATGTCGGTCTTTTTCTTGAAGACCCATTTGCACCCTATGGTTCATACCCCTTCAGGTGATTCCACCAAGTTCCAAACTTGGTTTGCATACATGGAGTCCATTTCGAATTTCATAGCCTCAAGTCATTTGTCGGAGTCTGGTCCATTCATAGCCTCTTGGTAGGTTGTTGGTTCATCATCATGATCCATAAGAAACACATTACCTATTTGAGACATGAGAAATCCATATCTCTCAAGCTCAAATCTTGGTCTACCAGATCTACGTAGGACTTTTGTTTCTTGAGTAGGTTCTCTAGCTACAACATCTTGTAGTCCTGTCTCAGAATCCAATTCCTGTTCATTCACTACTTGGGGTTCTTGAACTTCTTAAAGTTCTACCTTTTCAGTCTTTATTGATAAGAACTCTTTCTCCAAGAAGACGTCAGTCCTTGCGACAAACACTTTGCCCTCGGACGGTAGGTAAAAGTAATGCCCTTTCGTTTCCTTAGGATATCCCACCAGATAACATTTATCCAATTTGGGTTCCAGCTTGTCAGGCATTTTACGTCGCGCGTATGCCTCACAGCCCCAAATTTTAATGAACGATATACTAGGACGCTTCCTAGTCCATATCTCATATGGTGTCTTCAGAACCGTTTTCGTTGGAGCGTGATTCAGTGTCATAGCAGCAGTCTCTAAAGCAAAACCCCAAAAGGAAACAGGCAAGTCTGCATGACTCATCATCGAACGTACCATGTCTAACAGAGTACGATTTCTCCTCTCAGACACACCATTATGTTGTGGTGTTCTAGGTGGAGTGAGCTGTGATACAATACCACACTCTTTTAGATGATCACGGAACTCATGACTCAGGTATTCGCCACCTCGATTAGATCGGAGTGCTTTAACCCTTTTAACCAACTGGTTTTCTACTTCATTCTTGAACTCTTTGAACTTTTCAAAGGTCTCGGATTTGCACTTCATAAGATACACATATCCGTATCTACTGAAATCATCAGTAAACGTAACGAAGTAGAAATACCCACCTCTAGTCATGGAGCTCATGGGTCCGCATACATCACTATGTACAACACCCAAGAGATCCTCAGCCCTCTCAGTATAACCAGTGAAAGGGGCTTTAGTCATTTATCCTAACAAACAAGATTCGCATCGCTCAAATGATTCATAATCAAATGAGTCCAAAAGTCCATCTTTATGGAGCTTGGATATGCGCTTCTCGTTTATATGGCCCAAACGACAATGCCAGAGATATGTAGGGTTTGAATCATTCGTTCTTAGTCTTTTATTATTTTCTACATTATAGATCTTATGGTCCAAGTTCAAAACATAAAGACCATTAAACAATTGGGCTACAACATAACAAACATCATTCTTAAATATAGAACAACAGTTGTTCTTAATTATAAAATAAAATCCAATCATGTCCAAGCATGAAATGGATATAATGTTTCTAGTTATGGCCGGAACAAAATAACAGTTATCTAGTTCTATTACAAGCCCACTGGGCAAACAAAGACGGTAAACCCCTACGGCTACAGCAGCAACTCTTGCTCCATTGCCGACGCGCAGGTCCACCTCCCCTTTACTCAGCAATCTTCTCCTTTCCAATTCCTGCATATTTGTACAAATGTGAGAACCACATCCGGTATCCAATACCCAAGATGAAGGAGCAGAAAGGTTTATCTCTATAACGTAAATATTTGAAGCGGAAGTCATACCTCCCTTCATTTTCTGCAGACCCTCAATATAAGAAGGACAGTTCCTCCTCCAATGACCAGCCTTGCCACAGTGGTGGAATTTCCCTTCCTTCACCGTGCTCTTCTTTTTCATCAGTGCAGAAGACTTGGGCTCGAGATGTGACTTAGATCCCACCTTCATCTTCTTAGAGCCCTTGTCCTTTCCCTTTCCCTTATGCACCATCAGTATGGGGCTGGCAGGCTTGGCCTTCTTCATGTTGATCTCGGCAGTTCTTAACATGCCTAGGAGCTCGGGCAGTGTCTTGTCTATTTCTTTCATGTTGTAGTTCAAGACAAACTGCTCATAACTGTCCGGCAACGATTGCAAGATCAGATATGTGGCCAACTCTTGACCTAGAGGAAAACCTAGCCTTTCAAGGTTCTCTATATACCCAATCATCTTGAGTACGTGAGTCCCTACTTAGTCTCGAACTCCCATCTTGCACTGAAATAACGCTTTTGTGACGTCAAACCTCTCTTGACGAGCTTGCCCTTGAAACATTTTCTTGAGATGTTCGCCAATCTCCTTGAACCCCATGTTCTCATGTTGCCTCTGAAGCTCAGAGTTCACGGTGGCAAGCATAAAGCATTCGACGTCTAAGGCGTCATCAGTATACTTCTTATAAGTATCTTTATCAACACGAGAAGAATTCCCGGTCGGCACCTCGGGGGCTTCTTCTTCCAAGACATAGAGCTTTCGCTCTTGCCTGAGAACAATTCTCAGGTTCATGTACCAGTCCATGTAGTTAGTCTCATTGAGCTTATCCTTCTCAAGGATGGCTCTTAGACACAGAGTGGAGTGTGAACCACTTGTCATGGAATTCTACAAGAATTCATGCAGAACAATATCAGTACCAAAATTTCAAAATACAATTTATTTTTAATTTGGACTTCAATTAAAACTCCCACTATTTTATTCGAAATAATAGCCCTCACTATCAATTCGGAGAGTTCATGCGAGCTACTCTCTTATTGGACAAGATCCGTATTTCACCAACACAATGAGTCAGTTTTGGCTTTCCTCTCACGATGTGGTTATTTAGGTAGGCAACGCTTGCCAATTGCATCCTCATGCAATTCTTGTATGGTTGGTGAATAACTCCTTATTCGCATCCATCATATGGTGCATGCCAACCCTATTCCTCTAGGCACTCAACCTTTGAGGTCACCTAGTTAAGCTAGAACTGATGTCGACAGTGGGATATCACAATTATCCGCTCGTACCCTTACCAAGATAGATTAATGCACTTTGCTTTGGCAAGCCCACATTTCATCGATCGAGGCAGGAAGAGTGTCATCCATCGGAAGGCATCCGAACACTTAATATTAGACGATGGGATTTTTGATTATAGGTTAACAATTAACCATGATCAACATTTGATCAATGTGCACATCCACAGAAAAACATATTTCTAAAAGCCACATGCATCTCTTATGTGCACAACCTGACACTATCAACATTTGATAGGAGGAAGGGCTAAATCTGAACATCCGGACTCTTCCAAATCTTCAGATTTACATGCATTGGAAAAAAGCAAAGACAACTCAACTTAAAGCGGTATACAAGCTCGTCTCTCATTGTTGGATTCAAAATCCAAAACAATACACTGGTTCATTAACCACTCGAGGGATGGTTACTGCTAAGGAGACAATAATTTCTAACAATTAGAAATTACCATGAAATCTCAGACGTTCCTGGCGGGGTTCCAAGGGGCAGAGCCCCTAACCTGTGGGTTATGGGCCCACCGATTTCCCTTGGAAAAACAATCAATAATTGATGTACAAGGAATAAATCTAGATATTTAGAACACTTCTAAATCCCTAGGTTTACATATATTGGAATAACCTAACTTCCAAAACAACAATCATGGCCGGAACCTCCCTCTGATACCACTGTTGGGTTTCTCTATTAGGATGGCACAACACTTGTGCACGCAGCGGAAGTAACAAAAATCAAGAACAACCCAAAGAGAGTGGGATCGGGCCATTAATGTTGAATCAAGAAGTTAACAAACAACTAGGTAAAAGTTACCTTAGTGGCGTTGAGTCACAACTCAACGGATATGCTCCAAGCATTGAGTCCTTGTCGGTGGCGAGTTCTACGTAGAATAACGTCTACGTCTCTGCAGAAGTCCACACGAGCAGGAGAACACTGAGCTTTTCGTCGCATGAAGGGTCGGGAAGGAGATCAACCTCACCCTGCACTTCCACGGACTGCTAGGTCCGCTCCAGGAAGAGCAACACCGGCGACTATCGCCGGAGAGAAGGTGGTCGGCGGAGCGAACAGGCGGCGGAACACTTCCGTCCGGCGAGGTTCGAGATTCGGCGAAGCGAACGAGCGGCGGAACGTTTCCGTCGGGCTCGACTTGATCCACAGGAAAAATACCCGATCTGTCTTTCCCAAAACCCTAAGTCTCTATTTATACCAAAGGCATAAACAGACCTAAGAGTATCGCTATCCGCAGACCACCTAGGTTAGGGTTTCAGAATCATTCGCCGAGAATCAGCACAGGTTCGGCGAGAATCAGTCGGCGGGATCCAGAAGACAGATTCGGCGAGAATCAACAAACAAATTCGATGAGAATTAGCAGCCAGATTCGGAGAGAATCAGAAGACAGTATCGACGACTCTGTCCTCGATTCTCGACAAATCAGCAGATTGATTCTCGATGACTTTGCCTTAGTCAGCGAGACATACTCGACGAATCCCGTCGATTCTCGATGACTTTTCCTTAGACGACGAATCCCGTCGATTCTCGATGACTCCCGTCGATTCTCGACGACACTCGTCGACTCTTGACGAAATTCCTTTGGCAACGTTTGCCCGACCCCATTCTGTGTGGTGATTGGTAACCCTTACCAACATAGTCAATCTTCCAACTTCTCCACATGCTCTTATGTGTGACCCTGCAGGATCATATCGCGTTGGCAGTGAGATTATATGTTTGACCACTTCTAGATCACCATGGTAACTCCAACACCCGAGATATCGGCTATAGAACTCTCTGCTACTGCCATCTCGAAGCAGATGAGATACACCTCCTCCCCCTGCTCATAGGCCTTGACAGCCTATATAGAAGATAAAGAAAGGTGGGGAATAGGTCGGATACCTTCAATAGTGACGTAAGAGTCTCCATTTCTGAGCGTGATCCTTTTCGAGGGGCAGTCGATCTGAGCATGATTCCAATGAAGCCAGGTCATGCCCAAAATCAAATCAAAGTCCAGTAATCTCAAGACCGCCGCCAGAGCTTCGAATGCCTTACCTCCGATTTCAGCCTCCATGTTACAACAATATGTGGTCCGTAGCTCCAAGCCATCTGGAAGACGCACCATCCTTTCTATGCCAGGAAACCTTTCCACACCCTCTATCCCTTCAATAAAAGTGTCTGACACGAATGAGTGTGAAGCACCCGTATCGAAGAGGGTACAAGCGGGCTTGTCGCTGATCATAACTATGCCTGGGGTTTATTTGAGTTAAAAGGGAGGTTATTTTCTTTTATAGTTTTCAAGGTACTATTAAGGTTGAAAATTCTAAATTACAACAATTGAAGTACCTGTAATCACTTCTTCGGGGTTCCTTTGCTCCGTGAGGTCAAGTGCATACATTTGTTCCTGACCACGTCCTCAGCCATGATGTCCACAACCTCGTCCTCGACCTCGTCCTCGTCCTTGGCCCTAGTGTGTTGGAGGGGCCACTGGAGGTGGAGGAGGAGGAAGAGGGTGGATCTGATGTGGGCATTGCGACCTGATTTGCCCAGACTGGCTGCATCCAAAGCATATGATTTGTCTTTGGCCCTGATCATCTTGTCTCTGACCACGATTATCTTGCCTCATCTGTCCCTACATCATTTGAGGTGGGGGAGCTAGGACTGTAGGAGGCCCGTGCTCCTACCTAATGTTGGGATGACGACGTCTCCCACCCCTCCAGTATCCAATAACCTTGCCTCTCTGGGATGCCCTGCTACCTTCTCCGGATGATGACCCCTCTAGCGGTCTCTTTCCTCTGCCTTGCACCATTAGCTGGTCAGCCTCCAACTTCTTTGCCATCTCTATAATCTGTGCAGTGGTGCCATGAGATATGAATAATAAGGGCTGCCTCAAGGAGTCTCGGAGCCCATGGTAGAATCTTTTAGCATACTTCCGGTCATCCCAGTCATGGAATCCCGCAAACCTAGCCAGATGGGAGAACTCACTTTGGTATTCGATCACGGATCTGCTCCCCTGCTGGAGGTTCAGAAACCTCGCTTCCAAAGCATCTCTGTCTGTGGTGGATACATAGTGCTCTAAAAACGTATCGCTGAATTCCTCCCAAGAAATATCCATCAGCTCCCTATCAGCATATACAGAATCTCGTACAGACTTCCACCACCTCTTTGCATGTGCATCCAGTACCGAGGTTGCAAGAGGGACTTCCTGGCTGACTGGGCAGTTGATGCCATCCAACAGCTCCTGAATAGTCTCAGGCCACTCCTCCGTCTTCAGAGCATCCTCTGTCCCGCGGTACACCGACGGAGACAGACTCTTGAAGGCACTCAACCAATTCGACCCCGGATTTGGCTGTGGGGCCAGGACCTGCTGGGCTCTGAAGGCTTCCAGGATAGCCTTCAAAGTTTTCCCCATCTCAGTCTGCAAAAAGGGAGTGGCATCTAGAGGGGGAGGAACCATATTCTGCTGCGGAGCGACCTGCGGAGGTTGCAAAACAGATAAGGTTTAACAGGATTAGCCTAATTCATTGTGTTAACTAGACTGATCGTGTGACTTTTACATGGGCACACCATCGCTTCCGCTTCATAGTTTGTCCGCAAACTAATGCTTGAGCCGAGTGTTCCAATGTTGTGGACATTGTTCTCATATGATCGTGTGGTCAAGTGATACCAGTTTGTAAGATCCGACTTCCCAATTTGGAAGCTCACCTGAATCTTATGCCCAAAACCGCCGCCTTACGAGGACACTAGCACACAGACTAGTCAACACCGCAAGACGTCGATCCTGCCGGCTAACACGATCATATTTCAGAGCAATATGAGTAACAAAAGTAGTAAACAGTCCACAACCACAGCATATATATATATATATATAAATGTAAAATGCATCAGTCAAGAAAGTATACATCGATGAAAAGTAAAAAGGGCTTATGCCATGTACATCATATATAAATAACTCTCTCTCTCATCTAACAGCGGAAGACACTATCATCTCTAACTCATCCCACCTGCGGCAAATCTGTTGTAGTAGTAGAAGGTGGTAGTCGAACTGGCTCCTAAGGTCCTGTCACCTCGCCCTGCTGGTCGTGCTGGTACTCCATCTCTCGAGCCCATAAAAATAGTTGGTCACCGACCGTTAGTCAAAAGACTAAGTCGTTTCTTCCACACCTCGCCCCGCCACTCCTAGGCACCGTGCGGGGGAACGAAGTGGAAGGTAACAAGGGGTGACAAGTATAATCAGGTGACAGTGGCCCTATACTATCATGTACATGAGGAGTAATAATGGTTATACAATAACAGTACTAAGTAAGAGGTATAAGTATAGTAAGTAAAGAAAAGAACAGCAGTAAATATAGCATGTAACAATGGTAAGTAAGGTAAAGTAAGAGCAGTGCTACGCAGTATAGTAACGTGAGTATGGTACATCTAATCTATCATCAAATACGTGCCCTAACTTATATGAGTGCCCATACAAACATATAGTTAGAGTTTCAAAAATTAACTTATCATATAAAAAAACTCATACTAATTTATATGATAAGGGTCCATGAAACGAATGCCTACAATGTATGAATGCATGCGAGTAATTATGCAACATGCAAGTGCAACACACACAACGACTCTGTGATCACAGACCTTTAGTTCCCGCTTTTCGGAGCTAGCATAACTCTCTGGTACCACCGTTGTGGCTACGGTAGCAGTGGAGCGGGCGTCTCCACTCCTAGGCAGGTATGCACACTACCAAACCTAGACCACCCATACGCCTTTGTACACGTCTTAGGTGAACTCTAGAGTCTTGCGTACTAATTGCTGACTACTCGTCAGTCTTGTTGGGTCGGGTGTGCATTTTCGGGGATTGTCCACCAGACCGCAGTATAAACAACCTACTGGCCCCTCAAACCCACACACCCGCCTGAGTCACCGTACTGCCATCGGTGTAACGATTGGCCCAGTACCGCATGACCCGCCACTAGTATGTTTATGCACATGCAAGTATTACAACTCGAGCCTTCAGCTCGCAGGACCAATCGGTCCTGAATCCCTCCAATCCTACATGGGTGAGCATATAACACAAATCCCTCAAACCCTACACGGGCGAGAATATTATTACCATGAATCCCTCCAACCCAGTACGGGTGAGGATGGTGATACGATGCTTAACCTATTAGGCTACTCTTGTCTACGGGTTATTATACTCAGTGACTTAGGGTTAATCCCAGGACTGCCCAGGGTATACCCGGTGAAGGGCTCTCGAAGGCACTAGGAACCAAGATGGGATGACAAGCCCAAAGTTCCCTTTCGCAAGGATAATTATTCTTATTGGTGTCTACCCAGGATTATCCCCAAACTCTCTTGTTACTCTAGAACAACTCTAATGACTTAAGGTGTTATTAGGAGCGCGGCGGACCTCCGCCGGTCCCCATTATTGTTGCTGTCATGGGACTTTCACTCTTCCACACATGGTTAAGGAATCCTCCAAGAGACCAACAAGGGTTATTTCCTCTTCTAAGATCCTCACCTTGCTAGTTTATCATATCCCTCCCCTTGTGGCCCTGCTAATACGAATAATGGTGCGATACCCTTACCCAAGCCCCAATACCACCCACAAATGTGACCTTCTAATTCCTTGGGATATATGCCTCAATTTATTTATTCTAGGATGGTATGGACCTACATGATGACCATAATGATTTTCATAATTTTCCAAGTTAATTACACCATTAAATTAATTCCTTCAATAAATTCTTCAGGTCATTTAACACATGAAGTATAACAATTTATAGTCCTACTAATGTAAGAAATTTTCCTGACCTATAAGATGGTGTAATATCACTGTCTTCCAAGAATCATGATTTTCCTTTAAATATTTCTATTTATTCTTTAATTAATTTAAAATTCACATAATTATCACTTTCCAAATGAAGTATAAGGAATTTATTAACCAAAATTCTAGGAAAATTACAGAGTACATATATTAATAAGCTAAGGCCAAATACAGAGTTTCATAAGCTTCTAAGGTACAATGGCCTACCAATTCTTTTTTCAAGTAATTTACCAAAATGTCATTATGGGGCTTTGAAAATTATTGAGACTTCCAAAAATATTGAGATAATTATACAAGGTTCTTTATACAATAATACATCTATAGAAATTTTTAACAAATTTCCTACTTCATATTTCTATCAAATTCCAATTAAATGTAATAAGGGAAAAATGGTAAATCCACATAATTCTAGTTACAAAATTCAAAAATCAGAGAAGTAAAATTTCTAGGAATTTAAAATCTCCTCTTTGTGGTCATGACAAAATTTGGGGATTTATTCCTGTTGCTGTATAGACCTGGGCGGACAGGCGGCTAAGACTGGCGGTTTGGTAGCCGGGCGGTCAGCCGGCTAATCTCTGGGATCTCGGTGGTCGGCGGCGTGTTCTCTGGTGGTGACCGGGCGGTTAGTGCCTACTAACCGCACGGTTAGGCGGTCTCCTGGGCGGATTGGCGGTTAGCTTTGTAGATGATGTATTTGTGTTTTTAGTCCCACATTGGGTATTTGTATTCTCTCCCATCTCCTCCATTCTATATAAAGGAGGCTATACTTTTGTAATACTTAGTTTTTTGGATAATAAAAATTCCATTACTCCTCTTTCCGGTCTTCTATATTTCTATTCGCACATGGTATCAGAGGACCCGATCTAGTCCTCCTGATTGCGTTTTCTTCTGTCTGTGCGACCTCTGTCTACTCGCCGCGGCCTGTCTTTCAGCTCGCGCGAGCTCTCTTCTCCTGTGGATTCTTCTATCCTCTATTGCTTCTCGCGATTTCCTCTCGCGGTCTCTTCTTCTCGCCCGCACACCTGTTCGTGCGACCTTCTTGTTCTCACGCGACCTGTCTTGTCGTGCGATCTTCTTCCCCGTTGCTTGACCGCAACTCGGTCGTGGCTTCTCTAGCCGCTCAGGGTCTCCCCTAAGACCGCTGTGGGTTTCTTCTTCTTCCCGCCCGGTTTCCCTTGCTAACCGTGCGGCTTCTCTTCTTGTGCTTCGCAGCTTAGTCGTGGCATTGCTTGCCGCTGGTCTCGTTGTGACCGCTGCGAACTCTTCCTTCCTTTGCTCGCCCGGTTTCTCCTCTTAACCGCGCGACCTCTCTTCCAGGATGACCAATTCTGATGGCTCCACCTCGTCTACTGTCGTTGTCCCACCGCCTCCTCCTCCTCCTGCTTCCGGGAATCTTGGCATCGTCTCTAAACTTCTGGGGCCCAATTATCCCGACTGGAGTGTCTCATTCACTTTTCTTCTCCGCTCTCAGCTCAAGCGTCATCATCTTACCGATGACCCTCCGCCTGCGGACTCTGCCCAGTTCAATGATTGGGATGCGAATGATGCGCTGGTTCGTACTTGGCTGGCGAACAGCCTGTCCGATGAATGTCTTCCTGTTATCCGTCACGATGAGACGGTAAAACAAGCTTGGCATCACTTGGCCGCTCTCTACTCCAAGGGGGGACAAACATCTCGCATCTATACTCTCTATGCGGATCTCTTTGCTCGCCCGTCCATGTCCCCTCCTGCAGCTTACCAACAGGTCCAAGCCCTTGGAGCTGAGATTCTACAAAATCGTCCTCTCTCGGCAGATGTGGCCACTCAGCTGAAGCACTTCCAGGAACTCCTAGTGGTCTGTTACCTTCTGCGGCTTCCGGACTCATACGATATGATCCGGCAGCAAATTCTTGGAGAGGCTGAGTCTCCTACCCTGGATGCTACTGCTGCCCGCATTGCCGCTGTTACCTCTCTGCTCCAACGCCCCTTGCTTGCCGCTCCTCCGGCTCTGGATGCCTATGCCCACCAGGCTCATCGTGGTGGCTTTAGTGGTCGTGGTAACAACTCTGGTGGGCGTGGCCCTTCTCGCTACCTCTGTACTCATTGTGGCCGCCCAGACCACTTGGTTGACCGCTGCTGGACAAAGCATCCGCATCTTCGTCCCGCTGGTGATGCTCCTACTTCTTCCAAGCCATCTGCCTCCGTGGCCACGACTTCAGGTAGTGCCCACGTGGTTACCCAAGGTAAATGGCTAATCGACTCTGGCGCCACTAATCATATGACGGGCAATCCTCAGTGCTTTTCTCTCCTAGAAACACATGATCGGTTGCCCCCTGTTCTCGTTGCGGATGGTTCTCCCTCTCTGGTGCATGGAACGGGCATGGTTCAAGTTACTCCGTCACTTCGCCTGGCGGATACTCTTTATGTGCCCAAGTTTCCGTGCAATTTATTGTCGGTTACTTCTCTTTGCAAGCAACTTCAGTGTTCGGTAACGTTTACTCCTTCTTGTTTGTTTCAGGACCCGAACTCCAAGCGGACGATTGCTACTGGGACTGAGAGGGGCGGTCTCTACTTCCTTGATGCTGTATCCGCACTTTTCGTCTTCTCTCCCGCTTCTACAGATCTTCTTCAGTGGCACCTTCGCCTAGGGCATCCTCCCTCGCGTCTCATCCACCAACTGTTCCCTCACCTACCTCAGCACGACTCTCCTATCAACTGTGATGCCTGTCAACTGGGCAAGCATCACCGTTCCCCCTTTCCTCCTAAGAAAGGTCGTGGCTCTTCCAAGCCGTTCGATCTTATTCACTCTGATGTTTGGGGACCTTCCCCTACCCTCACCGCGGGGCGTGGGAGTTCTTATTTTGTAACCTTTATTGATGATTATTCTAGATGTACGTGGGTGTATCTATTAAAGGATCGCTCCGAACTTTTTTCTGTATGGACGTCATTTTATTATATGATTAAAATCAGTTTGATGCTTCTGTAAAACTTTTTCGCTCTGATAATGCAAAAGAGTATCTGAGTAGTGATTTCGCTTCCTTCTGTACGCAACATGGCATCATTCATCAAACTAGCTGCGTCTATACCTCCCAGCAAAATGGGGTGGCGGAACGTAAAAACCGTCACCTCCTCGATGTCGCTCGCACTCTCATGACGCAGATGCAGGTTCCTCGTAGCTATTGGGGCTACGCGGTCCTCATCTCCTGCTACCTCATCAATCGCATTCCCTCTACCATCCTCAAAGGCAAAACCCCATTTTCCATCCTCTATCCCACCAAGGACCCCTTTCCCTTACCACTCCGCATTTTTGGGTGCACTGCCTTTGTTCATAGCCCTGCCGCAACTCGCGACAAATTGTCCCCTCGTGCTACGAAGTGTATCTTTTTGGGTTACTCCACAACTCAAAAAGGTTACTGCTGCTTTGACCCTGTTCATCGCAAGCAGTTCGTCTCGGCGGATGTGACATTCTTTGAGAATGCCGCCTACTTCTCTTCTGACCTCCCACAGGTCGATGGATCGAACCTCCCTCTTCCTCCTACCGACTCGACCTCTCCACCTATTCTCTCCACCACATCCCCTCCTCTTGAGATTCCTCCATCACCACCTCTACCAGCCGCTCCTTCTATTGATCATGATCCTTCTCCCTCGTCCCCTCGGCCGTCTCTCTCTTCTCCCGGGCCAGCTATCTCCGCCACGGATGCACCGGCGACTGAGGAACTCGAGGACCTGGAGCTGCTCATTGCCCTTCGCAAAGGGGTTCGGACGTGCACCCAGCACTCGCTGGCAGCTGTTATTTCTTATGATCGGCTAACACCTTCTCGCAGGGACTTCGCCCTAGCCATCTCAGCGACTACCACACCTCGCACCTACCAGGAAGCCCTTGATATTCCTCACTGGAAGGCTGCCATGGATGACGAGATTGCTACTCTCTCTGACCGGGGCACTTGGACCCTTGTGCCTCCTCCTTTTGGCACGGATGTGGTTGGTTGTCGCTGGGTGTTTGTCCTCAAGTTCCGTCCAGATGGCAGTGTGGACCGGTACAAAGCCCGTCTCGTTGCAAAAGGGTTTACTCAGACCTATGGTGTTGATTACTTTGACACGTTCTCGCCAGTTGCTCGCCTCAGCACTATTCGGGTCCTTTTATCGGTGGCGGTCAACAAGGATTGGCCTATTTCGCAGTTGGACGTCAAGAATGCCTTCCTCTATGGTGACCTTCACGAGGACGTCTACATGGAGCAACCTCCTGGGTATGTTGCTCAGGGGGAGACTCAAGTATGCCGGTTGAAGATGGCCATCTATGGCCTAAAGCAGAGTCCCAGGGCGTGGTTCGATAAGTTCAGTAGCATCGTTGGGGCTATCGGTTTCACCAGGAGTTCGGCTGATCACTCCTTGTTCATTCGCAAGACATCTTCGGGTCTGGTTGTGCTAGCTGTTTACGTGGACGATATTCTTCTTACTGGCGACGATCAAGCTGGTGTAGCCTTGACGAAGGTCCATCTCCGCCAACACCTAGTCACGAAGGATATGGGTTCTCCAAAATACTTCTTGGGAATTGAAATCTCTCGGAAACCGTGTTCCTTGGTTCTCTCCTAACGGAAGTATGCTCTTGATTTGTTGAAAGAGGCAGGATTGACGGGTGCTAAACCTGCCCGGTGTCCCATGGCTCCTGGAGAAGACAAGACATGGACAGACGAATCACCACCTCTATTGGACACTACGAGGTATCGGCGTCTTGTTGGCAAACTCATCTACCTTACGGTGACCAGACCAGACATCTCCTATGCAGTGGGAAAGGTCAGCCAGTTTATGCAGTCGCCTAGGGAATGTCATCTTCAATCCGCTCTAAGGATATTGGAGTATGTGAAGTCCGCACCTGGGAAAGGTCTTCTCTTTCAGAAAAACGGTCACCTAAGAGTCGAAGCGTACTCCGACGCTAGCTATGCGGACGACAAAGGGGATCGCAAGTCGACTTCCGGCTTTTGCACGTTTGTTGGAGGAAACTTGGTTAGCTGGAAGAGCAAGAAGCAGTCTGTCGTCTCCAGGTCTAGTGCGGAAGCAGAATATCGTAGCATGGCATCAACCACGTGTGAGTTAAAATGGTTGCGGGCTCTCATGCTGGATCTAGGAGAGGTCTACAACTATCCACTTCCCATGTTCTGCGACAACAAAGCTGCGATCTACATTTCTAAAAATCCGGTCTTCCATGAGCGAACAAAGCACATAGAGGTTGATTGTCACTTCATTCGAGAAGAAGTGTTGAAGAACCAGATTTGCACTCCGTTTGTTACCTCGGAGAAAGAGCTGGCAGATATATTCACAAAACCTGTGTCCGCCTCTTTCTTCCACATTTACAGCAAGCTAGGCATGATTGACATCTATGCTCCAGCTTGAGGGGGAGTGTTGCTGTATAGACCTGGGCGGACAGGCGGCTAAGACTGGCGGTTTGGTAGCCGGGCGGTCAGCCGGCTAATCTCTGGGATCTCGGTGGTCGGCGGCGTGTTCTCTGGTGGTGACCGGGCGGTTAGTGCCTACTAACCGCACGGTTAGGCGGTCTCCTGGGCGGATTGGCGGTTAGCTTTGTAGATGATGTATTTGTGTTTTTAGTCCCACATTGGGTATTTGTATTCTCTCCCATCCCCTCCATTCTATATAAGGGAGGCTATACCTTTGTAATACTTAGTTTTTTGGATAATAAAAATTCCATTACTCCTCTTTCCGGTCTTCTATATTTCTATTCGCACAATTCCCTTGCAAAATCCATTTTCCAATTTATTTATCAAAATGGCCTAATATTTCAAAAATTCCAAATAATAGGATTCTTGTTTGCAAAAATCCCAAAATTTCTATGAGGGGTAAAATTTATTCTAATGAGCCTTTGGAATAAGTTCCATTATTTTTGAATGTATCAAATAGGCTGAATATGCAATATTTAAAAAATTGCTATTCACACCCCAAAGCTATATAAAGCCAACACATGTAAGTGGGTTAACCCAACCTGCAGTGATACAAATGTGCTGAAAATTTTACCATGCACATATTATGTCCCCAAGGACCTGTCACCAAAATTTGGGGCCATTTGGAGTCATATTATTCCAAATATTTCATTAATTTAAATTTGTGTATTATGACAAATACTATAGGAAAAGTTTTTCCAAAAAATTTTATATTTTCACAGGGTCACGGTATGACCCTAACTAACATCTGACCAAAATTTTAGGTCATGTGGATGTATAGTTTGGCCTGAGCATACATCTGAATTTCTGCCCTTGCCTAGGACCAGTCCTAGTAGAACAGCCCTACAGGGAGCCCTATAGATCAAAATCTTAAGTTTATGGTGTCAAATGAAAGTTACGCGCAAGGACTACAATTTTCATTTAGGGTTCATGTTCTGGAAATGCCTCTAAGAGGTCTAATTTTAACATGAAAAACTCTGTATGAAAGTGTGACAAAATAACACTATTCATATATATACAATTCAACTTATATATACAAAAAATGATGAGCACGAATCTTAAAGCCAAATCGAAGGCATCCCGTCATCGTCCCCAAATCTCTAACGGCTGAGATTGAGCCGTCTTGGGCCACCTTTGCTGGCTGTTTCCGGCCAGCTGAGCCACCGCCACCACCGGCGATTGTCGCTGCCACCTCCGTTGAGGTGGGGGCTAGCGTTTCCTGGTGGTGAGGCCGCCGGAATTCGCCCCTCCAGCAATCCCGAGCAAGAAGAAAAGCTCAGTAATTTTCACATTTCCTCACATGGCATCGGGCTCAATTGAGCCCGATATCTCCCCTAGCCGATCTAGAAAGCTAGTGCGAGTAGAGATGAGGTGAAACGGACCCGAATGGCGGCCTGGCGGTGAGGTTGGCGGCTGTTTTCCATGGATGAGCTGCGCCGGCAATCTCCTGCCCAAAATTTTGTTTATCCATCATTTTATCTGTTCCAGCACACATTCTCCACTCGATTTCACCTTCTGAAGCTGATGGTGATGTTGGTTTGGACTAGGGTGGGCTATAAGGGGAGAAACAATCAAGGTGAGCTCGGGCTCACCTTGGATGCTTCACCAGGGCTGCCAAGTGGCCATCCCAACCCACCAAACTCATTGCAATGAGTCATGTGGCCGGCCAGCAAGCTTTTGGGCAGAATGAGCCATGTCCAAGTGGTCATCACTCCATCTTTTCCTTTTCTCTCACCTCTTTTTGGGTGAATTCCCCAAAATGCCCCATTGCATGTGCCCTCTCTCTAAAACCAGAGGGGTATGGTTGGTCATTGACTACTTGGGCTGGTCTTGGGTCAGGTTGGGTGAGCCTAACCCAAGGGAAATGGCTTAGTCTTCATTTTCCTCCTTTAGGTCAAATAGTTTACTTGTTGACTTTGGGAGTTGACTCAGTCAACATGGTGAGTGGGCTGACCTCACTTGGTGTTCATGAGTCTAAAGGCACCACCCAACTTGGGTTGGGTCAATGTGGTGCCCTACTTGGGCTAATTGGGCCTATAGGTATAGGTTTGACCAACTTAGGGCTAAGGTTGACTTTGGTCAACTAGGGTCAAAGGGTTGACCTAGTGACATGCCCTAGGGTCCACTTAGATTGTTTTTTAGGATTAGGGCAATGTGGTGGGGGTCATGGTGTGGTTAGGGTTCTTATTTAGGCTAGTTTGACCTAGTTTGACTTGGGCCCTATAGTGGCCCCACATGGCTACAACTCATTACCTAGGGTCAAACCTAGTTAATTTCCCTAACACCCACCACATGCCCAACCCAATCTAAGTTAAGGGGTCTAGAAGTAACATGGGATGTTACAATAGAGCACCACAAGTACTGGCCAACCACATGATCCCGCAGGTCTGCATGTTAGGAACCCTCGTCATCAACAAGATCTGCCACCTGAAGACCATCTAACGCAGCAGTGTCAGCAAACGTAGGACAACGGGAAAGTAAGATATCAAAAATCCAGCAATACTACAAGGCATCCACCCTGCTCTCGTTACCTATCCGCCACCGGATAATTGGTGAAAGACAAGAATGGCCTTGTTGGATCGTGGCCCAAGCAGGGGAATCCGTCCGGTTGGAGGAAGGACGTTGATCCGTGACCCGTACTTAGCAAGAAAAATAGAACTGAAGAAGTAAGTAGGTGACTGCAGCAGGTCCAAGGCCAGCTGAGCACATAGGGGATCTTCCCAGCACTATAGTGAACGAAGGTCTAGCCCCGTAGCCCGCCCTGACAGACAAATGGCTTCCCACTTAACGTAATGAAGACCTCAAGAGGAGGCGCTCTTTTACCAAAGGAATTTCCGGGAAAGCTGCTCCACCACATCAAGCACCGCCCCGAGAATCGCCAAGTGTTCAACACATAGGCCGGACCAGCCAAAAGGAGAAGCGTAGCAGGGAGATGTGGTCGGCAAGGGACATGTGACGATTCCCCCAGTGTCGGATTTTAGTTTTCCACCAAACCAGCGTACTTGAGAAATCCGATTTTGTAAGTTTTCGCATGGCCATCTTAACACCCAAATATTCGAATTCAAAAACCTTCCGGAAGCCCAGCATCCGAGCAAGCCGGGTCCCATTCTACCATATCATCGCCTTACTAGTCATCAGCATAGATTTTGTTTTGTGGATACGTTGCCCAGTCCAGCAGCAATAGTTCTCCAATAGAAGCAAACACTCTCGAACTGCCGCCCCATTCACCCAGAGGAATAACATGATATCATCAGCGTAAAGCAGGTGGGAAAGGTGAGGA
This sequence comes from Platanthera zijinensis, assembly GCA_039513925.1. Classification (NCBI taxonomy): domain Eukaryota; kingdom Viridiplantae; phylum Streptophyta; class Magnoliopsida; order Asparagales; family Orchidaceae; genus Platanthera; species Platanthera zijinensis. Next base: position 183,254,187 of record CM077088.1, on the reverse strand, counting down.
AACCCAATAGAAATCGGAAAGCCCAACATTGTACCGCTGGCGTGAATAGAGGACAGTAATTCCGAACAAAGGATGAAAAGGTAGGGGACAGGGGACATCCTTATCTAAATCTGCATCCCCCGTCAATCCAACGGGTGCGGAGACCATTAAGCACCAGGGAAAATTTTGGTGACTAAACACACTGAAGCAGCCAATTAGCAAAATACGGGGGAAAGCCAAACATATAGAGAACCTAGCTAAGAGTTTGCCAGCTCATCCAATCATACGCTTGCTCCATGTCCACTTTAACCGCCAGCAAGCCTTCCTTCGACGTTGAGACACGGAGTTTGTTGATAGCCTCTTGAGTAATAAGGCACTGATGGGAGATGCTCCGGCCCGCCACAAAGGCACCCTGCTCAAGCGAGATGAGGTGTGGGAGAACTCCCTTCATCCGGCCCACCAAGATCTTGGAAGCAATTTTATAAATAGTCTAGCAAAGGATAATGGGTCGAAACTTCTTTGGCTGGCCCACAATAAGGATCATTGGAATAAGCACTACCATAGTCTCCTTCCAGCCAGCCCGCATGCATCCCAAGACAAAGAATTCTTTGACCGCCCAACATACGTCAAGACCAACCACATCCCAAAAACATTGGAAAAAGTATGCAGACATACCATCAAGATCGGGGGCACGGTTCGGCTAGAGAGATCGCACCACAGTCCAAACCTCCGCCTCAGAAACCTCCTGCAGCAGCTCCGTGGCCCTTTGAGAGAAAATTGCAACCAGTTCACCAACTGAAGGACAACCCGTCAACACTGGGGTCACAACACCAATTCTGTTCAAATAATTGAGGAACGAATGCTCGTTGACCTTTGGGTCCTCCAAAATCTCCGACTCAGACAGCTCCACATAGGAGATCCGGTTCTCGCGGCACTTGGAAGAAGCCATGGAGTGGAAATATGAGGTATTGGTTCCCCCTATTGTATCCACCGCACCATTGCCCGCTGCTTCCACAAAAAATTCAATCGGGCCAAAGTGGCAGACAAAGCTTTTACCTTGGAATTGAGAACAGTCGCATGGGATTCAGTCCACCCAGTCCCCGAGCTCTGATGCAATTTTAACTCCGCCACCTCAACTTCAAGAGAATGTTTGAGTTTCTCCAACTCAGCCAGTCTATTCTGGCTCCAGAAAAATAGTGTGCGGACGGTGCGTGAGCACCTTCTTCGGAGGATATCATCCGATTTACCCAAGTCCGACCGATTCTAATGCTTTTGAACAATTCCTCTAACTGTTGGGTAAGATAAGCAGGTATCCTCAAACTGTAGCCACTGATGATGACGGTGCAATAAATGCCACCTCCATATCACGAGCACCATCCGAGTAGACAAAGTGCTTACCCCTGTTGAAGCCAAAAATGACCCCAACAAATGTTCACGAACCAAAGTGCAGTCAATGCCTACTTCTCTCAAACCTCGACCCCTGACAGGCTGCTAAGGCCCTAACACAGACCCAAAGCCTCAGCTGGGAGGTCCCACCACACACCCGGAAGATCTCTGAGAGCTTCCCCTCCAAAGCCAAATGCTGGGCTGGGAGCTCTTCAGAAGGCACTAGAGTTGGAGGAAAAAATGATAAGCCTGCCTTCCAAAGAGCCCCTATGGGTCTTTTTATAGTCTTCCTTTGACCTGAAAATACTGAAATACCCCTGAGGGGTCTGCCAATAGCCAAATCCCGCTGTCATTCCAAGGGCATTTGGGTAATTTTACCTCGGGATAATATACGTTATAAACTAATCCCCTTTACGAGCGCCGGGCCCTACCACGTAGGCCCACTTGGCGAGAACCCTGGCCGAGAAGGCTCTCGCTGGACCCCCACCCGGGCCAGCCTTGGCGAGACCCCTTGCCAGGGAGGTTCGCGCTCTTCACGGTCTTTAAACTATCGCGACCGAAGGCCTACCTGGGGCCTTCCCGCCTCCCCTGGGCGGGAGCCAGCCCTAAGGCGGAAGCTTCCGTGGTCAGGCCCTCTGCTTCGGTCGGTCGACGATCTCTCCTGCCGAGAGGTCGATTATCTGCCCTGGTTTCCTCAGCTTTCGCCTGCCCTTGGCGAGAGCTCCTACAGGGCGAGAACTCCACAAGTATGCCTTAGGGTTAACCCGAGGTTAGCCTGAGACTAACCCAATCCTGACCATTGAAGCCTTTGGGTCCCTCCCAGCGAATATGGGGTTGTACACAATCCCCGCTCTTTTCGAGCTAGCCCTGCGCTCGACAAGACAAGTCCAACCCCCGAAATATTCGCTGGACACGTGCCAACTAACCAGGGGAATCTTTTGGTGGGTCCTACTGCGGCTATAAATATGCACCGATAGGCGACCATATGCCTCGCGCTTGAAATACTGTTTTTACGACTGAGCTCTCGCCCCTCGGGACCTTTGCGCGAGCTTACCATGCATCCCAAACGTGCTGCCAAACCGCTTCCGCAAGACCTCCAAGACCGATTAGCCGCTGCCCAAGCGCGGGCCTTGGCTAACTGTGCGGCGGTGGCTCCATGGTTAGCGAAAAAGACTTCAACCGCCGGGCCTTCGGAGCCGAAGAAGAAGGAAAAGAAAAGGGCGAAGGCGGTCCGGCGGGACCTTTCTCGCGAGAACAGGGATCCTCCTTCCCCCACTCCCAATACTGCGGGAGATCTTTCCCCACAGAAGGTAAGCCTTTCGCCCGTGTCTACCGAACTGACTGTGCATTAGATTCGATGATTAAAGTATGCTTTCGCAGGAGTCCGCTCCCAACAATAACGCCGAAATTCCGCCCAGCTCTTCGAACCTGCCAGCTTATTCACCCAAGGACCAAACGCGGGTCTCGGAGAGGATTCCTCCGGCCGAAACCGGAACGATAGGTACATTTTCCCTTGTCAATATTTCAACCCGACCCTTTCTTTTCTGAACCGTCTTCTCGCAGTGCCGACTCCCGCCGACCCGGGTCTAACCACCCGGGAAGATGAAGCGAGAACCGTCGAAGTGCCTCCCGCGGTGGCCAATCCTATCCTGCAGGCGGGAGGGGCGGCTTCTGAACCCTCCGCTACTCTCAAGGATGCTGATCGTCCCTTGAGAGAAGACAACTCCCCTCATGCTTCCGGCCAGGCCGGGATCATCGTGCGTGAGCCCTTCCGCCCGGGGCTGGGCAAGCCTCTTCACCTCCTTTATGGAACCAACGGAGGGGCCGGGCCTTCTCGTCCAACTTTGGTTGACGGTTCTCGCCCAGCCGCAGGTATGCGAAAACTTTTCTGGACTGTTGATTGTCATGCCTTGACCAAAACTCTCGTGTGTTTCTTCCGCAGGTGATCCTGGCTTGCGGTCGGGAGCCAATGAGGAAGGAGAAGAAGAGGAAGAAGAAGACGAGGAAGAAGAGGATGAAGAGTTCCCTCTCCCTTCGTCTGGCGAGATAGAGGAAACCCTGAACAGTGCTGGGAGCGCGAAGGGGAGACGGAGGAAGATCTCGGTCATCCTGGCCAAGCTTATCCGGCGAGACCGTGCCCATACTTCCGCGGCGAAAGCATTCCGCGAATCTGTGGAGCAAAGGCTGGAGGCTCTGGAGCGGGATTTCTTCTTGGGCGAGACTGATTGCCCGCGTGGGCCTTCCGCCGAGTCTTCGCCAGGGAGGTGCATCTCGCAGATCCGGGATTACGCCAGGCGGATCAACCTTGGGTGTACCACGTTATCGTCTTACTTCAACCCGTTGGCGCCCCCAAGAACTAGGCGGCGAGAACGGGGACGATGGAGCTGGAAGCCCTACTAGCCTTCAATGTATCTCTTTTTTTTTCAATGTATCTGTAATAAACATTATTACCAATTAAGTTTTATCCAGCTTGCGCTAGCGAGAATCCCGCTTCTACTCATGTCTCTCTTTTCCTTTTTCTTTTTATCGCTCTGCGAGGCTTTTTAATTAAGACGCTTACACCAATCTAGGATGCTTGCGCCGATCTAGGAGACTTGTGTTAACCTAGGAGGCTTGCGCCAATCTAGGAGGCTTGCACCGATCTAGGAGGTTTGTGTTAACCTAGGAGGCTTGCGCCAATCTAGGAGGCTTGCGCCAATCCAGGTAGTCGCGTCGAAACCCGAAGCGACCGTTGACCGCTGTCATCCCGAGGGGGAGAACCGAGGCGCCGTTAGCCCGGATTCTGACAGCTGTACTCCGCTGTCACTTTCTCTCTCTGTCGGATGAATTCATGATGATTACGTTTTCTTATAAATAGAGAAGTCTACCAACCGCATTTACTTCTTCGATCCGGAACCTCAGCCTTCCCTCCTTGCTTTCGCATTCTTGCTCACGCTTCGACCCCTCTTCCGCTCTCGCTCTTACTCACAGACCAACCATGCCTGGCGAGAGCAAGGGTCGCGCCCACTGCGCGGAAGCTTTTTAAAAACACCTCTTCCCTTCCTGCAAGCTCACCCTCGACGAATACAACATGATCGTTGACCGCTACATCCCCGCCGGCTTCTCGGCGCGAAACCCGGGGAATCACGATAGGGTGAATACTCCGGGGGCAGGAGAGCTTGCCATCCCCCTCGAGCACTTCGAGGTGGGCTTCCGCCTCCCCCTTTGGCCGGAGGTTCGGCTAGCTCTTCGGTATTATGGGGTGGTTCCCGCCCAGCTAAACCCGAACTCAGTCGCGATACTTATAGCATTCATATGCTATATGCGATCCGAGAGGATCGAGTTTAGTCTGCCCATCTTCCGGAAGCTATTCAACTTCCGCGCCAAGGGGGGGGGGGGGGGTAGTTTTCTTCTCCGGGCAACTGCTCGAGGTTACCGGTCTCGCCAACAAGCACCACCACTGGGGCGAGAAGTTCGTTTATGTCAGCGGGGACTTCGGCAACGTCCCGCTTCAGCCCGTCCAGTATGAGGACGCTGCCTACAAGCCGCCTGCTCTGGGATCGCGCGAGAGCGCAATCCTGGAATTCTTCGGGACCAAGGAGTTCGACGTCCCCTATCTTCGGCGGGACGTCGACTCCCTCCCACTTGTTCACTCGGGCGAAGGTACGGTCTCGCCTCAGATTCCCTTTTTTATCAAAGATTTTCTTGCGCTGAAGTGCTAAAGCGTTTTAACTTTGCAGGAGAGCGGGAGGTCCCTCTGCGCCAACCCTTCGCTGAAGGCCGAGGTGTCGAGGGTCTGGCAGCGAGAGGCTCCCTTGCGCTCGCGGAAGCTAGCGCCAGCGCCTGCCGAGAAGATCCAGCCCCTCCCTTGCCGCCACCGGCCAAGAAGCGGAAGGTCACCCTTCCTCCTCTCCGAACACTGAAGAGGCCGAAACCCTCTGCCCTTGAGAAGGGGAAAGCCCCGGCCGTCCCGCCTGTCCAACCTCCTCCAGAGGGCAGGTCCTTTGAAGCGATCCTTCAGATGGCCAGCGAGATGGATGCCGCCGCCAAGAGCCGTGCCGAGGCTTCTACCAGGAACCCCTCGGCCGCGAGCGAGGCTGGGGGAGAAGTGGTCGCCGCCGAAACCTCCGCCAGCGTCCGGCCTCAGGAGGTGCCGAGAGGGCACCGGAACTTTGGTTTCGGCGTTAGGTACGCCGACTCGGAGGGGAAGCCTCAGATGGAATGGGACCCTGAGTCAAACTCGATCAGGGTTTCGACCCTCCTTCCCAGATGGGCGGAGGGGGAAAATGTGACCGGCGAGGCCTTCTCGCTTGGATATGGTCTCTACAGCCGGGAGGATGCCGGCGTGTTTGACCAGATGTCCACCCGCCTCCTAGCCTTCGACGCCACCCGGGCCATATTGCGCGCGTTCGAGCTTACGCATATGTGTGCGCGTCGAAGCATCACCATTGATAAGAACTTCACCGATATGCGCAAGGCGAGGGAGGACGCGATGGCTCGCGCGCACGCCGCGGAAGAAGAACTCGCGAGAGCTCAACAGGAGCTCGCGGATGCTCGACTGGCGCTGTCTCTGCGCCCCGCGACCGAGGTAGGCGAGATCCTCCTGAACCCTTGCCCCCGTTTCCCCGAAGTTACTACTGTGTAATGTGTCTAGACTGAATTCTTTTAATCCTTTTGCAGGATTCTGCCCAAGTCAGGGAGCTTCGCGCAGAGCTGGCCAACGCGCGCTGCGAGAGCGTCCTCCTGAGGGAACAGCTCCGCGCAGAGCTGGCGAAGGTCCCGCCTCCGGAGCTAGATGCGAGGCTGCGGAGTCGTTACCTCTCGGAGTATGACGTGGACAAGCTGCTTCAAGCCAACGCTCAGGCGACCGTCAAGCTGACGCTCGAGACGCTGCGAGACGTCGAGCTGCTCCGGGAGGACGGCGCGACCATCGACGCTCGCCAACTTCTCCCTTGGCTCTACGACCCAGTTCCCAAACCCCCGGGCGTGCCGGACTCGCCTCTCTCAAACGTCCCGAGGTCTTCTACCGCCGTTGGCGAGACATCCGAAGAGGGCTCTGGCGATGACTCAAGCGAGAGCACCAGTGGGGATTACAGCGCGTCCCCTTAAGGTGTCTTTTATTTTGAATACCCTTTTGTAATGAGCGAGAAACTCCTCACTTCTGTAATTAACTTTATATAAAGTAATGTTTCATTTTTCACTGTCATTGTGTGTTTTAAACGTATATTACTCTGCCGAACGGCTTCCGCGCGAGCTCCCGTCGAGACCCTTAGTCTCTTTAGGGTGACCTTCCTTAGATATCAGTTAGGCGGGAACCTCGCGCCGTCGATTAAGTCGTCCTGCCCAGGTCCGCCGGGAGCCTCCTTTTGCGAGAACCCCCCCTTTAACCGAGACCTTTACTGGCCGCGACCCTTACTGGCCGAGACCTTTGGGGCGAGACCCTTACTGGCCGAGACCTTTGGGGCGAGACCCTTACTGGCCGAGACCTTTAGGGCCTTGCCTTCAGTCTAGGTCAGGGCCCTACCCACGTATTTTTCCAACCAATCAAACCCCTACCCCGCCGGCGAGCCGTCGGACCTGCTAGCTTATTGAGAGCCTGCGCAACGGGTCTACCCGGGGCCGAGTCGAGTTCGTTGTAATGTAGAAGTGGCCAAGAACAAAGTATCGCAAGAGCCAACCTATTCCCCGCAGGCGAGCCTTCGGACCTGCCAGCTTGATGAGAGCCTGCGCAGCGGGTCTACCTGGGGCCGAGCCGAGCTCGGGGTGTTGATGAAGATGACCAAACCTCTCCCCCACAGGCGAGCCTTCGGACCTGCCAGCTAGATGAGAGCCTGCGCAGCGGGTCTACCTGGGGCCGAGCCGAGCTCGGGGTGTTGATGAAAATAACCAAACCTCTCCCCCACAGGCGAGCCTTCAGACCTGCCAACTTGATGAGAGCCTGCGCAGCGGGTCTACCTGGGGCCGAGCCGAGCTCGGGGTGTTGATGAAGATAACCAAACCTCTCCCCCACAGGCGAGCCTTCAGACCTGCCAGCTTGATGAGAGCCTGCGCAGCGGGTCTACCTGGGGCCGAGCCGAGCTCGGGGTGTTGATGAAGATAACCAAACCTCTCCCCCACAGGCGAGCCTTCGGACCTGCCAGCTAGATGAGAGCCTGCGCAGCGGGTCTACCTGGGGCCGAGCCGAGCTCGGGATGTTGATGAAGATAACCAAACCTCTCCCCCACAGGCGAGCCTTCGGACCTGCCAGCTAGATGAGAGCCTGCGCAGCGGGTCTACCTGGGGCCGAGCCGAGCTCGGGGTGTTGATGAAGATAACCAAACCTCTCCCCCACAGGCGAGCCTTCGGACCTGCCAGCTAGATGAGAGCCTGCGCAGCGGGTCTACCTGGGGCCGAGCCGAGCTCGGGGTGTTGATGAAGATAACCAAACCTCTCCCCCACAGGCGAGCCTTCGGACCTGCCAGCTAGATGAGAGCCTGCGCAGCGGGTCTACCTGGGGCCGAGCCGAGCTCGGGGTGTTGATGAAGATAACCAAACCTCTCCCCCACAGGCGAGCCTTCGGACCTGCCAGCTAGATGAGAGCCTGCGCAGCGGGTCTACCTGGGGCCGAGCCGAGCTCGGGGTGTTGATGAAGATTCCTTCAACCAGGCCTATTCTATCACTGAGACGAGGAGTCATAGTCAGTTAAAACAAAAACGTAAAGATAGCACACTCAGCGATAGTCAACATTCTGAAATAACTTATTGAAAATGCAATAGTTGTTTACAACATTACAATCCTTCTTTCCCTCTTACGGGTAGAAGCTCTTCAGGTCATCACCATTCCAGGTGTGACTCAAGGTCCTTCCCTCCGCATCCTGGAGATAATAGCCTCCGTTAACCAGAACCTTCTCTACTATGTAAGGCCCTTCCCAGCTAGGGTTGAGCTTACCAACCGCGGCCGACCTTCCCGTAGCGTCGACCTTTTTCAGTACTAGATCCCCCTCGGCGAATTGCTTGACTCTGATGTGCTTAACGAAGTACCGGGCCATTCGCCGTTTTATTTCTTCTTGCCTGATGGCGGCAACATCCCGCAGCTCTTCCACCATATCTAATGAGAGGCGCAACCCTTCCTCATTCTCCAACCTCCAAGCTTCGCTTCCCTCAGCTGCGGCCGCGACCCTTGGGGACCGGACCTCGAACTCCACCGGGAGGACAGCCTCACACCCATGAGAGAGCTTGAAGGGGGTCTCTCCTGTGGCCGTGTTCGGAGTTGTTCGCAAGGCCCACAGGACGGAAGGGAGCTGTTCCACCCAGCTACCCTTCAGGTTCTCCACCTTCTTTTTGAGCAAGTTGACGATGACTTTGTTTGCCGCCTCCACCTGACCATTGCTCCGAGGATGATGGACAGAGGCGAACCTGAGGTCAATCCCCAATTGGGTGCAGAAACTGATGAATTCTTCACTGGCAAACTGAGGACCATTGTCCGTCACTATCGCTTGGGGCAATCCGTGCCTGCAAATGATTTCCCCCCAAACGAAGTTTCTGATGACCTGGGAGGTTACCTTGGCTAACGGCTTGATCTCCAGCCATTTGGAGAAGTAGTCAATCATAACTAGGAGGAACCTCCTTTGCCCGCTAGCTGGAGGAAAGGGTCCAACCAGGTCCATCCCCCAAATGGCGAAGGGCCATGGCGCCGTGATGCTTCGAAGCCTTTGGGCGGGCAAGAGCTGGAGAGGAGCATGTACCAGGCACTTCCGACACCTCCTTGCGAATTCAGCTGTATCCTTTCTTAAGGTCCGCCAGAAATATCCTTGCCTTATCACCCTCGCTTCCAATGTCCTTCCTCCTGAATGACTGCCGCATTCTCCAGAATGCACCTCTTCCAGGATCCTCGGGACTTCCTCCTCGGTTACGTATCTCGCGAGGAGCCCTGACAACATCTTCCGATGCAAACTCCCTTCCAGCATCAGGTAGTGAGCCGCCTTGTGCCTAAAGCTCTTTGCATCCTTGACTTCTTCCGACAGTTCTCCTGTGGTCAGGAAGGTCACCAACGGATCCACCCATGAGGACCGCCGATTCACTTCCATCAACTCCCCCTCTTCAATGGCTGGTCGGAACAGTTCGGTTAGGGTACCTCCTCCCCGAGGCCCGAACTTCGCTAGTCGATCAGCTGCCGCGCTTTCCTCCCTGGGGACATGTTGAATAGAGAATGAACGAAAACCCCCAATGAGGGCTCTTACCTTAGATAGATACCTCGCGAGAGTCGGCTCCCGGGCCTCAAACTCGCCTCGAATCTGTGATGCTACCACCATTGAGTCGGTGAAGGCCTCCACATCCTGGATTTCCAGCTCCTTTGCCAAGCGAAGGCCAGCGATCACAGCCTCATACTCTGCTTGGTTGTTGGTTACAGGGAAGTGGAAAGTCACTGCTTGCTCTATGGTAACTCCCTGAGGGCTTACCAACACCACGCCTCCTCCCAGGGAGTGCCTTCCTGAGGCCCCGTCGACCACCATCTTCCATGCTTCTTGCAGCCTTGGTTCTTCAGTCTCGGCCTCGGTAACATAGTCTGCCAGAAAATCCGCTACGGCCCGGGCTTTGATGGAGAGCCTCGGGACGAAAGAGATGTCAAACTCGCTTAGCTCGATGGACCACTTCGCCAACCTTCCTGAATGTTCCACCCCCTCCAAGACCTTGCGAAGGGGATGGTCTGTTACCACCCTAATCGAGTGTGCTTGAAAGTAAGGGCGAAGCTTCCTAGCTGAGATGACCAAAGCATATGCTAGCTTCTCCAGGATGGGGTATCGGAGCTCCGCCCTTTTTAAGATTCGGCTTACATAATAGACGGGTAATTGCTTCTTCCCCTCTTCCCTAACCAAGACGGAGCTCACTGCCTCTCCTCCCACTCCGAGATACAAGGCTAGGTCCTCCCCCTCCTTCGGGCTTTGAAGTAACGGAGCTTGGGAGAGTTGCCTCTTCAGCCCCTGAAAAGCCTCTTCACACTCGGCCGTCCATTCGAATGCTTGTTTGCCACGAAGTACCTTGAAGAAAGAGGAACATCTATCCCCTGACCGAGAGAGGAACCTGCTTAGCCCGGCCAACTTCCCGGTCAAGCGTTGGACCTCCTTGGCACTGCGAGGCGATTCTAGGTCTAGGATAGCCTGAACCTTATCGGGGTTAGGCTCTACCCCCGCGGGAGTCAAGAGGTGTCCGAGGAATTTCCCGCGACTAGCCCCGAAGACACACTTCAAGGGGTTCAACCTCATCTTGAACCTTTGCAGGGTGGCAAATGTCTCCTCCAAGTCTCGCAGGTGGGAATCAACACACTTGCTCTTGACCATGAGGTCATCCACATAGACCTCCAGGTTCCTTCCCCTTTGATCTCGAAAGATTCGATCCATCATACGTTGGTACGTCGCCCCTGCGTTCTTCAATCCGAAGGGCATCATCTTATAGCTGAAGCATCCCTCTCTCGTGATGAAGGAAACATCCTTGACATCAGGAGGGTGCATCCGGATCTGGTGATAACCTGAAAATGCATCTAAAAAACTCATAAGAGAAAAAACAACGGCTGAGTCAACCAGCGCGTCGATTCGAGGCAAGGGGTAGCAATCCTTGGGACATGATTTATTTAATAACGAAAAATCAACACACATGCGCCATTTTCCTCCTCCCTTCTTCACCATTACCACATTGGAGATCCAGCCTGGATACTGGATCTCTGAGATGAAGCCTGCGTCCAGGAGCTTTTGGACCTCCTCTCGGATGGGGGCTTCTAGCTTGGTGGCGATGGCCCTCATCTTTTGGCGTATGGGGCGGGCTTTGGGATCCAGGTTCAAGCGATGACAGGCCACGTCCGCGTCGATGCCCGACATGTCTGCCGCGCTCCAAGCGAAGATGTCGACGTTGCTTTGGATGCAGGCTCGCATCCGCTCCTGATCCTCGAGGCTCAAGCCTCCGCTGATCCGAATCCTTTGCGCCTCCCCCGCTCTTGTAAGCACCTCCATCTCCACCACTTCTTCGGCCGGCTCCAGCCCCGACCGCTCCCAACTTACCCTTGCCTCCTCCTGCTCAAACTCGAGCTCCTCTCCCCCAACCTCATCGACTTCCATCGCCTCCTCCAGACTCTCCTCCTGCCTCTGCTCTTCTTCATCCATCACTCCTCTCGCCTCTTCTAGGCTGATCTCCTCCACCTCTGCCAACTCCTCAACAACCTCCATCGCCTCTCCCAGGCTTATCTCCCCTTTCTCAACCCCTTCCTGCTCAGCCATCTCCTTCTCCAACTCCTCTGCCTCCGCCATCCACGACACGGTATTAACCGCCGTCACATAGCATTGCCTTGCCATCTTCGGATCCCCCCTGATCCTAACCTGCACCCCTCCATTGTTGAACTTGAGGCATTGGTGGTACGAGGAGGGTACACAGCGAAAGGCGCTGATGAGGGGGCGTCCAAAGATGGCATTGTAGCTACTCGGGGCGTCCACGATCACGAACCGACAGTTCCGTGAGACGCCCCCAAGCCTCACATGCAGGCCTACCCCTCCTTCCACTTCTTTCCTTTCTCCGGAGAAGCCAAAAAGCGGTCCATCAGAAGCCAGGACCCTTTTTCCTTCCACCCTCATCTCATCGAAAGCCTTCTTGAAGATCACATTCACCGAGCTCCCATTGTCCACCAGTATCCGGGAGACGGTGTAGTTCTCCACCGCTGTCTGGATCACAAGCGCGTCGCAGAACGGATCCTCGTAGTCTGGCATATCCGCGGATGAGAAAGTGATCTTCTCCTCTGGGGGGGACTGGGAGGTCGAGGCTACCCCTCGGTGGAACATGGTTTGAAGGCTCCCCTTGCGGGTTGCCTCGATCCCTACTCCCCCGTGGATCACTCCGATCCCTCCTCGGGTCCCCACGTCAATCCTGTCTTCACATCTGTCCTCCACCTCTTCCCGCTATACTTCAACGATCCTTACAGGCGGATCCTGCATTCCGGCCCCTCTGGCCCCTCTAATCTCCAGAAACTCTGGGCAGGTGGCCGTTGCGTGACCCTCCTCCTGATGGAAGTCACAATAAGGCAACGCCACCCTGCCCCCTCTTCCTTCTCCTCCTCCCCTTCTTCCGGCTCCCCGAAATCTTCTTCCTCTTCCCCTTCCCACCTCCATAGCCTCCTGCGGCGGTGGGAAATGACCCCTTGGTCCTTGTCTCCATCCTTCCTGCTCCAGCCTTCTTGGCTCCCGGAAGTTATCTCTTCCCTGAAGTCCTCCCTGGCCCTGGGGGCGACCCTCCTGAGGCCTCCAACCCAGTCGGTTGTTTGGCTCCCTGGCCCCCCCATGTTGTTGCCCCTGCCCTCGGGGCTCTTCTCTTCTCCTATCTTCCCTTGGCTCCCTCTGCTCTCTCTGCTCTCTCTGCCTTCCCACTACCGGCTCCTTCACATCATCCTCGGCCAACCTGGCCAGCTTCCTTGCAAACGCAGGGTTTGCCCTCTCGAAGTATATCTCCTTCGCCGCCCTCTCCATGAGCTCCTCAAAAGAGAGAGGGGGCACTCTCTTCAACTCCATGCTGAAAAACCCTGGCCTCAGTCCCAGGGTGAAGGCAAGCATCAGCGCATACCCCGGGACCTCCTGGACCAGGAGAACCTCCTCTTGGAACCGGTCGACATAGTGACCCAACGTCTCCTCCGGCCCTTGCCTTACTGCAAACAGGCATTCAGCCTCCTTCTTCCTTTTCTTCGAAGTTGAGAATCTCAATAGAAAACCCCTCCGCAGATCCTCAAAGCTGTAGATGGAACTCGCCAGCAACTGGTGGAACCAGTCCCTGGCCTTCTCTTTCAGAGTGATGGCAAAAAGCCTACACTTGAAGGCATCCGACATTTGCCTGATGGACACCACGTCCTCGAACCATTGCACGTGCTGAACCGGGTCATCCTTCCCGGTGTAGTAGGTCATGTCCGGCTCCCGGAACCCCTCCGGCACTGGAGCCGAGACAATGAGCTCACTAAAGGGGGTCTCGCCTCCCGCCTGGCGAGAAGGCACATCTCGCGACCTCGGTTGGCTGGACCGATCCGCGAGACCATGCCCAGGGAAGAGTTCCCGCACCGCCGCCTCCTTCTCGCCCAGATCCGCCGGAAGCTCCTTCTCGAGACGCTGGCCTGGGAAAAGCTCCCGCGCAGCTACGTCCCTCTCGCCTGCCTCCACCGGGACCTCCTTCCCGGGGCGCTGCCCTGGGGCGTTCTCGCTTAGCAGCGGAACCACCTCCACCGGAATCTGCGGCGTCTCCCACTCATTCCTTGCCGAGAAGGCCAAGTTGATCGTCTGCATGACTTCTCGCCTGAAGTCTTCAAACATCTTCCTCGTCGCCTCGTCCACCCGGGTGGGGGATCCTCCTGCGCCTGATCCTTCACCCTCGCCTCCTGCCATGAGACTTAACTCGAGATTTTCTCACACCGGCTGCTTCCACGCTCACCGCACCAGAACTGTTGAAGCCAAAAATGACCCCAACAAATGTTCACGAACCAAAGTGCAGTCAATGCCTACTTCTCTCAAACCTCGACCCCTGACAGGCTGCTAAGGCCCTAACACAGACCCAAAGCCTCAGCTGGGAGGTCCCACCACACACCCGGAAGATCTCTGAGAGCTTCCCCTCCAAAGCCAAATGCTGGGCTGGGAGCTCTTCAGAAGGCACTAGAGTTGGAGGAAAAAATGATAAGCCTGCCTTCCAAAGAGCCCCTATGGGTCTTTTTATAGTCTTCCTTTGACCTGAAAATACTGAAATACCCCTGAGGGGTCTGCCAATAGCCAAATCCCGCTGTCATTCCAAGGGCATTTGGGTAATTTTACCTCGGGATAATATACGTTATAAACTAATCCCCTTTACGAGCGTCGGGCCCTACCACGTAGGCCCACTTGGCGAGAACCCTGGCCGAGAAGGCTCTCGCTGGACCCCCACCCGGGCCAGCCTTGGCGAGACCCCTTGCCAGGGAGGTTCGCGCTCTTCACGGTCTTTAAACTATCGCGACCGAAGGCCTACCTGGGGCCTTCCCGCCTCCCCTGGGTGGGAGCCAGCCCTAAGGCGGAAGCTTCCGTGGTCAGGCCCTCTGCTTCGGTCGGTCGACGATCTCTCCTGCCGAGAGGTCGATTATCTGCCCTGGTTTCCTCAGCTTTCGCCTGCCCTTGGCGAGAGCTCCTACAGGGCGAGAACTCCACAAGTATGCCTTAGGGTTAACCCGAGGTTAGCCTGAGACTAACCTAATCCTGACCATTGAAGCCTTTGGGTCCCTCCCAGCGAATATGGGGTTGTACAACCCCCATCTTTTCCTCAGGGCATAGAATACAGTTAAAATTGCCCCCAATGAAAGCCATCGACGAGTAGGACATCCAATTACCCAAAGCAGACTAGAGCGAACGTCTGATGTGGAGGTCCTTTTTAGCATAGATAAAAGCAATAAGCACGCGAGGGAGGCCCCTGAAGTCAGCCCAACCCACCACCCACTATGGTCCAGCCTTAATTAGCTCAAAAAGGGTGTCCTCTGTTTTCCACAGAACAAGAATGTCTCCCGACTTACCCACTGTGGGTTGGTGAATGAAATCCACCCATGCCTGTCCAGCCTGTCAGCCTCTGGTTAAAGAATATCCTCCACCTTTGTTTCCAGAAGTCATATTAGGCCCAAGTTACATTGAAGGGTAAGGTCTCAGAGGTAGTTGTGCGTTCCCTTCCTTCGCACCCCCCTGACAATTCCAAAAGAGGATGCTAGACATTATTAACTAAAGGGGAAGTGTCCATGCCACTAGGACGACCAACCCATTGAGCAACCTAAAGTTTGAAGCATTCCTCCACATCTGAACCTCCCCTCTTGTCGCCTTCGCAAATAAGTGTGGGTTCGAACTAGCATTGCAACGATGCTTCAAAGCCGAGTCCTGAGAATCGCAGCTCAACCCCCCCCCCCCATTGGACATCGCCAAGTCCTCATCACCCTTAGAAGTCGCTGCTCGCTCCATGGCCCCATCCAGGTCATCACCGGCCTCCCTCTGAGAACTAAGACTTTCCCCCTCCGTAGCAAAAGTTTCCAACCACCGATTTGAGCGCCGAGCCCCAGGGAAATCACCAGGTGCTGCCCCCATGAAGGGTTTTGTATTCCTTAAACCTCCACCTCCCGTGTAAGACCTCCCCTCCCGGAACACAAAACATGGCATAGGGGAGTCTTAGTCCCAGAACAGCCACCTTGCGGTAGCGTTAGCACACGGGCTAACATGTAATATAAGATGCCTATCCTGCCGGCTCAACATATCATCCATGCCAACCCAACCAAGAATATAAAATAGAAGTCAAATCCACACATAAGTAAAATAGTCCAAAGGAAAGTACATCAAATAAAAGAAGCATCAACAAGACTTCTTCAATATCAGAGTACATGCCTAAAAGGGTACAATATGAATCTCACACAAACTAACATCTGCCACAGATAGTAGCGATGACACCATCACTTCAGGCCCTGTCATCCTGGCCTGACTACCCTGCTGCGTATCCTGCTGCTGCTCTATCTACGAGGTTTCCTCCTAAAAAGGAAGACGTAGCAACCGTTAGTCATAAAGACTAAGTGACTATCACATCCACTCCCCCGACAACTCCTCAGCACTAGGCGGATAAAGGAACAAGGGTACAATATATATATAATCTGTAGTACAAATAGGTTGTAAAGGATTAATCAACAATAGTGTATATCAAGGAACTACAACAATTAGGTATAATAACCTACTTAGCAGTTCTACCATCAACAACAGTATATAAGTATAAATCTACGACAGTAAGTAACTTAACTTATATGAATGTCCATACAGACATACAAGTTAAGGATCGGCTCAACAGTAAAGTAACTCATCGTATAAGAGTGCCCATACAAACTTATACGATGAGGATCTTGTGTATGTGATGTATGTAATGATATGAATGCAATGTAATGACTCACCTATTATCATGCACAAGCAGCTGCTATGTCGACACAGACTTGTAGTTCCAACTTTTCGAGCAGGTAGCTAATCTCTCAGGCATCATCCGTCGTGGCCAGATGGTGACAATGGAGCGGGCTTCTCCATTACTAGGCTGGCATCCACACTACTTGGCCTTGGCCTCCGTACACCTCAATGCTAAGAACATAACAGCGGAGCTCACAAGCGTACTACGGCTAAGAGGGGTCTTGGGTAGATGTGCACCAAGAACACAGCCCAAACTGGCCTATCATCGTTGCACGAAAGGTGCCTCTATGAACATATCACCAAAGGACCAAGGCCAACCGTCCACTAGCACGGAGGGTGCCTCGGGAAGTAAACACCGAGGACCAAGGCCCAACCGTGTAGAGTCTATCTGTCAACTACCGTCGGTGTGATGACTGGCGAGCCCGTAGACCTGCCACACTATCCTTAACCCAGGATTATGATACCGCATGTCAACTCACACCGTATGCAATTTCGCATATAAGGGCTCCACTTCGAGTCTCTTTTACTTAATTTTATCTCGTGCTCAACAGTACGCAAAGGATCCACACCGAGTCCCTTATCAACATATCATTTTAGTGCGGCAACACCTCCGCACTTCCAACCCTTCCACATGTCCTTCGCAACAATAAAATGGTACTTCACATATTCATCAACCATTTGGTTTTCATAATTACATATAGACTATGGTCACTTAACTTTAACATCAACTGGATACAATCTCTTTACCAAGTTCAAACCATTCGTGCAAACATGGATCTATCAACTAAATGCCAACAATTATTTATTCATCGCAATCACTACCAACTATGTACAGCAAGCTTCAAGCCAACCTCATCATTATTCATCGTATTACCACTATCAAGTACGTCCTTATCGGTTCACACATTTAAACCATTTGTTCATTAAGGATCTATCTAAAAAATTTCATTAACCATATTTTATCACAATTACTTATTGACTAAATTCACCAAAACATTAACGTTGTTGTACCACAGTCTCTCTCTACCAAATCTAAAGCCGATTCAACACAAACCCGAGAACTATATGTGCAGGAAAGATTACTGTACAACAACTCCGATCAAAGATTCCCGAAGCTATAAAAATCCAGTGGAGGCATGTAACCACTCGTTGGAAAGTTATTTCCAAGGGCTATGACTTTTGTGTTTATTCAAAAGCCCATATCCAGCCTCATCGTGTCCGAAAATGGCCTCGAAGTTTGCTGCGCGCAGAAAACAGATTTCTGCGCGTATCTTAAAGCGAGACTAACGACATCGGTTCGTCTTCCTCCTCTAATCAATATTCCCAAATCACATCCAGAAATCCTCCTCCCTTATTAAACCTCATAGGGCCACTTCTCTTCACGAAACCAGCCCCCATATTCTCATAGAAGGAAGGAGAGGTTGAAGGCGTCTAATCTTTAGGACTCAAGTCCTACCATGGCCCTTTCCTAGAAAATCTTCTTCTCATAAATCAAGACTCCTTTGAGTCGATATCTCTCCTAGGAATAACTAAAGATCTATCACCAAGGGAGGGGGTAGGAAGCACACCTCGGTTCCGACATTTTCGGTCATGGACCTCGTCACTCTCCTTGGCGGCATCTTCGTCCTTGCTAGTATTGTTCTTTACGGGAAGAGAGAAGGAGAAGATTTTCTTCCAGAAATCGACTCCAGCGGCTTCTCTGTTTCATCGAGCTCGGCAAAGACAACTGCTCGACAAACTGGAAAAGAGACGGCTATGGTTTTCCGCATGTCCCTTTTTATGATGAGAAATTGGGGTTAACTTCTTTGCCATGTGTCGGCCTGACATTGGACGGCCTAATATTACTTTAAATGAGTCATGTTGAAAGGACACGACCCATTTAAGTTGGTTTGGCGAAATTCCCGAAAATCCGGTTCAGACTAGCCAAGTGACAGGAAATAGATTGCGCCAGAAAATATGCTAAGTCAGATTCGTTGAGTAAGCAATCCTTACTCGACGAATCGTTGAGTGTTATACTCTTACTCGACGAATCGTCGAGATTTGTTGACACCACTCAACGCCATATGTAAACACATCACTTTCCAAGTAAAAATCGTCGAGTATACCTTCTTTACTCGACGAATCATCGAGTGGCATCGAGTGCACTCAACGCACTCAATGTCATAGCTCTCAAGGTAATCTAAGTAAAAGCGTTGAGTCAGTTCGACGAATTAACTTCAGTTCGATGAATTAACCTCAGTTCGACGAATTAACCTCAGTTTGACGAATTAACCTCAGTTCGACGAATTAACCTCAGTTCGACGAATCAACCTCAGTTCGACGAATAACCCTCAGTTCGACAAATTAACCTCAGTTCGACGAATTATCCTCTATTCGACAAATTAGCGTTCGACGAATTTAGCATTCGACGAATTAACCTCAGTTCGACGAATTAGCATTCGATGAATTAACCTTTGTTCGACGAATTAGCGTTCGACAAATTTAGCGTTCGACGCATTAACCTCAGTTCGACGAATTAGCCTTGGTCTATGGCATGGAGTGGCGTTGAGACCACTCAACGCCTGGCCTTCAACATATTTTCTAAGTCATAATTGGCATGGCGTTGAGTCTACGAAACACACTCAACGCCTAGATCAGCCAGCAAATTCCAAGATAAAACTTGCATGGCGTTGAGTCAACTCAATGCCTAAATCTTCTAGAGAACTCTTAAGTTAAAACAGGAATGGCGTTTAGTCCAGTTAACACACTCACTGCCTTATTTCCAGAAATGGCGTTCAGTGCACTCAAAGCCAATCATTCTATGGCGTTGAGTGCACTCAACGCCCCAAGCCAGATGTTTTTCTAAGTAAATTCCTAATATAATCGTTGAGTCTAGTCGACTCACTCGACGCTTCTCGAACCTGAGTCAATTCACTTGACCCAAAATGCTTGCGAGGGGCCTAGCATGAAATGGTATGTTACATCCCGGGACTAAGTCACTTTGCCCCGGGCCAATACTAACAGGCTATCATACAAAGGGGCCCCGACCCACCATCCGGTCCAACAGAAGGGGCCAAAGGGCCCATGGGGCCCACTCCATCGAAGCCCGGAAGATAATGCCTGATCCTTCTCCCCCGAGTGTGCCCACGCCGGACAATCCCACTCTTATCTGCAGCCTCCACTCCAATCCCCGCAGTGGTATTAACACCCAACCCTCCTCAGTCTAGTCTCGCTTCTACCAAGGGCTTCTTCCTTCATTGTACTAAGTTCCAAGGCACATAGCCTTCCATCCTATCATATGCCCCCTTTCACGCTCCAAAGCCACTGCATTACTCTCGAGGCCCGCATCTGACCTATCCTCCACCATCGCTAGTGGCTCTACACTAGCAGCCACCCCATCAACCATCAACTCTAAATCCACCCCAATTAGCCTCGTGCCTACAGGAGTAAACCACTATGGGGGCAATGGAAATAGTCTCCTCCGCCAGCGGGTTGGCAACCCCAGCCCAAGGGGGAGAGGGGGAAACCATCCGACTTATGTCCAATAAAACCGCAGTTAAAGCATAGGGATGGCAGTCCTTCATACACAATCTCATGGAATTTTTTTTGGTGTTTGCTCTCCACCCAAATGCCGGTCAGCAATGGTTTAGCAAGGTCAAATTTGACGCAAATAAGGGCATAATCAATCCTTCCTAGAGAGTTTGTTACTCTTTCATCCACAACGGTTCACCAACCATGGAGGCAATTCGCCCAAAATTCTACGTGTCCCAAAATATAAGCTGCAACTCTGGCAACCGGATCCAGACAGGGGAAGATAACAACAACATCTTTGACAGGTGAAATGACGGGCTCCATGCATCCAATCCCAAGACATCGCCATTAATGGACCAAGGTCCATTAAGGAGAACTTCATTTAGAATCACCATAGATTCAAAGGTGCACAAGAAGCACTCACCATTAACCACCGTGACCTTAAACCTTCCAAAACAATCCCACCTTTTGTGGAGCTCTGCCGTGAGAATGTGGTGAGGAAGTTTTTGGCCCAGCAGTCTCCCCACAATATACCCCTCGAATTGGGACACAAACCCATCCGCAAATTCACCGTCCATACACACAATATTGTCCGAGCGAGCATACATTGACTTACTTTCCTTAAGCTTCAGTGGAATATGCGTAGGCCTGGACTAGGCCCCCATACCTATGCCGGCCATTCTGGGGGAAATGGAAGCCTGAGCGAGGTGACTTCGGAATGGTCGGCCACCATCAACGGCCTGTTTCCCAGGAGGGAATTGTTTCACAGAATCATATCTCACCACCTTAGAAAAGTCTAAGACAGGTCGTTGCACCTCCACCTACCGATCCAACCTGCTCTGAGATGGCACAGCCTGAGCTAGTGATAAAGGAGCATCATCCCCACTTAGCCACAAAGTTTGTCGAGCCCACATTGCGCCTCTCCCCGGCGATTTGAGTCCGGTCGGGAATATCAGCCTGCTGCCAAAACATGTCAGCCACACTAGCAGTATCATTACCCCCCACCAGTAATGCCATCATAGCTACCAATTTCACAACAATCATCCTCTACCAATTTAAATTCTCCATCCTCCAGCTCCCTATAAGCCCACATCTCCTTCATCCTGATGTCACTTCCGAGCATCCCCATAGACGCACCCTATCAGGGGGGAGGAGAACACATGGCTCAACCCAACACCCACCACTATATTTCCATTAGTCGCTGGTAGCAACAAGGCAATCAATCTCGAGCCCTCAGATCCACATGCCAGCACATCAAACAGTTCTTCCATCGCATCCAGCACAACATCGTCTAGCTCCTCTGGCAGTGGCGAGACAGGGCGACCACTATTCACCTCCCCACTATAATACCCCCCTCTCGGAATACAAAACACAGCCAAAGGGTGTCTTATGCCCAAAATAGGCGCCTTGCGGTAACGTCGACACACGGGTCGACAAATACTACAATACGCTTATCCTGCCGGCTAAAACCAATATCATCCATGCCAACCCAATATAAAGAATATACAGAAGTCAAAATCCACACAAGTATATAAGTCCAAACAAGTACAACAAAAATAAGAAGCAACAACGATTTCTATAATATCAGATTACACAAAATTGCCCAAAGGGCAACAACATGAGTCTCTCCCAAAAACTCACATCCGTAACTAACGGCAGCGAAGGTAACGTCGTATCAGGCCCTATCACCCAGGCCTGGCTGCCCTCCTTCAAAACCTGTTGTTACTATGACTCCATCCGCTATATGTCCTTCTAAAATGGTAGTTGTAGCAACCGTTAGTCATAAAGACTAAGTGGCTATCTCATCCTCTCACCCCAATGGCACTTAGGCACCGAGCGGGGGAAATAAGAAGGTACAATATATATAAGCGGTAATAACAAGCAGGTGGTATATCTTGACATATCAAGAGTAGTAATAGCAGCAGTGCATATCATCATTCCATTCTAGTAAATCTATACAAGCAACATCAATCATTAAAGCATATATTTCTACAATAGGAAAGTAACTTAACTTATAAAAATGTCCATACAGATTTATAAGTTAAGGATCGGTTTAACAGTAAAGTAACTCATCATATAAGATTGCCCAAACAAACTTATATGATAAGGATCTTATGCGGTGCAATGCAATGTTATGAATGCAACATGATGACTCACCCATGCTGATGTAGGGGTCACCGCGACAACGCAACATAGAAATAAAGAAAGAGAGGGCTCCGACCAGAAGCGAACGAAAAGGGGTCGGTTGGCTCCCAAAGATTCGGGACTCGATACCACGTCCTTAGGACCTAGCTCCAACAAGCACACATCTCACCGTTTAGCGGACTCGATACCACGTCCTTAGGACCTACCTCTCCAACAAGCACACAACTCACCGCACCTACACAAGCATCTATTCCATCAAATGATTTTAGCAAAACGCAGCGGCAATATTCGCGGAGCGGTGAAAAACTTCAAGCGGCGACGAAAGATTTAGTGGTGATTAACTCCCTTGTTAACATGGCATGGATCGTTCCAATCCGGTTAGCAAGAGGTTTAATAACAACACTTTTAGTTCAGATTTTTTGCAAGCGCGAAAAATTAAGATCACGGATAAAACGATTCGACAAAACCTCCACAAACGTTTAGAAGAATCACTAGAGAGGAAAGAGATTACCCAACCAAGATCAAGCATGCACTCAAGATAGATTTGTGGGAGAATCTCTCTCTCCACGGTTCCGCCGGCGTCGCACCGAACGGAGAAGCAACCTTTCTTCCTTGGAGTCACACCACGGAAGTCTCGCCGGAGTCGCACCGAAGAGGATGGAGGGAGGCGGCGGCCTTGGAGTCACACCAAGAGGGGAGGCAAGGAGGAACTCCTATGGCCGAAATTTCCAATTTAGGAAGGGTTAGGGTTTGATATTTTTCATCTCCTCATTCCTTCATAAAGACCTCCTTAAATAGGAGTTACAAAAACATCTTAACCATCCATGATGGAGATGAAATCTCATCCATCCGTATGGTTAAGTACACACCAAAATCAAATAAAGAGTTCTAAAATTAAAATACAACCATTATAATAAATATAAAATTATCATCAAACATGAAATAATTTTATATTTATTAATATAAAATAAAAGTGCATGAATTAAAAGTTCAATATTTCTTGGCGGCCTTGTCACGCCGCGGGCGGAGATTATAACGCGGGCTTCCATCATCGTCACGACGCCGCAGATCTTTATGTTGCAGCGCCTCGGTAGCCGGGTCTTCATCATCGATGAGTGGCGGGGGGGACGCGCCATCAATCCTCCCCCACTCAAAATCAAGCATCTCTGATGCGTGGTCCGAGAGGTAGCGGCGGAGAAGAGCAGCATCCAGTCGTTGAAGCTCCGTCGCGAGGATCCAGGAATCGTCAGAAGGAGGGCGATCGCGCCAACGGATGAGGAAGCGGTAAGTAGCACCCTCCGAGGTAGTAAGTGGCTCCGCAGCAAGTATCATGGCCGGAGTGAGGAAAGTCTTCGGAAACCTGGGGAACATATCAGCAGTAGGAATAAAAGTATGCAACTTACCATCCGATGAAATACCAGTGGGAACCGACAGAGAGAGGTCATCCGTACTACCACTCCCCAACCCATTAGAAGATTTGGTGGAAGAAGAAAACGGCAAGGAACTCAACTCATGTGGAGGCGATACGAACATCGTTAAATCCGAGACGTTAAAAATAGGGGAGATTCCCCATTCGGCAGGCAAGTCTAAAATAAAAGCGTTGTCACCTATTTTCTTGATAATCCGAAAAGGGCCGGCGCGCTTAGGTGCTAACTTTTTAACGGTGCCAGATGGCAAACGCTCGGGAACTAATCGGACTAAAACCAAATCGCCAACCTTGAAGTGTGACGCTCTCCGGTGTGTATTGGCGTGTGCCTGATAAGAATCATACTGAGCAGTCAAGGTAGCTCGTATACGTGCATGAAGGTCGTGAATATGTTGGGCAAAGGATTGTGCAAAGTGACTTGCCTTGTATGTTGGGGGCAAGGGAACCAAGTCAAGAGGCACAGGGGCCTTGTATCCGTGGACAATCTCATTAGGTGACAGACCAGTGGACCGATTTTTGGAATTGTTGTAGGCTAGCTGAGCGTGGGGAAGAAGAAGATCCCATGTGCCTTTATGATCACTCACGAGGCATCTAAGAAGGTTTCCTAGACTCCGGTTCACCACCTCAGTTTGCCCATCGGTTTGAGGATGATAGGCGGAGGAAAACAATAGCTTGGTACCCATTAGGGTCCAAAGTGTCTTCCAGAAATAGCTCGTATACTTAACATCCCTATCCGAGACTATTGTCTTCGGCACTCCCCGGTGACTAACGACTTCCTTAAAATATAGCTTTGCAATATGAGACGCGTCGTTGGTTCTAGTACACGGTATAAAATATGCCATTTTGGAGAACCTATCCACAACTACGAAGATGGAGTCGTGACGACGAAAAGTGATGGGTAAGCCTAAGACAAAGTCCATGCTCACGTCCTCCCAAGGTGTGGACGGAATAGGCAACGGTGTATATAGCCCTACGTTGGTTTTGGTACCCTTAGAGACTTGGCAAGCACGGCAACTACTCACTACTCGCCCTACCATTGCCTTTAACTTTGGCCAATAAAACTTTTCCTCAACCAGAGTGATAGTCTTATCTCTACCGAAATGGCCACTCAACCCGCCACTATGCAGTTCCCAGATGATATGGAGACGTAAGGAGGACTGCGGGATACACAACTTCCCGTGCCTAAATAGGTAACCATCCCTAATAACGAACGCGGTAATAGTGGTGGGGGAACTATCCTGGGCTGAGAGATAAGAATCCTGAAAATCCGGACATGTGGCGTACTCATCCTTGATGCGCTCGAACCCAACAACGTTAACCTCCATAGTGGTGACTAAAAGGGCTAGGCGACTAAGAGCGTCCGCAACCCGATTGTCCGCTCCCTTGAGGTGCTTGAGATTAAACGTATAACCCTGTAGGAAGGATACCCACTTGGCGTGACGCGGGCTGATTTTGTGTTGGCCATTAATAAATCGTAACGCTTCATGATCGGAGAGGATCACGAACTCCTTAGAGAGGAGATAATGCCTCCAGTGGTGCAAGCATCTAATAACTGCATAGAATTCCCTATCGTAGTTGGAATAATTTAATTTAGCGCCCGCCAACTTTTCACTAAAGAAACTCACAGGGTGCCCCTCCTGACTCAGGACACCTCCTATTCCCACGCCCGAAGCGTCACAAGTAAGCTCGAAGACTTTGGAGAAGTCTGGTAGACGTAGGACAGGTGCCTCCGTCATAATCTTTTTGATGCGTTGGAAAGCGAAGGTGGCGGACTTCGTCCAAGTAAACTCACCCTTTCTCATGCAGTCACTAATGGGGGCCATAATGCTACTAAAGTCTTTGATGAAGCGGCGGTAGAAAGTGGCCAACCCATGGAAGCTTCTTACCTCACGTATCGTGGTCGGCTCGGGCCAGTCCTCAATGACCTTGACCTTGCTAGGGTCAACTCTAATGCCCTCCGCTCCAACAATGTATCCTAAGAACTCTACTTCTGTAACATGGAACGTGCATTTCTTGAGATTAAGAAATAAAGTTTCCTTCCGAAGGGTGGAAAGAACCTCTCTTAGGTGGGTGATGTGCTCGATCGTGGTGGTGCTATATACTAAGATATCATCAAAGTAAACTACCACAAACTTTCCCATGGATGGCTGAAAGACGTGTGTCATCATGCGGGAGAAGGTGCTAGGGGCATTGGATAGCCCAAAGGGCATCACAAGCCACTCGTACAACCCGTCCTTGGATTTGAACGCCGTCTTCCACTCATCTCCCTCGCGGATCCTTATCTGGTGATAGCCGCTTCGTAAATCTAGCTTAGAAAATATGGTGGCGCCAGCCAAGACATCTAGGAGGTCATCTAGGCGTGGTATGGGAAATCGGTACTTTATGGTGATCTTGTTGATAGCGCGGCTATCAACACACATCCGCCACGTACCATCCTTTTTGGGGGCCAAAAGGGCTGGCACCGCACAAGGGCTCATGCTAGGCCTGATGAATCCTTTGTTCATCAAATCCTCGATCTGAGTCTGTAGCTCTTTGTGGGCCGCGGGATGAAGCCTATAGTGGGGTTGGTTCGGTAAGGATGAACCTGGGATGAGGTCTATCGCATGCTGTATGTTCCTCAGTGGAGGTAACACCGAAGGCAGCTCTTCTGGGTACACATCTTTGTACTCGTCCAGAAGCACTCGTAACGCTCTAGGAAGCTCTCTCAACGTTTCCGAATCACCCTTCGAACTCATAAGAACTAACGCATACATAACTCCGTCCAGAAAGGGATCTCTCACAAACTCTCTCTTACCAACTAGGCTCAATGCCTTTCTCTCTACCGGAACGATGGTGTCCTTAGCCATAACTACTGGCTCCTTTGGAGCGGTCGGTCTCAGGGTGATGGTCTTGCCGTTGAATTTGAACTCATATGTATTGGCTCGACCGAAATGTGTGACGTCACGGTCATAAAGCCAAGGGCGGCCTAATAACACGTGGCACGCGTCCATGGGGAGGACGTCACACCAGACCTCATCCGTGTAAGATTTGAAGGTAAGGGGAACCAGGCAACGCTTGCTAACGGGGACAGTAACCTTGCTAATCCAAGCTACCTGGTAGGGTGTTGGGTGTGGTTCCGTGGTCAGATTCATACGTGTCACGGCGTTCTCAGAGATGACATTCACACAGCTACCGCTATCTATAATGAGTTTGCACAACTTTTCACCACTCTTAAAGATCAGGGAGAATATACTCGTCCTCCTCCAGTCATCTAGCGGACGTGGAGTGGTCAGAATACATCGCATCACCATGAGGTGGTGATCGTCTTCCATATCGCTTGGAACCCCTTCCGGGTCGCTCTCCTCGGCGGCCTCGTAGACGTAATCCGTAGAATCAGCTGCCATATCTAAGAGGGCAACGGCCTTAGTCTTAGTTGGGCATTCAAAGGCATAGTGGCCTTGAACACCGCAAGAATAGCACGTGGTATTGGCCTTGCTAACCTTCCCAATGGGCACTCGCTCACTCGTGGGGTTTCTAGTGTTCCTAGCGGTGATCACGACGGACTTAGACTCGGTGGTTCTCGACCTTCCCTTGTCCGGATAGGTGGAAGAAGACGCTCCAACATTGGTCTTAGTCTTCGTGTAGGAAGTACGGGAGTGAGCCTTGGCGGCTAAATGTTTTTCAATGTCTAGGGCGGCATTGAAGGTGGCATTCAGATCTGTGTGCCCATAGCGCAAGAGCTTCCGCTGGATATCGGGTTGAAGCCCCTTACGAAACCTAGATAATGTGACCTCCGGGGGTTCCCTAAGGTCGCAACGCACCATTCGGTCTTTCAAATCTCCCATATACTCGGCCACTGACTTTGAACCTTGCCGCAGGGTGGCTAGTTCATCGAACATCTGTGTTCGGTGGTAAGCGGGAACGTATTGGTCGGTGAGCAAATTTTTCATCACCGCCCATCCGATAGGTGGGATTCCCTCTCCGGCTCCCAACCTCCTTTCCTCATTCAGCCAAAAGGTTTTCGCACGATCAGTCAACTTCATGCGGGCAACTTGGACCTTTTGGATGTCCGTGAGATTGTGCCACTGGTAGTAACATTCCATATCAACTACCCAGCTAAGGAAGACTTGGGGGTCTCCCATGCCATCGTAGGTGGGGGCATCAATCTTGATGGCTCTAGTGATTTCGAAGCCACGCTCGGGGCGGCGTTCACGAGGGGGCACTCGGGGATAGCCCTCATCAGAATCCGAATCAGTGACCGGTTGGTGCCGGTTGGGCCTTTCAACGTCACCGGGTGGTGGCGGTGGACCACCTTGATTCCGTAAGATTTGTTCTAACATCGTCCTAAGCTCAGTCATCTCCGTACGTAGACCCGATATGGCCTCGGTGTTGGGATCATTGTGCTGATTCGCGTCCATCCCAGATGTTGAAGGTAATGTGTACTCTGTGCCTAGTCTAGTGCGCATGCGAGTGCGGGCAAAACTAAGGACTTAAACGACCCTAAAATTTGACAGAAAATAGATTTAGGGATGACACTAAAGGGTAGGATATTCAGAATTTTTTTTCTGAATTTTTCGACAAAAACTGAGAATGTTAGCCCGCTATTTGCAGACCACCTGGACAGAATTACGACGTTTCCAATTTTTAGGCTGACCTAACGAGGACGAATCGAAAAAGTTTCAGTTTTAAAGTTGCTGGAAATAAGTGCAGGAAGCTACAGAATTTTTTTCAGATTTTTTGGACAAGTTTTTAAAATTTAGGATTTTTTACTAAACGCAGACCAATCCGAAAATTTCAGATTTTCTCTAACGACCGGATCGACCAACAAAGATCGCAGCGAGGATGTTTGCAACATGGAAGTTGAAACAAACCGCCTCTGATACCAAATTGATGTAGGGGTCACCGCGACAACGCAACATAGAAATAAAGAAAGAGAGGGCTCCGACCAGAAGCGAACGAAAAGGGGTCGGTTGGCTCCCAAAGATTCGGGACTCGATACCACGTCCTTAGGACCTAGCTCCAACAAGCACACATCTCACCGTTTAGCGGACTCGATACCACGTCCTTAGGACCTACCTCTCCAACAAGCACACAACTCACCGCACCTACACAAGCATCTATTCCATCAAATGATTTTAGCAAAACGCAGCGGCAATATTCGCGGAGCGGTGAAAAACTTCAAGCGGCGACGAAAGATTTAGTGGTGATTAACTCCCTTGTTAACATGGCATGGATCGTTCCAATTCGGTTAGCAAGAGGTTTAATAACAACACTTTTAGTTCAGATTTTTTGCAAGCGCGAAAAATTAAGATCACGGATAAAACGATTCGACAAAACCTCCACAAACGTTTAGAAGAATCACTAGAGAGGAAAGAGATTACCCAACCAAGATCAAGCATGCACTCAAGATAGATTTGTGGGAGAATCTCTCTCTCCACGGTTCCGCCGGCGTCGCACCGAACGGAGAAGCAACCTTTCTTCCTTGGAGTCACACCACGGAAGTCTCGCCGGAGTCGCACCGAAGAGGATGGAGGGAGGCGGCGGCCTTGGAGTCACACCAAGAGGGGAGGCAAGGAGGAACTCCTATGGCCGAAATTTCCAATTTAGGAAGGGTTAGGGTTTGATATTTTTCATCTCCTCATTCCTTCATAAAGACCTCCTTAAATAGGAGTTACAAAAACATCTTAACCATCCATGATGGAGATGAAATCTCATCCATCCGTATGGTTAAGTACACACCAAAATCAAATAAAGAGTTCTAAAATTAAAATACAACCATTATAATAAATATAAAATTATCATCAAACATGAAATAATTTTATATTTATTAATATAAAATAAAAGTGCATGAATTAAAAGTTCAATATTTCTTGGCGGCCTTGTCACGCCGCGGGCGGAGATTATAACGCGGGCTTCCATCATCGTCACGACGCCGCAGATCTTTATGTTGCAGCGCCTCGGCAGCCGGGTCTTCATCATCGATGAGTGGCGGGGGGGACGCGCCATCACATGCTGTTTGGAATATTACCCTCAATGTTCCCTAGATTTGAAGAGACATCACAATCAATACAAAGAGCATAATTATATTTGATGTATGTTCAAGTTCAATATGTGCAGGATGCTCCTTAGAACATGTTTAGACAGGTGGTCACAAGGAAAAAGGTGGATAGATAGAAATTTATCTAAGTCCACAAGCATTGAGTGAAGCCAGTTCACTCAACGCCAGATGTCAAGGACGAATGATGGAAAGATAAAGATTCATCTAAGTCAACATGCATTTATTGAAGCCAGTTCACTCAACGCCAGATGCCAAAAAGCGCTGAGTAAGCATGGACAGTCAATGCCCAATAGTTGGCAAAGCAGATTTGCGGCTAAGTCCACATGCGTTGAGTGAATGCAGTTCACTCAATGCCATATAACAAGAGATGTCGAGTAAAGATCAGTCTGTCAAAGCTTCAGCATTGGGAAGGAAGAAATCTGATTGTCTAGAAGCGTTGAGTGAGGACAGTTCACTCAACGCCTGAAGAAAGAATCTTTGAGTCAAGCTCAAGTAGTCAAAGCATTTGAAGATCTATCAAGAATTCTGGCTAAGTCCAAAAGCGTTGAGTGAGGACAGCTCACTCAACGCCCAAAGAAGAAAGCGTCGACAGATCAGTGTGATGTCAAAGCATAAGAAGATGTAGACAAAAAATCTGTCTAAGACTAAATGCGTTGAGTGAGGACAGCTCACTCAACGCAAGCTCATCAAGAAAATCGGCTAAGTACAGAAGCGTTTAGTGAAAGCAGTTCACTCAACGCCTCATCAAGAAGATAGAAAAAGGCAGAAGCATTGAGTTATGAAGGATCACTTAATGCATTCATAAAGATGGAAATAGGCTAAGTACAAAAGTGTTGAGTGAAGGAAGTTCACTCAATGCCTCAATAAGATGGCAGGCTTCAGGAAGCGGTTAAGTCCAAATTTGTTGAGTGATGAAGGTTCACTCAATGCACTCAATGCCTTGCAGAGCAGAAGTATTGCTGAGTCCAAATTCATTGAGTGATGAAAGTTCACTCAACGCACTCAACGCCTGGCAGTGCAGACTATTTGACTAAGTGTTTTCGCGTTGAGTGTAACTCCCCTGATTTTTCATTGTTTATCTTAATTCCTTTAGTGGTGTATTTTTGACGTTAGGGGGTTACGTTGATGCTTAGTTGATAGATACCATTGCTGGAGCGTGACTTTTGCTCATTTGGTATCTGAGGTTTTGACTTAGAATATTAGCTTGACTAATTTCTAGTGTGTTTTATGAGTTTTCCCTTGCGAGCCGGGTTTGTTTTGGAACTCGGTGGAGCCTTTTTGGGATTTTTTGGAGTTTTGGGCATCAAGGAGTTTTTACCCAAGTTTGGTTTGTCGGATTTTGATTTTTAATTCGTCATTGGATTCGTAGCATCGATATTTAGCTACGGTGTGATTTTCGTAGAATTTCGAGTTGGTTTGAGTTTCGGGTCGTTTGGACGTTTATTTAGTAATTAATTATAATACAATATTATATTACTTATATAAATATAAATAGTTAACGATGTGACAGAAACCCTATTCATCTTCCTCCCAAGCCGTCACGCTGTTTTGCAAAAGAGAAGAATGACGAACATTTCTAGGCTTTCGGTCGCCAATTGCAGGAGCTTTGGTGCTCGAAATCATCATCGAAGAGTAGATTCGGACTGCTCTCATCGAGATCTACGTGTGTGCGGTGAGTTTTTCCCGTTTCTTGAATTTTTGGGCTCTAGGAAATTCGTTTTGACCTACTTTTCTCCCAAAAATTATTAGGAATCGTTGCATCGGTGTTCTTGTGGCCAGAACCTTGAGGAGGAGCGCTTGCGTGGCCAGATTTCTGCAAGCTCAAGGCAAATGGTGATTTCTTCCCCTTGCCAATTTCATTTCTTTGTGTTCCTTGTTGTTTTTCTTCCCTTCTCTCCTTAGAAAATAGGAGTAGTGTAGGGTTCGGCCGATCTACTGGGTAGTGTAGGTTTTCCGGGCAATTTTAAATTCGTTGTTTATGTAGAAAACAATCCAAGTATAATCCATTGAATAAGGATTTAAACTGGTTAGGTTAATACGTCGAGTAGATAACTGTTAGTCTAGGATAATTCGTCGAGTATAAGATAGTTAACTTAAGTCTAGTTTTCGTCGTATATAAAAGTCCACCTAAGTCTAAGTTCGTCGTATAAGAGTGAATAGAATTCATTGGGTGAAGGTTGATTTGGTTTAAGTAAATTTCGGTGAATATTAGCAGGAGTAGAGTCAGAATCGTCGAGTATCAATTGAAATTTGTTGGGTAATACTTTAGCATTGAGTTAAGTCTAATTCGTCGAGTATCAGACATGGTGTTGGGTGATTCTTCATTCATTGAGTATTAGGCGTTGAATTCGTCAAGTATCAGTCTTGGAGTTGAGTGAATTAGACTTGGCGTTGAGAGTGTCGAGTGGTCTTTGAGTCTAAGTCAAAAGCCTCGTGTTAACTCGATAAATTTGTCGAGTATTGTTGGTTTGGCGTGAGCGTTGAGTGAAGGAATTGAGTGAAGTAAACTTCGCTGAGTTAAAGTCCAGGAGTCGAGTGAGATTGATTTGGCATTGAGAGCGTTGAGTGAACCACAGATTCATCGAGTATACTCGACGAATTTCCCGTGGACTTGAGTATTTTCACCGATTCGTCGTATATCGTTAAGTTAACCTATTTTTCTTGTTTTACTAAGCTAATTTGTCGAGTGTCAACTGTATTCGTTGAGTATACTCGAAGAATCAGTGTGGACTTAGATTTTTCTTCCCTCGCCGAATTCGGTCCAATTTGTCGAGTTTGACCTGGCTTGTTGAGGTAATTCGTCGTGTATTCTTGACAAATCTTTGTAGACTTAGAAGTTGTTCGTCGAATGAATCTCCTATTCGTCGAGTATACCCTTATAGATTTTATGGTTATTTTCCTTATTTTCCATTCTGTGCATCTTTTTGCCTGGTGGATTTCTGGGAGTTAGTTTCTTATATTGGTGTGTGGAGGAGGAGACTGTTGGGTATTGCATCCACAATGTACCTGATTTGAAGAAGCCCCTGTGCAAGCCAAGGTAAATAGACAATGTATTTGATGAAATATTTCTAGTTGTACTTGCAGATATTCCATGCTAAGTACACACCAATGTCAGGGTGCAGTGGGTCAATATACACGGGTCTGTGCAACGTAATCCCTCGTTGAGCAGATCAGTGTGTTGGCCTACGTGTACTCTCTCTATTGGGGTGTACTTAATTTCAGGTATAGGGCTATGATAAAGCAAGAGCAGACAAGGAGCAAGGATGGGCCAAAGACTAGCTCAAGGAAAGAAAGAGGAGAAACAGCCTAAGTACAAATCGACGAGAATCACTAAGTGATTCTCGCCGATTCGGCGAGAATCACTAGTGATTCTCGCCGAGTCGTCGAGAATCACTAGCTGATTCTCGCCGGTTGAAGCCGGCAGCTTCGTCATAGACAGGGAAATTTTCTAAAGGCAGAATCGTCGAGAATTACTTATGATTCTCGCCGATTCGTCGAGAATGACCTTGCATTCTCGACGATTCGGTGAGAATCAAAAGTGACTCCCGCCGATTCTCCCCGGCTTCTGTATCTGTGCAGTCAGATTTCGGCTAAGCAGAAGTCGGCGAGAATCGTAAGTGATTCTCGCCGATTCGGCGAGAATCACCTACGATTCTCGCCGATTTTGACTTGGCAATTTTTCTGAAAGTTCTGGACCGGTCCAAGTTATCTGCAGCTGTTTGAACCGGACCTTGGTCCTTACTTTGGTGGGACCCACAACGGTCATCTTCTTGACCTAGGGTATAAATATGATACATTGTGAACAGTAAAAGTCACGGATATACAGTATTTCAAAAAGAACGAGCGGCCGACGACAAACCCTAATCTCACGATCTTGCTCCGCCGGTCATCTCCGCCGCTCGCACGGTTGTCGCCGCTGCTGATCTCAGGGTCTTCCAGATCTCCGGCGACAGAAGCTTAGGCTAGCATAGCGTCTCACGCGTCTAACGAGAGATCCCTTGTCTCTTGATTCGTTGATCGGGAAAATCTTTCCCCTTCCGAATCGATCGAGACGATCGATCCTTGTGTGACCGTTGGTAGATCTTGCTCCCTTTGCTACGAAGTCTGAATCAAGTTGGCACTACTGCTGCTCTTCGTCGCCGCTGCTGATTCCGAGAACGTTGCCGCCGCCTCAAGCCGCCGCCGGTCTCGGGAAAGATTCACTCCAAGTGAGATCTAGGGCTGTGCACTCTTCGTTGACTTCAAGAGAACGTCGTCAAACGAAGAGGGTCACCTTCTCTCCAAACGTTGTTTGTATTTCTTACAAGCTAGTTTTTAATTTCTTTGTAATGGACCGATTGGTCCCTAGTTGTAAGGGTTGGGTGCAACCCGGACTGTGGGAGTGTTGACTCCTACGTGTGGAAGGGTTCCTTCCGTGAGTGCAAGGATTGGATTTCAATCCTGTTGGTGAAGTGACCGAGTCGTCCCGTGTTGGGAGATAGGTCGAAGGGGGAAAGTGGACGTACCCAAATCGGGGAACCACTATAAATTGTCTGTGTATTTTCTGTGCTTGGTTGTTTTGTTTTCTTGTGCAGGTAAAATCATAATTCCGCAAATACGCGACAGAGACACCTATTCCCCCCCCCCATAGGTGAAGATAGTTAACACTAGGTGAACTTTCAGAGACCACCACTACAAGTGTCGGCTTTGCCCTGGTGATGTGTTGTGGGTGGGTGGAGAAGGAGAACACCACCCTTGGGCCCTTGTGAAACTTTTGATGTCGGTGTGTGGAGGAGGACACCACCACCACAGGTGACAGATTTGTTGCCAGTGTTTTTTCCCGCTAAATGATAAGCAGACTAATCTCTTATATATACACTTACTTATATATATTTCTTTTTATATAAAGCATAGATCTTTATCGCACTTGGTGCAAATTCCTTACCCTTGTAATTGTAAGTTAATCTTTTCTCACTATTTTATTGCTTATTTTGCTGAGGTTTTGTCAGCTATTCCTGGATTAGGGTTGGTAACCCTTTGACTCTTTGTTTTTATCTAATGATGATTTTTCATTGCCACTTATTTATTCTTGCTGAGGTGTTCTTTCTTTGAATACCACAGGTTCACGGCAGTAGCCGGTTGAGCGGTTAGGGTTGGTAGTTGCTGTTGTTTTGCAGCACTTGCAGTAGTTTTCCTCATCATCGTGAGGTAGTTTTGATGTTTTGTTTTGTTGGTTCAGACATACATACTTTTAGTGGGTTCATGTTAGGTTGTTGATGCCCACTGGTGGTTTTCTTGTAGAATGCTTTCTACTGGCTAGCTGCTAAGTCTACTCCTATATGACTTGTTGGTTTTACTTGCTCGTTAAGAAGGTTTTATGCTAGGATTGCATGTTAGTTACTTTTAAGTATAAAGATACTACTTTTACTGTCTCATACATGTCATATTTTAAAACCCAAGTAACTATATTTTATCGAACGTAAAAGCTATTTTCATACTTATATTAAATCTAGATGTATGCATATCATGAGTTATACTATTTGGATGTTTATGCTCATGTAGGATGTTAATCAATATAAACAAAGTATTTTCCGCAGCATATAATCATGTTTTTGCTTGTGAACTAGTTGATCCACTAAGCCGAGGGATACGGCCATCAAAACTTAACTTAAATTACAGTTTTCATCATAATTAACTTGAGGAATTCAAATAAAGTGTTAGGTTTGAGTTCTTGCATGAGCGTCTATAATTATCCCCTGCACGTTGTGGCATCACGACACGTATTTTCTCTTACTCTAATATATTAATTAAATACGGAGAAAATGCGGGTTGTGACACTGAGTGAAGGCTGTTCACTCAACGCCTGGGATGAACTAGCTGAATTTGGTTAAGTCCACAGGTCAAAGAATGCCACAAATGGCACTGCATGCCTACTGTATGAATTTTTTCTGTAAAAGCAAAGTTGCAGCCAACAACTTCAGCTGGGCCCACAAGTGAAAGAGCTGTTGGACGGCGGAAGATAAAAGGATTGAGATCGACTGAAGCAAATAGACTTTTAGGGTTTTATCTTTTCGAAAAGAGGCGAAACTTCATCTTCTTCCTCTCGCCATTGTTGTAGAGCCTGAAGCTAAAGTTCAACCCACTAATCTAAAAGTTCAAGCAATTAGCTGCTGCAATTTTCACCGGTATCAGCAAGTTCAGAAAAATATTCTGAGAAAGAAGAAGAAGCAGAGCAAGTCAGATATCTGCAATCATGGTTAGCTGAGTGAAGAATACACAAAACTGATAACTTTATGTCTTCATCAGCAAGTTCAGAAACTTGTGTTTCTAAGATACTTCCAGCACAAGCAGCAGTTTCCTGAAGATCATCTTTATTGTTGCTGTGAATAAGTTAGGGATGAGTTCATCTCAGCTCAGGAAGAAGAAGGCTCAGAGACTATTTCTCTGGAGTCAAATAAACATCTACAAACCTTTTCTTTTTGTAGGATCCTTTGGATTTGAGTGTAGGCCTAATTATAAATGTTATGTATAGGCTCATTTGTTGATTTAAGGTAGGATCCTGTGTGGATCTAAGGTAGGGCATATGTGCCTGAGGTAGGGCAGTTTGCTTGAGGTAGGAGAGTCATTCTCTCTGAGTGGTATGGCCTTTATGCCTGAGTTATCGGAACTTTCTATGGATCTGAGTTAGGGCCTTTTATGCCTGATCTGCAAAAGAGTCATCATCTCTGAGTTGTAGGGCTATCCTCCTAGCCTGAGCTGTAGAACTATTAATTTAGTTAGAGATAGGTGATCTTTGAATCACTGAGTTGTAGGATCAAGCTTGCTCTGAGGTAGGGTCTAGTGCCTGAGGTAGGTCTTGGAGGAGACTAAGAGATCCAGAGGGATCTGTGTTGTAAGCTCTTTGGAGCCGAGTTTTGGAGAAGTGTCTTGTCTAACACACTGTTAGAAAGGTAGGAGGGACAGTGTATGTACCCATAATCTGAGGAACCACTATAAATCTTATGTGTGCTTTTATGGTTTGTCTTGAAAGCAGAAAATAACTAACTTACAATACACTTAAAGACGGAATAATATAAAGAGACTGAAAAACCAATTCACCCCCCCCCCCCCTCTAAGTGTTTAGCTATCTTTGAAACTAAATACTTTCAAGTGGTATCAGAAGGAGGTTACTCAAAAAGAACTTAACAGTCTGAGTTGATCTTGAAGGGTAGCTAAAAGGATTGCACTTATGGGTTCTGGAGAGAACTATAAGGAGTGGAGCTCAATGAAGCTTCAAGTCTGTAAAAAGGATAACTTTGGGATTTGGAAAGAGATGGTCAGACTTTCATGGAAGCCTCTAATCCTAGGGTCTTTACTATAGTTCAAGAAGGACCCTTCATCCCCATGAATGTCTCTGTCTTAGATGCAAATGTCCATACCCCAAAGAGTTATACTAAAATGACTAAGGATGAAGTCATCTTGGCAACTATGGACAAGAGGACAAAGAACATCATTGTCAGTATCATAGATGACTCAACCTTCCATAACTTAGTACACTGCAAGACAGCCAAGAGATGTGGGACACATTGATTATCTACATAGAAAGCACATAAGAAGTCAGGGATGACAGAAAATCCCTACTTAACCAAGAGTATGAATCCTTCAAATAAGACAAGAAAGATTTCATAGATGATTTTTATGAGAAGTTCTCCAGGATAGTGAACAGTCTGATCACCTATGACAGACAGTTCACTAATTATGAACTTAATGATAAGTTCTTGAGATCCCTAAACAAGGAATGACATATCAAGATCTGTGCAATCAAAGAAGTTGGCAATCTGGCCAACACATTGCCCCAGAATCTGTTTGGGAAGCTGCTCTCCTATGAGATTCAACTGAACTCCAGGAAGGCTGAAGAAGATGATGTTAGTTCTCTTGATAAAGAGAAGTATGTGACCTTTAGAGCTGAAGACACAAGAAGAAGCAAGGGAAAGACTCCTTCTCCACCAAGGAGAGTTGCGGAGTCAGAAAGCTCAGATCCCAACTCCTCTGGGAATGAACTGTCAGATGGAGAACTAGCTCTATTCTCCAAGCAGTTCAAGAAGTTGCTAAGCAAGAGGAGATAGTGGAAGAACAATGGCTCTTCTAGATCTACCTTAAAGAAGCCATACTCCAGCAAAGATAAGTCCAGAAATGATACTTCTAGGGAAAGGCATGACTCCAAACAGAACAAACATATTAAGAGTAATGTGGTTTGCTACTTTTGCAATAAGAGTGGACATGTCATTGCTGACTGTCTAGTTAAGAAGGAGTAGATAAGGTCTGAAGGCAAAAAGAACCACAGGGATAAGAAGATTGAAAAGAGCTTCTTGACCAAGAAGAAAGTTAGCCTATCAGACAATGATTCTGAGTCTTCAGATTTTGATGAAGAGGAGGCCTACATTGGTCTCATGTACATTAAAGAAGAGGCTAGTCATCCAACTGCCCTATCAGGCATAAGGGCTCCACTGTCCTCAATTAATAGTGATTATGAAGAGGATGAGGAGTTCAGTCTCTTGGCTCTATCAGAAGATAATCAGGATAATACTAGTCGTGATAAAGTACATTCTATCCCTAGCCCTTCTTCTACCTATAAGTCTGGCTCAGACACTGTTGTGTCCACTTCCTCAAGTGGGAATGATGGTTCAGATTCTAAAAATGATGTCAATCAATTGATTGACAAGTATGGTGCACTTTTGGATGCTTTGAAAAGAAGCAAGAAGGTGGCTAAGAAGCAGGATGTGAAGATTATCTCCCTACAGCTACCTGCTTCCCAGCAGTCTGTAACACCCAAAAAATGAGCAACGATCATTGGAGGTTACCGCGTGGTGGTAGGATTATCGTCGGCGATAGATCAGTGAATTAAAATACCAAGCACTCGGGTTTTGTACCGCCTGGCGACAGGAAGCTTTCGCGCCGCGGTAGTAAATGCCTTCAGTGAGACCACTCAACGCTTTCGAGGAATCGTCGAAAGCGCTACCGCCAAACGATAGGCGTTACCGCGCCGCGCTAGTATCTCGACGAATGTTTAAAGGATTTCTTGAGTAATCGATTTACCGCCAGGCGATAAAGAGTTATCGCGGGGCAATAGCTCTGGATAGCAGTGTCGGCTGGTCAAAGCGGTTACCGCCTGTGATGCTGCGCAGCGGTAGGAGTTACCGGGCGACGGTAGCTTTTATATAAAAGCTGGACTTGAGATTTCATTCTAATTTTTATCTCACACTCTCTTGCTTATTTCTAGAGAGGGAAGAGGAGGAAAGTTCCAGGAGCTCAAGAGGAGTCGATCCAAGGTGTGCTTGTGATCGGAATAGCGAGTCGACGCTAGATCCGCGGAGAGGAAGTTGTTAAGATCAATTCCATCCGAATCAAAGATCAAGGTCATGGCTCAGAAGAGAATTACAATGGTAACGATTTTATCCTTGGACAAGTGAAGTCCTCAATATGCATACTTGCAAGGAACCCCTCACCAAAAGGTGAAGAAAATGTGGTTTCCAATGGGTAGATCGGTATGATCCCCGTTTGATATTGCATATAGATTCAGAAATATAGAGTACGGATTAGGCATGTTGTGTGAAGCCCATCTGGACGGGTTGGTCTAGATTAGTGATGTTTATTTTCCATGTCGGAGAAGACTCCGAGTATAAATGTGAAGTTGTGCGGTGTTTGGGGGGTTGTACCTGTGAAATGAGAGTAACATGAAGTACTGGAGTTCAGCTCCAGGAAAATACCAAGGAAAGATCACAGTTCGGGGAATTATTGATGTCGCCAGGTGACAGTGAATGTCACCAGGAGATAGCTCCCAGTGAGCTAAAGCTTTGTGTGGCC
The DNA here is from genome assembly GCA_039513925.1 of Platanthera zijinensis. Lineage (NCBI taxonomy): Eukaryota > Viridiplantae > Streptophyta > Magnoliopsida > Asparagales > Orchidaceae > Platanthera > Platanthera zijinensis. Next base: position 183,214,968 of record CM077088.1, on the reverse strand, counting down.
TATCTCTAAGAGACCTAGAGGCTAGTGCATGTGGAGTTATGAGCTTAAATTGCCCAGCAATGGTGGATGCCAACCTAAAATGGTACAAAGCCGTGTGGCTTGTGATTGAGTTGAGCCATGGAGGCGAACTACTACACCATCAAGTTAAGTACCTCTGAACGACTGGGTCATCAAGTTAAGTACCTCTGAATGGGAAGTCAATCGTTAAGTTAAATACCTCTGAATGATATAGTCGTCAAGTTAAGTACCTATGAACGATAATGGTTAACGTCAAGTTAAGTACCTCTGAATGGTGGTGATACATGGGAAGTCTGGTACACTGAAAATATGCCCTATGTGCATGGGGCGTGTGGTCGTTGAGCCTACGTCAGTGGTGAATAGTGCTTAAATGCACTTTGTTATTGCCACTATATATATGCTGTTGTTTGCAGGGAAGGAGAACCGCCGCCCCGAGTAAGGGGTTGGGTCGCTATAATTTGGTCAGCAAAATGCTGACTGTTGCTTTGTTTGCCGCATTTGTATGGACTGTTTGTGCAGGTGCAGGAGAGCCAAGTGGGAAGTAGCGGACTAAAGCCCTTATGTTGCGATTGGCTTGCCCTTGAAGGCCCAAAGGCGAAATTTTTACTATTTTCATGTGTTGTCGGCCCGCGTGCTGATGTATGAAGTCACTTGATGTAAATGAAATAGTTGTAAGGCTGAAAGGCCAAAACATGTGTTGGATTTATATATTATCATTCATGTACAAGCTTTTATAGTGGACATTCCTGCTGTTGTGGGTTCTTAACTTAAAATGCTTCCGCTAGAATGCTCTGAGTTAGGACGCGCTCATAATTGAATTTTGATTTGGAAACAATAATTAACCTCCTTACCTGTCCGTAGCATATGGCGTCGGGCCCCGGTCGGACCTTCTGTTATATGTTATACGTCAGATGAGGGTGTTACAAAATTGGTATCAGATTCCATTCACGGTCTTCCTTCTTCGAATTCATGGACGAATTCCTTTAAGGGATGGTGAGCACGTGCATGTGCACTGCCTTGATATCATAAATGAACCCATGCATGTCCACTTAGGAATGAAAATACACACGTTTTAGGAACTGGTATGTTCCTATAATTGCTTTTGTCAATATTCATAATTGCTTGATTGTGTGTTTCACATTGTAAGCGACTAGAAGTGGTGCAAGGCAGCTAGAACCCCAGCGCTCGGTGGAGAGTAGTGCACCAAATGAGGTGCCAACACCTCCTCCTTTAGAAAAAACCATACGGTTGGTTGTGGAAGCCGTGTTCGCAATGATTAATGCACAATTAGGGGGTCAGAGACAACCTCCTATTCTTGCGATGGTCCAGGAACCGGTTGGGTGCTTGAGCGCGTAGCGGTGAGACAAGTGGCTGTTGAGCCAGTGGCCGCAAGGCGAGCAATGGAGAAGTAACTAAAACACGTTATGAGTTTTAATACCCCTGTGTTTATGGGTACTGGAACCCCTACACAAGCCGAAGATTGGCTCTCAAGAATAAAGAGGGTCCTGACGGCAACTGAAACATAAGAGTGGCAAAAAGTCATTGTGACTACCTTCTTGCTGGATGGTGAGGCAAAATTATGGTGGGATGAGCTGGAGCTACACCAGTATGATGGTCGGCCGTTGATTGAGATCTCAATAGAGGAGTTCTTAAGGTGTTTTCTGGCAAGATACATTCCATCGACACAGTGGATTGCGATGGAGAACCAATTTCAAAGGTTAACTCAAGGCGAGAGGTCGGTGGATGACTACTTGTACGAGTTTACGAGATTGGGAAGATATGCAGGCTTTACGCTTGCAGATGAGGAGCAAAAACAAATCGGTTCTATAAAGGGCTAAGAGACGACCTACGGTTGCTTCTCTCAGGACCGATGACGCAGAGTTTTCTTACCTTGGTCAATACGGCCTGCTCCCTCAAACTGGACATGAAGTGCGTGCATCGTAAGAATGATTTGGCAGGGAAAAAGCCATAGTTCAAGGTACCTAGTTATTCAAAATTTGGGTATCAACGTTGGAAAAAGAATCCTAAAACTTCTGCGCCGACTCCTTCTTCTCATCTGTCTGGAGCAACGTCTGGGAGAGGTCCGCTCACATGTTATACATGTGGCAAGGTGGGGCATATTGCTCGAAATTGTTGGAGTGGCCTTCCAAAAGGGGAGAAAAAGACGGGTGCGTCTTATGCTGAAAAGGGAAAGGCAGTGGTGGAATCAACTACATCTCAAGCACAACCCTGAGTCTATAATCTTGGCCAACAAGAGGACATAAAACAAAGCGACATCGTAACAGGTATGAGTTTAGATACAGTCTTTACTGCTTTTCATACTTAGTACCTTGTGCGTTGCTTATGCATAATTGGTTTGAATTAGGATTTGTCCTGATATCGGAGTGTCCGGCGAGAGCACTGTTCGATACAGGAGCTTCTCATTCCTTTCTGTCGGAAGACTTCGTGGGGCGTGTTGGAGTGACTTCATTTATGCCGATAGATCGAGTGAATGTGCAGCTACCTAACAGGTGGTTGATGCGCACCGATCGAGCCTGCTGTGTTGAGGTGAAGATAGGAAATCGAGATTTTGGGTTGGATGCATCTATGCTACCGATATCGGAGTTTGATGTAATATTTGGTATGGATTGGCTTTTGGAGCAGCGTGCCTATATAAATTGCAAATCTAGGGAAGTCACACTGGGACAAAACACCAAACGAAAGACTAAATTTGCTGGTATGCGAGGATTGAGCAAGATAATGATGTCTGCTATCCAAGTAGTCAAGGCAGTTCGGAAGGGCGCAAAGTTGTTCTTCACGCTATTGGAGGTTGTTGAGCCGAGACCCAGTGTGAGTGATGTTCCTATTGTATCGGAGTATGCTGATGTGTTTCCTAAAGATCTTCCGGGGTTACGGCCCTAGTGGGAGATTGACTTTGCTATTGAGTTGTTGCTAGGAGCGGAACATGTAACCCGCTCGCCATACCCTGTTACACCAAAGGAGATGGTTAAACTAAAGGTTCAATTGCAAGAGCTGCTAGAGAAAGACTTTATACGCCCAAGTATTTCATCTTAGAGCGCTCCAGTCCTATTTGTGAAAAAGAACGACAGAAGCTAATGCTATGCATTGACTATCGAGAGCTGAAAAAGCTGACAGAAAAGAACAAGTATCTGATTCCACGGATTGATGACTTGTTCGATCAGCTAGTGGGATCAACTATTTACTCGAAGCTGGATTTAAAGTCTGGCTATTATCAGTTGAGGATTCGAGAATGTAATATTCCAAAGACAACATTTGGTACACGCTATGGTCATTACGAGTTCACTATAATGCTGTTTGGGCTAAAAAATGCCCCATCGGTATTCATGGACCTAATGCACCGAACGTTTCGAGAGTACTCGGACTTGTTTGTAATCGTATTTATTAACGACATATTAGTGTACTCTCAGTCTGAAGAAGACCATGAGAACCATTTATGAATGGTGTTGCACGCCCTGATAAATAACAAGCTCTATGCCAAGTTCTCAAAGTGTGAGTTCAGGATGTCATCAGTGGCCTTTCTTGGCCATGTGATAGGTGGAGACGACATTGCGGTGGATCTGGCGAAGATAGTTGCGATACGGGAGTGGCCAGTTTTGTCTTCTGTGGCTGAAGTCCGGAGTTTTCTTGGACTTGCGGGCTACTATAGGCTCTTCGTAGAGAACTTCTCGCAGTCATCCTTGCCACACACCACACTAATGAGGAAAGATAAGAAGTTCGTTTGGACGCCGGAGTGCGCGCGAGCTTTTGAGGAGCTTAAAAGTCATCTGACTACGACGCTAATCTTGACAATGCCATGTGGTTCGGACGTCTATGAAATTTATAGTGATGCATCAGGGAGCGGCTTAGGCTGCATCCTTATTCAGTTTGGTAAAGTAATAGCTCATGGCTCACACTAGTTGAAAGTGCATGAGCGGAACTATCCTGTCCATAACTTGGAGTTGGCGGCGGTAATATTTGCACTTTAACTATGGCGTCACTATTTATATGGCGTGAAAGTTGACATCTTCACGAACCATAAGAGCCTTAAGTATCTGCTGGATCAAATGGATTTAAATATGCGACAACGGAGGTGGATGGAGTTCCTCGGGGACTATACCTTCCAAATTCATTATACTCTCGGGAAGGGAAATGTAGTCGCTGATGCTTTGTGTCGTTGGACTTCGGCAAGGGCAAGTTGGTTGCGGATGCATGGTGAGCATCTAATCCAGGAGTTGGAGAACTTAGACATCTCTTGTATGGACAAGAATGCAACTGCAAGTTCATGCCTGTACTGGAAAGAGGTACAATATGACCCTGCGAACAGTATTCGACGAGCATCAGAACTTGATGAAATTCTACAACGCTATGTAGTGGATAATGCCCAATTCTCCTGGAATGATGACCTTTTGCGAAAAGCTGGTCATTTGTGTGTCCCTAATGTGGGTAAACTTCGTGAGGAATTGATGTACGGAGCACATTTTACAAAGTACTCAATTCACCCAGGGAGCACAAAAATGTACAAGGACATAAAAAAGGTGTTCTGGTGGCCAGGTTTGAAGAAAGACATAGCCCATTATGTGGAAAAATGTCAAACTTGTGCCTTTGTGAAGGCTGAATGCCAGAAACCCGGAGGTTTCCTGAAGTCATTACCAATCCCGGTATGGAAGTTTGATGACATTTCTATGGATTTTGTGCATTGTCTGCCGAGATCTCAGAGCAGAAATGATGCCGTGTGGGTGATCGTTGACCGATTAACAAAAGTGTCGCACTTCATACCTAACAGAAGGATGATTCAGTTGAGAAACTGGCTAAGCTGTATGTGGATAATATTGTTTGATTGCACGGCTGATACTGAATATCGCAAAGGTGGAGAAGAGGGGTTAAAGAGAAGGTGGATGTGGTGGAAGTTGATAATATTCTCCAATTCTATATCCGATAAAGGCAAGCGTACCTTATCGTTTATAATATAGGATACTAAAGATTAATATTAAGGTCGTATTTCCCTGAGGCGTAATGATTACTTCTACTTCGAGGAGATTGCTATTATTTTATCAATTGATTTTTTGATTAATTTACTTAACTAAAAAAGGGAACTAAATTACTAAGCTAAAATGAAAACTAAATTACTTGTAGAAACAAAAGGTTAGTGCTAAAGATAAAAGAGGAGTGCTCAATTTTGAATCACTTTGAAATAGGAAAATCAAAATGAAATAATAAACTAATTCTAAATAAAGTAAAACACCTTGACCGTGGAGGTTCCCGAAATTTGGATACGCTTCTCTCGAAGTGGTGCCCAACTGAAGTTTAGGAAGGTCCGACCGAACTCTCGTCCAAATCGAAGACCTAAAGCTCGCTTTACGTGGTGAACCCCGCTATTGGATTTCACTCCAATCCGGAAGATTTAATGTATGCCTCTCTCGAGGGGTGCATGCAACTCTCTTTACTCTTGGGTGATTGATTCAATCTACGAGCCTCTCGGCTAACTAAGAATGAAAACCCAAATGGAAACTATATACCGGAAATATAGTCCCACTAAATAAAAACCAAGAGTAAATCAAAGGTAATTACTTTAAGAAGAAAAAAAAAGCTAAAACATCATAACTTGATCAACTCATTCTCACATCATCACGATCGAGTACAAATGAGGATTAGTTATTCATTGTAATAGGGAAAGAGAGGGGTAGATAATAAAGGTGCATGAAAACTAAAGAGAGAGAGAGAAATAAAAAAATATAACATTAACTAGAATTTATTAAAAGCATAAAGGGATTACAACTAGGAATGGAGATTACAAGTGCGTGAAAATAGAGCTAATCACTACCACAACGCTAATAAAAAGAGATTGCAAGTAAGTAAAGTACAGTGCATGAAAAGTAAAACTAGAAATGGAGGGAGAGAGACCAAAAACATAAGAAAAAACACAAAAACCCTAAGAATGGAACTAGCAGCACCTCCCCTCTCCCCAAAACATGGTCTAGAATGCTTGGAATGGCCTGGTCCCCCTTACACGCCCGGGTAGGGCGTGTACCTGGGGCGTGTAATCTCAGTTGACCTCTGGTATCAGATTTTTGGCGGGATGGCGACTGACTTCGAGATCTTGGGAACACGCCCATGGTACATGCCCGTGTAGGGGGGTGACTAGTACGGTGTAACGAATTCTGGAGGGAAATGACCTGGCAGCTCGGGAATGATGGACATGACCAAGGTACACGCCCGTGTCTGGCGTGACCTGGGGGCGTGTAATGTACAGCTTGACGTGTGGGACGACAACTTCAACAGCGACATTAATTTCCTCGGGACAGCGGGACACGCCCTAGGTACACGGCCAAGCTAAGTAGTACACGAGTGTGACCTAGGGGCGTGTAGGTGATTTTCTCAGGATCTGGCTTCTATATGATTTTTGCCTCGGGAATGGGTTACACGGCCGGGTAGGGCGTGACCCAGGGGCATGTAACAGCAAAATTGGCCGAAAAGCCCAAAAAAACCTGAAAAATAGAAAATAAACTAAGTTAGATTATTTACATAAAAAGAAATTAAAAGGAACCTAAAAATATATAAAGAAAGAGATTTAAAACGAAAATAAATATATTTTTACCCTAATTAATTATGCTAAATTATGCTTCATCAAATTCCTACATACTTATTATTTTGCTTATCCTCAAGCAAAGACTATGAGTTAGAGAAAATAAAGAGGATTAATTGAAAAGTTTAAAAATACTATAAACTTAACGTGTAAGACGGGAATTTAGAGGTAGAGAAATTTTGAAAAAGAACTGAAAATTCCTACTTTAACTTAGCACAGAATTTTATAAATTTAACTAAATATAAAAACAAATCATCCCAAATTTTTATAGAATTAAAACTTAATAAAGCAACGAGTAAAAAGCGCATTGAGTCACTACTAAAGTCTAAAAGATAAATTAAAACCATAGTCAATCAAGACAAAGATCAATATTTTTATCAAAAAAATACTTACTATATCTAGTTTTTCGCTACTATACTAAAATTAAACGTAGGAAGCATGAATCACTAGGGAATTAATTAGGCGTGCATTTAGGCTAAGATTTTTAAGGGTGCGATATTCAAAAGATAAATACGAGGGATATTTTCACACTTAAAACAAAAAGAAGTGAGCTTTGCCAAAATAATGCTGGCCAAAATAAATACTTTTCACATTTTTTCCCCTTTTCTTTTACTTTTTTCATCAATTATATTTTTTCTTCATTTGTCATTTTTTTTATTTTTCATACTTAAATATTTCCACTTTTGTAGCTGTAGATAATACAAGGATTTTCCACAAAAATTTTTCAAAAAGATGCACATTCGCAATTAATGCTCAAAAACATATTTAAAGTGTGCATATAGGAAAACTATTTGGCCATGGTGAAATAAAAAGTGGGGCTACAAAAAGGAAAGGAAAAGGCATAAAAATGGCTAGTAACGATTATTGTTAGGTGGGGTGCAATGACTCAAAGGTTTCAAAAGAAATGCCTAAATCATTTTCATACTTCCTAAATCTACTCAAAGTAAAGCTTTGAAATTTCAAAAGAAGATAAGCATAAAATAGAAAATAGAGAATTTGCTTTCATGAAAACAATGATAATAAGCGTCTAGACCACTTTGTGTCTACTACACTTTATACTAATTAATGTTTAAAAAGATTTTAATAAGGGAAAATAAAGGATTATAGGTTTTATAAAAGTAAAAGAAATAAAAAAAGTCTAGGGAAAAGTGAAAAAGATTCAAGAAATTTTTCAAAAACCACATACTACCCTAAATAGGAACACTACATGAGTCAACATACTATTCTCTTAACATATTTAAATAGAAAATTAATCTAATTTATTCTAACTAAGCAAGTAGACATGAGCTTAAAAAACAATAAAATGCAAAGTGGAGGGGTACTAATTGATTTGGCAAAAATTAACTCAATTTAATTTGGGATTTTTTTCAAAAAATTTATATATTTTTTTGATTTTTCTAAAGTAAACTAAGGAAACACTCCCTCATACTTAAAGTTAAACATTGTCCCCAATGTTTAAAGTTAAGTATAAAGAGAGTTGGGAAAAGAAGAAAAAGAAATGCAAAGAAAAGGAAAAGATGCTTCCCTAGCGCTTGATGCCCAGACGTTGAAAAATGCGTCCCCCCCCCCAACTTGAGCTAAAGACCGGCTTGAGTCCAAGTTGAGAGGCGAGAAGCGGCACAAACACCCGGGAGCTTATTCCTGCACAAAGCAAAACAAAAAACTACAACAACAAAAAACCGATAAGCAAGGGGTTCCTCCCAAGAGCACTATTTGGTTATCGTCATTGAGCTCGACGTTATTGGTTCGCTAAATGAAAAAAAAAACGTAATGGCAGCTCGCGTAATATGCGTTGCGACGTGAGTGCCAAAACATTTTTTAAGAAAATAAAAATATTTTTTTTGTAATTTTTTATTTTTTAAATAAAAGAAAAAAGAAAAAGGTTTAGAAAATGAAAATTTGTTATTAAAAAAAACTATTAGAAGGGGAAAAAGAAGAAGAATTAGAAACTAAATTAGAAGGAAAAATAAAAGAAGAAAAGGAAGAGGAATTTTCGCAAGGAGGGGGAAGAGAAGAAAAAGAAGAAGAAGGTGGCGGTTGATCACTAGAAATTTTTTTGATAAAAAGATCTGGTTGCTCCATTTGAATATCAATTATTTTCATAGATTGGGAGCAAAACGGGATATCCAAAAAATCAATCTCCTCGGAAGATCGAACACAAGAAAGTTCGTCTTCCTCGAAAAATTGAAAAAAAATCTGGATATCGGGGGAAATCTCCTCCTCGGGAGGTTGAAAATACAATGCAATTTCTGAATAATCATCTTCAGCGAGTGATTGAAGGCACTGCGGAAAATACGAAGATTCATCATTCGAAAGATAAATAGGAGGAGGAGAAGAAAAAGTTGCGGACTCAGAAGCTAAAGCATCAAAAATCACTATGAAATGAGCATTGATGCGTGCATCAAATGCTACAGAATCAAAAATTATTTCATTTTCACTAAAATCAAAAACAAGAGGTGCACAAACTTGCGGATAAAAAGAAGAGAAATCTTGAGATGGAATGGGTTGATGATCACCTTGGCCCCAAGAAATATCAGGGTGTTGCCACCCTGAGTAGTTCAAAGTAGGGCTAGGATCAAAATGTCCATTCAAGAAATCTCCGGAAAAATTAAAATCAGAAAATTTCGGAGGAGAAAGGTAGGAAGGCGTTTGAAAATCATCATAACCCCATGAAAAAAAATCACGGACTGATCAATTTGTCCAAATTAATCCGATCCGGAAGGAATAAATCATCGGTGGATGAAGGATATCCTACCCAACAATCCTCACGAGAATGACCAAACTCTCCACAAGAAAAACAAAGACTATCCATAAAAAAAATAAAATCAACCGCAAAAGAGGGGGTAAGAGAGAAAAGAAGTGATAAAACTAATAGCTATCCTTTTTTCAAAATATCAAAACTATTCCCCGGCAATGGCGCCAAAAACTTGATACTGAAAATCGCAAAGGTGGAGAAGAGGGGTTAAAGAGAAGGTGGATGTGGTGGAAGTTGATAATATTCTCCGATTCTATATCCGATAAAGGCAAGTGTACCTCATCGTTTATAGTATATGATACTAAAGATTAATATCAAGGTCGTATTTCCCTGGGGCGTAATGATTACTTCTACTTTGAGGAGATCGCTATTATTTTATCAATTAACTTTTCGATTAATTTACTTAACTAAAAAAGGGAACTAAATTACTAAGCTAAAAAGAAAACTAAATTACTTGTAGAAATAAAAGGTTAGAGCTAAAGATAAAAGAGGAGTACTCAATATTGAATCACTTTGAAATAAGAAAATCAAAATGAAATAACAAACTAATTCTAAATAAAGTAATACACTGTGACCGTGGAGGTTCCCGAAGTTTAGATACACTTCTCTCGAAGTCGTGCCTAACATATTTTAGGAAGGTCCGACCGAACACTCGTCCAAATCGAAGACCTAAAGCTCGCTTTACGTGGTGAACCCCGTTATTGGATTTCACTCCAATCCAGGAGATTTAACCTCTTCCTCTCTCGAGGGGTGCGGGCAACTCTCTTTACTCTTGGGTGATCGATTCAATCTACGAGCCTCTCGGCTAACTAATAATGAAAACCCAAATAGAAAATATATACCGACAATATAGTCCCACTAAATAAAAACTAAGAGTAAATCAAAGGTAATTACTTTAAGAAGAAAAAGAAAGCTAAAACATCATAACTTGATCAACTCATTCTCAGGTCATCGCGATCGAGTACAAATGAGGATTAGTTATTCATGGTAATAGGGAAATAGAGGGGTAGATAATAAAGGTGCATGAAAACTAAAGAGAAAGAAATAAAAAAGAGAACACTAACTAGAATTTTATTAAAAGCATAAAGGGATTACAACTAGGAATGGAGATTACAAGTGCGTGAAAATTGAACTAATCATTAATACAACGCTAATAAAAAGAGATTACAAGTAAGTATAGTACAGTGCATGAAAATAAAACTAGAAATGGGGGGAGAGAGAGAGCAAAAATTTAAGAAAAAACACAAAAACCCTAAGAATGGAACTAGCAGCACCTCCCCTCTCCCCAAAACATGGTCTGGAATGCTTGGAATGGCCTAGTATTTATAGGAAAAAATCTATCTGGGCCACGTCCCCCTTACACTCCCGGGTAGGGCGTGTACCGGGGGCGTGTAATCTTAGTTGACCTCGGGTATCGGATTTCTTGCGAGATGGCGATTGACTTCGGTATCTTGGGAACACGCCCATGGTACATACCCGTGTAGGGGGGTATGACCGGTATAGTGTAATGAATTCTGGCGGGAAATAACCTGGCAGCTCGGGAACGGTGGACACGCCCAAGGTACTTGCTCGTGTCGGGCTTGACCTTGGGGCGTGTAATGTACGGCTTGACGTGTGGGATGACGACTTCTATAACAGCATTAATTTCCTCAGGATAGTGGGACACGCCCTAGGTACACGACCGTGCTAAGTGGTATACGGGCGTGACCTAGGGGCGTGTAGGTGATTTTCTCAGGATCTGGCTTCTGGATGATTTCTGCCTTGGGAATGGGTTACATGCCCTAAGTACACGCCCGGGGAGGGCATGACCCAGGGGCGTGTAATAGCAAAATTGACCGAAAAGCCCAATAAACCTGAAAAATTAGAAAATAAACTAACTTAGATTATTTACATAAAAATAAACTAAAAGTAACCTAAAAATACAAAAAGAAAGAGATTTAAAACGAAAATAAATATATTTTTACCTTTATAAATTAAGCTAAATTATGCTTCATCAAATTCCCCCATATTTATTATTTTGCTTGTCCTCAAGCAAAGACTACAAGTTAGAGAAAATAAAGAGGATTAATTGAAAAGTTTAAAAATGCTATAAACGAGTAAGACAGGAATTTAGAGTTAGAGAAATTTTGAAAAATAACTGAAAATTCCTACTTTAACTTAGCACAGAATTTTATAAATTTCACTAAATATAAAAACAAATCATCCCAAATTTTTACATAATTAAAACTTAATTAAGTAACGAGTAAAAAGCCTATTGAGACACTACTAAAGTCTAAAAGACAAATTAAAACCATAGTCAATCAAGACAAATATCAATATTTCTATCAAAAAAATACTTACTCAATCTAGTTTCTCGCTACTATACTAAAAAGTAAACGTAAGAAATATGAATCACTGAGGCTTTAATTAGGCGTACATTTAGGCTTAGGTTTTTAATGGTGCGATATTCCAAAGATAAACACAAGGGGTATTTGCACACTTAAAACAAAAAGAAGTGAGCTTTGCAAAAATAATGCTAGCCAAAATAAATACTTTTCACATTTTTTTCTCTTTTCTTTTACTTTTTTCATCAAATATATTTTTCTTCATTTTTCATTTTTTTCCATTTTTCATACTTAAATATTTCCACTTTTGTAGCAAAAGATAATACAAGGATTTTTCACAAATTTTTTTCAAAAAGATGCACATTAGCAATTAAAGAACAAAAACAAATTTAAAGTGTGCATATAGGTAAGCTATTTGGCCGTGGTTAAATAAAAAGTTGGGCTTCAAAAAGGAAAGGAAAAGGCACAAAAATGGCTAGCAACGATTATTGTTAGGCGAGGTGCAAAGGCTCAAACATTTCAAAAGAAATGCCTAAATCATTTTCATGTTTCCTAAATCTACTCAAAGTAAATCTTTGAAATATCAAATGAAGATAAGCACAAAAATAGAAAATAAATAATTTGCTTTCATGAAAACAATGATAATAAGCGTCTAGACCGGTTTGTGTCTACTACACTTAATACTAATTAACGTTTAAAAAGATTTTAATAAGGGAAAATAAAGGATGATAGGTTTTATAAAAGTAAAAGAAATAAAAAAAAGGCTAGAGAAAAGTGAAAAGGATTCAAGAAATTTTTCAAAAACAACATACTACCCTAAATAGGAACACATCATGAGTCAACGTACTACTCGCTTAACATATTTAAATAGAAAATTAATCTAATTTATTCTAACTAAGTAAGTAGACATGAGCTTAAAAATAATAAAATGCAAAGTGGGGGGTACTAATTGATTTGGCAAAAATTAACTCAATTGAATTTGGGATTTTTTTCAAAAATTATATATATATTTTTTATTTTTCTAAAGTAAACTAACTAAGGAAACACTCCACCATACTTAAAGTTAAACATTGTCCCCAATGTTTAAAGTTAAGTATAAAGAGTGTTGGGAAAAGAGAGAAAAGAAGAAAAAGAAATGCAAAGAAAAGGAAAAGATGCTTCTCTAGCGTTTGATGCCCAGACGTTGAAAAATGCATCCCCCCAAACTTGAGCTAAAGACCGGCTCGAGTCCAAGTTAAGAGGCGAGAAGCGGCACAAACACCCGGGAGCTTATTCCTGCACAAAAAACAACAAAAAAAACCGATAAGCATGGGGTACCTCCCAAGAGCGCTCTTTGGTTATCGTCGTTGAGGTTGACATTATTGGTTAGCTAAATGGAAAATAAAAAGAGAAATGTAATGACAGCTCGCGTAATATGCGTTGCGGCGCGAGTGCCAAAACATTTTTTAAGAAAATAAAAATAATTTTTTGTAATTTTTTATTTTTTAAATAAAACAAAAAAAGAAAAAGAAATTTGTTAGTAAAAGAAAATATACTATTAGAAGGGGAAAAAGAAGAAGAACTAGAAACTAAATTAGAAGGAAAAATAAAAGAAGAAAAGGAAGAGGAATTTTCGCAAAGAGGGGGAAGAAAAGAAAAAGAAGAAGGTGGCGGCGGTTGATCACTAGAAAATTTTTGGATTAAAAGATCTGGTTGCTCCACTTGAATATCAATCATTTCTGTAGATTGGGAGCAAAACGGGATATCTGAAAAATCAATCTCCTCGGAAGATCGAACACAAGAAAGTTTGTCTTCCTCAGAAAATTGAAAAAAAATCGGGATATTGGGGGAAATATCCTCCTCGGGAGGTTGAAATCACAATGAAATTTTTGAATAATCGTCTTCCACGAGTGATTGAAGGCACTGCAGAAAATCCGAAGATTCATCATTCAAAAGATAAATAGTTGGAGGAGGAGAAGAAAAAGTTGCGGCCTCAGAAGCTAAAGCGTCAAAAATAACTTTGAAATGAGCATTGATGCGTGCATCAAATGCTACAAAATCAAAAATGATTTCATTTTTGCTAAAATCAAAAACAGGAGGTACGCAAACTTGCGGATAAAAAGCCGAGAAATCTTGATATGGAATGGGTTGTTGATCACCTTGGCCCCAAGAATGATCACTGTGTTGCCACCATGAGTAGTTCAAAGTAGGTCTAGGATCAAAATGTCCATTCAAGAATCTCCAGAAAAATTAAAATCAGAAAAATTCGGAGGAGAAGGGTAGGAAGGCGTTTGAAAATCATCATAACCCCATGAAAAAAAATTCACGGATGGATCAATTTGTCCAAATTGATCCGATCCGAAAGGAATAAAATCATGGGTGGATGAAGGATATCCTACCCAATAATCCTCGCGAGAATGACCAAACTCTCCACAAGAAAAACAAAGACAGTCCATAAAAAAATAAAATCAACTGCGAAAGAGAGGTAAGAGAGAAAAGAAGTGATAAAACTAATAGCTATACTTTTTTCAAAATATCAAAACTATTCCCCGGCAACGGCGCCAAAAACATGATACTGAAAATCGCAAAGGTGGAGAAGAGGGGTTAAAGAGAAGGTGGATGTGGTGGAAGTTGATAATATTCTCTGATTCTATTTCCTATAAAGGCAAGCGTACATTATCATTTATAGTATAGGATACTAAAGACTAATATCAAGACCGTATTTCCCTGGGGCGTAATGATTACTTCTACTTCGAGAAGATCGTGATTATTTTATCAATTGATTTTTCGATTAATTTACTTAACTAAAAAAGGGAAATAAATTACTAAGCTAAAAAAGAAAACTAAATTACTTATAGAAATAAAAGGTTAGAGCTAAAGATAAAAGAGGAGTACTCAAAATTGAATCACTTTGAAATAAGAAAATAAAAATGAAATAACAAACAAATTCTAAATAAAGTAAAACACTGTGACCATAAAGGTTCCCGAAGTTTGTATATGCTTCTCTCGAAGTCGTGCCCAACTGAATTTAGGAAGGTCCGACCGAACTCTCGTCCAAATCAAAGACCTAAAGCTCGCTTTACATGGTGAACCCCGCTATTGGATTTCACTCCAATCGGGGAGATTTAACGTCTGCCTCTCTCGAGGGGTGCGTGCAAATTTCTTTACTCTTGGGTGATCGATTCAATCTACGAGCCTCTCGGCTAACTAAGAATGAAAACCCAAATGGAAATTATATACCGGCAATATAGTCCCACTAAATAAAAACCAAGAGTAAATCAAAGGTAATTACTTTAAGAAGAAAACGAAAGCTTAAACATCATAACTTGATCAACTCATTCACAGATAATCGCGATCGAGTATAAATGAGGGTTAGTTATTCATGGTAATAGGAAAAGAGAGGGATAGATAATAAAGGTGCATGAATACTAAAGAGAGAGAAATAAAAAGAGAACACTAACTATAATTTTATTAAAAGCATAAATGGATTACAACTAGAAATGGAGATTATAAGTGCGTGAAAATAGAGCTAATCACTACTACAACGCTAATAAAAAGAGATTACAATTAAGTAAAGTACAGTGCATGAAAAGTAAAACTAGAAATGGAGGGAGAGAGCAAAAACATAAGAAAAAAAAACACAAAACCCTAAGAATGGAACAAGCAGCACCTCCCCTCTCCCCAAAACATGGTCTGGAGTGCTTGGAATGGCCTGGTATTTATTGGAAAAAATCTGTCTGGGTCACTCCCCCCTTACATGCCCGGGTAGGGCGTGTACCGGGGGCATGTAATCTTAGTTGACCTCGGGTATCAGATTTTTTGCGGGATGGAGACTGACTTCGGGATATGTGCAACACACCCATAGTACACGCTAGTGTAAGGGGGCATGACCGGAACGGTGTAACGAATTCTCAGGGAAATGACCTGGCAGCTCGGGAACGGTGGACATGCCCCAGGTATAAGCCCGTGTTGGGCATGACCTGGGGGCGTGTAATGTACGGCTTGACGTGTGGGACGACGACTTCTGCATCGGCATTAATTTCCTCGAGACACGTCCTAGGTACACGATCGTGCTAAGTGGTACACGGGCGTGACCTAGGGGCGTGTAGGTGATTTTCTCAGGATCTGGCTTTTGGATGATTTCTTCCTCGGGAATGGGTTACATGCCCTAAGTATACGCCCGGGTAGGGCGTGACCCGGGGGGCGTGTAACAGCAAAATTGGCCAAAAAGCCCAAAAAACCTGAAAAATAGAAAATAAACTAAGTTAGAATATTTACATAAAAAGAAACTAAAAGGAACCTAAAAATACATAAATAAAGAGATTTAAAACAAAAATAAATATATTTTTACCATAATAAATTAAGCTAAATTATGCTTCATCAAATTCCCCCATACTTATTATTTTGCTTGTCCTCATGCAAAGACAACGAGTTAGAGAAAATAAAGAGGAGTGGAAAGGAATTATAAGACCAAAGGCTTACAAAGGAAGCACCCCAAGAGGAGTCTAGTGGCGAAGGATAGAATGAGATGAATTCAAAATTGAAGGAGTATCAACCAGTAATACCTTATCCAGCGAAGCTAAACAAGGAACGCATTGATGCGCAATATGGTAAGTTCTTATCTATATTTAAATAATTACATGTTAATTTACCTTTTTATAAAGTCATTCAAATGCCAAAGTATGCTAAATTTATAAAGGACTTGATTTCAAATAAAAAGAATGTTGGAACCCCAGTTTTGATTTAGGCTAGGTTCAATAATTAGGATTGTTGACCCATTATGTATAGTTTAGGGTCAATTAATTGGTTCTAAGGTTAGTTCAGTTTGATTAGGTTAGACTCTTATGTTCCAGCCTTTAGAAGACTCTAGAGACTCAAATTTAGAAGAAATTCAGCTTTAAAGAGTTCGAAAATCAGTTCAAAGTTCTTCGAACTCAGCTCGACGATCGTCGAT
The DNA here is from genome assembly GCA_039513925.1 of Platanthera zijinensis. Classification (NCBI taxonomy): domain Eukaryota; kingdom Viridiplantae; phylum Streptophyta; class Magnoliopsida; order Asparagales; family Orchidaceae; genus Platanthera; species Platanthera zijinensis. Next base: position 183,198,355 of record CM077088.1, on the reverse strand, counting down.
CGCAGATTGACAAACTCAGAGTTTCAACTCTGAGCTAAGCTCGACGATATCTGAGCTCAGGTCAACGAACTCCCTCCTCTACTCAGATTCTCTAGGTCAACAAAATTCTATCTCAGGTCGATGAACTTGGAGCTCAGCATTGTCAGATACTTTCCAAATCAATTATCTCTGAGCTCAGCTCGATGAAGGAGATTTCTCAGCTCGACGAACTTGGAGTTTAGGTCATTAAAATATGTTCTGAGTTCGACTAATTCTGATTAGTTTCAGTTTGTTGTTTTCTCTCTCAGTTTGAATTCTAATTATATTAGTATAAGGCAATAATTATCTGAATAATTAATGCTTACATTCTCAAGAATATAGCCATTCTAAGGCAGCAATAATTATGGTTTTCACAAAGTTAATTACTTGACTTATTTACTGGGATAGTTGAGGAAACACATTGAAGACATTTTCCAGCCGTTTCAACCCCCAGATTCTGAGCAGTAATTCAAGGATTCTATTCAAAATTCAAAGGCTGATTATTGCACAGAATATAAAAAGGGTTTTCTTCTTCCTCTCAATAATATACACGAGATATAGTGATACAAAGAAGAAAAGTATGCAGAGAATAACAGATATATAGAATACATTCTCTGTGTAGAAATATTAATAGTGTGCTTACAGGAAATTAAAGAAGAAGAACAACAAAAATATCATTAGTCTTCTTCAGTTTCTAGCTTCAGGATTCTCCAAAGACAAACAACATTCATCTATCTAAAAGCTTCCTTAAGAAACATCAAGATAATCGAAGGCCTATACCATGAGCAAAGTTTCTTTCTTTCCTGAACCATTCAACATCTTAGGGGGAGCTTTGACAATAGCAATCCACTTGTGTTCTCAAGTTGTTTGAGAAAGATAAGACACCATCACTTTCTTTACCTCACTATAAAAAGGGTTTTTAACTCCCTTCAAAAGTTATCACCTGGTTGTCAAGTCTCCTTAACAAAAGACTTGTGTTGGTTTTTCGGAACCTAATCAAAAGCCTAAAGGGTTTTGAGATCTCACCTGAAATAGATCTTGTGGTGACATGGAACCTGAGCAAAAACCTGTGATGGCAGGGCACCTGATCAAAAACTTATTAGTGGATTCCTACCAGGGTGATAGAAGAGTGGATGTACCTAGTTTTGGGCAACCACTATAATTTATTTGTGTCGTCTGGTTGTTCCATTTCTTATTTTACTGTGTTGTGATATTTTTGTTTTTACTTCTCTTTATATACTTTAATATCACTAATTTTAATTCCGCAATAAAAACTAATCAAAGTTTTTAAAGCACTCTATTAACCCCCCCTCTAGAGTTAAGACAGGTCTATCCCTCACTTTTAATTGGTATCAGAGGGATGTTCATTTGGTTTCACAGGCTAATACCTGAATCAAAAGTTCCTTTGATAGATCTTAATACCTATAGTGTCTCTCTTATATCATGGCACAGAATAAGGAATACTCAAGCATCAGACCTCCAGTATGCAACCTTAATAAGTTTGCAATCTGGAAGGCAAGGATTAGATTGTATATGAATTCAATTGATTAAGATATCTATAATTCTATCTTGAAAGGTCCCCCCAAATTTTCTGCAACAGCAACAATGAGTACCAATGCAGTTCCACCACCTGAGTGGACTGATGCACAAAAGAAGGCCAAGATTGCTGATGTCAAAGCCATGAACATTCTGACACAAACTATGTCAGATGATATATTCCAGAAAGTGGCTGAGTGCACTTCAGCAAAAGCCATTTGGGACTCTTTAAACCAAATGGTTGCAGGATCAGTTGATGAGAGAAAGGATAGGAGATCACATCTCATCTCTCAATATGAGAATTTCTAGAAGGATGAATCTGAGTCAGTGGCTGACATGTACAATAAACTCAGCTCAATTATCAATGAGCTGAAGAATTTGGACAAGAATATCTCACTGACAGAGATTAATGACAAGATCCTTATGTGCTTCCCCAGCGCATGGGATTCTAGGATTTGGCCAATCAAGGAGGCCATAAGCTTGACTGAAATCTCCACTGAGTCATTACTGAGAAAGCTCAAATCTTATGAGCAGCTGATAAAGTCAAGAGAGGCAGATGAGCAGAAGACTTCCTCTTCAGGAAGAAAGGAGCCAAGCATTGCCTTCAAAGCAACTGAAGGACCAGAAGCTCCACCTGCTAATGATGACCTCCTAGGTCTACTAGCCAAAAGATTTTATAAGATGGCCAAAAAGGATTTTAGGAGGAAGTCATCCAGACAAGAAGATAAATCGAGGTATGATAAAGCTCCTACTAAGGAAATTGTGTGCTTTGGTTGCAGAAAACCTGGACACATTCTTCCTGAGTGTCCAGAGAATCAGAAGAAGGAGAAAAGAAGAGACAAGGACTCTAGAAAGCACTAAGGCAAGCCCTCCTCCAGCAAGCATAAGAGGAAGGTTAAAGGGTTTGTTGCTGAAACCTGGAGTGATACAGAAGAAGAATCTTCATCTTCCAGCTCCAATGAAGATGAAGAAGAAGCTAAAGCAAAGTAAGTTTGCTTGATGGCCATCAATGCTTCAACCATCTTTCAGAAGCTGAGCAATCTGAAGAAGAATCTGAATCTGAAGAGGATCAAGTAATATCTTCATTTGATTTCAATTCAGAACATTTCAAAACTGAATTTAAATTATTATGTAATAACTTAATAAAATATGAGAAGGAAATCAAACTTCTCAGAGAAATCTAATGGAACAACATAATCTATTATCTGAAAATACTAAGTTAAAAGATGAACTAGCTCTAACAACTAAACAAATCATTTCACTAAAAACTAAATTAAGTGAGGCTAAGCAATTTGAAGAATCCCTGAATGGAAGAAGCATCAAATTGATGAACATCACAAACACTGTTAATGCCATGCTAAATGGCAAGCTGGTCTTAGGTGCTTCATCAAGCCAACCTCATTTAATTCAGAAAAATATTCTCTCAACCCCCATAAAATTTATATTAGAAAGGGAAAAGAAAAACTATGTGAGAATAATGAACAAGTTAAATTTAATCAAAAACCCAAGAAAAAGAGAAAGAACAAGAGAAACCTTAATCATAACAATGTTCAACAGATTTCATCGAACTCAGATCAATGAAATGTATACAGTTTATCGAACTCAAGTCGACGAACTCTGAATGCAGATTTCTATTATAACTATTCTTCGAATAGCGATCAACGAAACCAATATGGTTCTTCGAGCTGAGATCGATGATATTGGGGCACAGAGAATGAATATTTCCATTCTCTGAGCGGATTTCAATGAACTCATCCCTATTCTTTGAACTCAAATCGACGAACTTATCAGAATTCGTCGACCCCAGTTCAGCTTTAACAGAAACTCTAATTATCTCAGAACATTTAATCAACCAAAAGAATTTGTTGACTCATTTACCCAATGGATAATTCCACCTGGGAAATTTCATCCTCTAGGATATAAGAACCAACCTGAATGCTCTTTCATTTCTAGTTTTAAGTTTGAAAATAATCAGGGACCCAAGGTTACCTGGGTCAAGAACACCTAATCTATTTTATACAGGTAAAAGGTTATCCTACCACAGAGGAACAGCAGTACCTGGATAGTGGATATTCAAAACACATGGCAGGAATCAAGGACAATTTAACAAACTACAAGTACAAGCATGGTCCAAAGGTGATATTTGGTGACTCCAACTATGGCCAAACTGAAGGCTATGTGAATGTTAAAGTTGGAGATGTCACTTTCAGGAAGATAGCATATGTAAATGGTCTCAAACATAACCTGATATCCATAAGCCAATTATATGATGAAAGTTATCAGGTATCATTTAATAAAATTTCCTGCATTATTACTTATGTAGATAATAAAACTGTCTTAACTGGCCTTAAGCAAGGAAACATTTATGTAGTAAATTTCAAATCTGCTAGGTCAGAAATTTGCCTATTTAATCAAATTAGTAATAATAATGAATTATGGCATAAAAGATTAGGACATGTTAATCTGAAAAATATTGCTAAACTCTCTAGGGACAACCTTGTTAGAGGATTGCCTTCTTGCCCCTATGAGAAGGAAAGCCTTTACAGGGCTTGTCAATTAGGCAAGCAAACCAAAAATAGTTTTTAATCTATTAATAAGAGTGATTCACCCAGGATTCTATATTTGCTACACATGGATCTATTTAGACTCATTGTTGTATAGAGCTTGGGATGGAAATTTTATACCTTTGTTATTGTAGATGACTTCTCTAGGTTCACTTGGGTGTTCTTCTTGAGAAATAAGTCAGATAACTTTAAATTTCTTATAGATTTTCTTAATAGCATAAAGATTGAGTATTCTACTCCAATTGCATTGATCAGAAGTGATCATGGTACTGAGTTTGAATCTCTTTTTATGCAATAATTATGAGAGATGGAAGGTATCAGGCATTGCTTCTCTGCTCCTAGAACTCCTCAACAAAATGGGGTAGCAGAAAGGAAAAAAAGAACCCTGATTGAAGCTGTAGGAACATTGCTTGCAGATGCTCACATGCCCCTATCCTTTTGGGTAGAGGCTGTACGCACAGCAAATTATGTCCTGAACAGAAGTTTGATACATAAAATTAAGGGCAATACTCCCTATGAATTACTCAAAGGGAAGCAACCTAAAATAGACCATTTTAGAATCTTTGGTTGTGTATGTTACATTCATAATAATAACAAAAAACACCTTAGAAAATTTGAGGCCCAAGCTGCAATGGGAATTTTTCTTGGATATTCCCAAGTCAGCAAGGCTTATAGGGTATTTAATAAATCTACTTTGAAAATGGAAGAATCTGTTCATATTTCTTTTGATGAAGCTAACATATTTTACAAGGAGAAGGATTCTTCAACCAGTAACTTATTGCAGGTACCCCAACTATGTGAGAAATTGGATGATCTAAACCTCACCAATGAGGATGAATCACATCCTTCTTCACATATTGATGAAGATAGTGAATAAGAGGTTAGTGATATAATTGTTGAACCTTAAACAGCAAATTTAATTCCACAAGAGGAATTATTTCCCAAATGTTTTTGCTGAACCAACTCCTCCAACAAATCTTGTCACACTAAGAGATCACCCTATATCTCAAGTGATTGGAGACATATCAGTTGGTGTGCAAACAAGGCATCAACCCAACCAAGATTTGATGCATTCTTGCTTCATATCTCAACTTGAGCCCCAATCCATAAAAGATGCTGAGCAAGATCCACACTGGATTATTGAAATGCAAGAGGAGCTCAATCAGTTTGAGAGATGCAGAGTCTGGGATTTAGTTCCTAGACCCAAAGACTTCCAAATCATTGGAACTAAATGGGTATTAAGAAATAAATTGGATGCACAAGGCGCTATCATAAGAAATAAAGCAAGACTAGTAGCTCAAGGTTATAGACAGGAAGAAGGAATTGATTATGATCAAACCTTTGCACCTGTTGCAAGGCTTGAGGCAATCAGAATTTTTCTTGATTATGCAGCCTATAAAAAGTTCAAAGTATACAAATGGATGCCAAGAGTGCTTTCTTGAATGATGAACTCAAAGAGGAAGTATATGTTGAACAACCACCAGGTTTTATTTCTCCAACTCATCCCTCTTTTGTTTTCAAATTTCATAAAGCTCTCTATGGTTTAAAGCAAGCTCCAAGAGCATGGTATGAGACCTTAGCTAGCTTTCTTTTAGAGCATAAGTTCACTAGATGCATTGTAGATAGAACTTTGTTTACTAGGCATCATAATAATAACATATTGTTAGTATAAATATATGTAGATGACATCATTTTTGGCTATACTGATTCCAAACTATGCAAAAAGTTTTCTGACCTGATGCATTCCAAGTTTGAAATGAGTAGCATGGGTGAGCTTTCTTACTTCCTTGGTCTCCAAGTGAAGCAATCCACTGATGGCATTTTCATCTCCCAATCCAAATATACTAAGGAATTAGTTAAAAGATTTGGGATGACTGATGCCTTATCCAAGAAAACACCCAAGGCTTCCAATGTTGCGATTGATTCTGATAAACATGGCAAGCTAGTTGATCAGAAAACATATAGGGCTATTGTTGGATCCTTATTGTATCTCACAACTAGTAGGCCAGATATAATGTTTGCTACATATCTTTATGCTAGGTTCCAGGTGAACCCTAAAAAATCTCACTATATTTTACTTAAAAGAATTTTGAGATATATAAAGGGTTGCCCAAATCTAGGACTCTTTTATCCAACTGAGTCAGAATTTGAATTAATTGGATTCTCAGATGCTGACTTAACTGGATGTAGAGTTGACAGGAGAAGCACATTAAGAACATGCCAGTTTCTTGGGGATAGGCTTGTGTCTTGGTTTTGTAAGAAACAAACATCTATGTCCACTTTAACTACAGAAGCTGAATATATTGCAGCTGGTACTTGTTGTTCACAAATATTATGGATTCAAAACTAACTCTTGGATTATGGTTACAATCTAAATAATTCAACTATATTTTATGATAGTACCAGTGTAATTTCCATTACACAAAATCCAGTGCATTATAATAGGACAAAGCATATAGAAATTAGACATCATTTTATTAAAGATTGTGTGGACAAAAGAAAATTAACCTTGTCTTTGTCTCTACTGATTTACAAAGAGCAGACATCTTCACCAAACCTTTGGATAAGAAGAAACATCTGTTCCTCTTAAATCAGCTAGGTATGATCAATGGAGAAGGCTTAATTTGATTTCTGTCTGAGGTCGAAGAATTGATCACTGTTCGTCGAATGGAGATCGATGATCTGAGAACTGTTCTTGAGAAATTTCGTCGACCTGATATCGACAAACTCTCTGTGTGAAGTCATTTTCGTCGAGCGGAGATCGACAATCTTGCTTTAGAAAAGTTTTCGCCGACCTGAGAACGATGAAAAATTTTCCTCTCTTCAAACTGAGATCGACGATATCATTTCTTAATGAAAATTTTTATCGACCTGAGAACGAAGATTTTTTTTCTTTCCGCAGGACGGAGTTTGACGCTTCATATTCTGAAAACCTTATAACTAGGTTTTCTTCGAGCTCTTGCCCGCGCTTTCTAGTTCTCTTGCACTTGATCTCTCTCTCTCTCTCTCTCTCTCTCTCGTCTTTGTAGGAAAACAATGTCGATTCCATCGATTTCACTTTCAAGCATGAAATACAATACTGGTTTCGACATCGACTTCGATTCTTTCAGTCATTCGGATCAGATCTTCACGGAAATTCTGTAATTATTTGAAGATCAATAACTGAAGAATTTTATGACCACAAGTATCAAACTACCTGCGGCAGAGATCAGGGAGTGGGTCTATACTTCTTCTTCCCCAGATGTAGTGATAATGATAGGTTCAATCGCAGGACAACTAGTTACCCTAAATCCTGTTATTTTATCTGAGGTTTTTTGTTTTGTGAATGGAGAAGAGGACATTGATATAGAAAGTTCTGAATATGATTCTATGCTGATTAAAATGGGTTACTCTGAAGTAAACTCTAATAAGCTACTAAAAAATAATTTATCTATTGAGTATAAATTCTTCGCAGATGTTGTTGGTAAGGTTTTGCTAGGCAAACACACAGCCCATGACTATATTAATAGGCACTAGTTTCTGGTAATGTGTGCTCCGGTTAATAAGAAATCGATTAATTAGGGTGTGTTGTTCTTTGATTTGATCAAGAAAAAGAATTCTAAGAAGGAAGTTTTTTTTGGGAGGATCCTGGGCATCTTCCTCCAGGCCATGGCTCCTGGACTTTTGGTCTCCCAGACCATGTTCATCAATGCCTCCAAGAGGCTGACTTCTGCCTTATTTGGTAGATGGGAGAGGACCATTCCTAAGCCCTCCAGGGACTCCTCTTTCAGGACTTTAGAGGACACTAGGGCAGTAATAGCCACTCCACCTCCATAAGAAGTTCTCCCTTCCATCAAAATTCCTTCACCTCCTCAACAACAACAACCATACTAAATTATCCCTCCTACTTCACCTCCTCCACCACCTCAATCTCCACTTCAAACTCATCTAAATGATATTCCATCCACTTCCTCTCAAACCCCTCCTGAATAACCATCCCAACCCCGGTCTCCACCTCCTCAATCCCCTTTAGCTCCTCACCTTGATGCCATATAACCTCATTCATTTCTGTCATCCCCAACTTTTGATCTTTTACCATCATCTCCATCTGCTTTCCACCTCAGGATGAAGTCATGCCAGATTTCATTCCTCCCCTTCCTCCCTTTCTTCTTTCTGTATCTACTCAAAAAACTGCTGAGTTTATGCAATTGGATTGTTTATCCACTTCCACCATCTTGGAGCTTATCACTCCATCCCTCAGGCATCTCATCGCAGAGGCAATTACACCTCTTGCTGCTTTCATCTCAACCCTAGCTGCCCAACTTGCTACCTCCTCTGTCCCTTCTTCTTTTAGGGGCCTGGTTTCAATACCCTCTGAATCCAGGTAGGGGGAGATGTTCTGTGAAGAATTTCCAGCTCCTCCAGTAGCAGTAGCAGTAGTTCAAACACCAGGTTAATTACCAGCAGTTGTAGCAGCAGCAGTTGACATTGAAATAGTCTGTAAAGATACAGCAGTAGAAATTCTAGCAGTAGTAGCAATTCTAGAGATTATAACTGTTGGTGATTGTATTATCAATCCCAGAGTTGATTTATTTCATTTGTTAGATTCTTTTGATTATGTGCATATAAATTCTTTACCAAGTTCTGAACAATAGCATTCCAAGGCTATAGTTTGTTAAACCTCTCCCATAAGTCCTGACGTTATGAAGCAACTGAAGGCAAGTTTTACAGTTCCCATGTTTATAGAGCCTTCAGTTGACTCCGAGCCAAAGGCTTTCTCTCCTCCAACTCATATGTGGGCTGAGTGCCACATGCCAGATCTTGATTATCTTATGTTTGCATATATGGAAGAAGAAAGCAACCAGATTGTTACAGAAATTTCTGCAAAGCCAGCATTTCAAGAATAGCCTTAGGCTGAGAAGCTCATTTCTGAAGAAGCTATTAAAGAAATTGATGATTTATATGATAATCTTGTTGAATCATCTGATGATGATGATTCAGATGATCCTTCTTCCAGAAAGAGAAAGCTCAAGAAGAAGGCTCCTCCAAAGGCTGTTCCCAAGCTAAACCCATCTGCAGATACTCCCTATTATATTTTGAATAATATTACTCTGTTTCCAGGAATGCCTCAATGGATGTGGTACTCCAAAAATGAGCAAAAGACAAGGAAGAAGAGCAGGAGATACTCTCCTCCTCCTCAAAGGAACTGGAGAGGACCTCCTCCTCCTCCTCCTCTGGTAGTTGGAGCATCTTGAAACATATCTGATTCCCAAAGGTCTTCTAAACAATCTCACCAATCCAGACCCTCTTATCAAAAGCAGGACAGGTCATCCAGACCCTACTCTCAAGGCAGCAGACATCATTATCAGAAATCTACCAGAAGTATTCCCTATCCAGTTCTAAAGCCTATCAGTCCTCAGAAGACTCTTGATGATCAAAAGAAAGATATCAGTCCTGAAAGACCTCCTTCTCCTACATATGATCCAGAATTGGATTCACATTTCAGGATGGCCAGATTTAATGAGTTGGTTTCTCTATCTCAAATCAGAAAGGCCAAAGAAGAAGGCAAGGATACTTCTCCATTTTCTACAATGTCTACATACAGAAAAAAAGAACTTGAAAGGTATCAGGTAAATAAATTATTTAATGTTGACTCATATATGAGCCTGCATCTAGAAGCTGTAGTTCCAAGAGCTGTTTCCCAGAAGACTATTAGTGACCAACACATGCAGATGACTCCTAGGGAAGCAGAAAATCCAAACAGGACAATTGTTTTTACAAAATCATCTTCTGCTCCTCCTCCCGCTGATTCTTGATCTTTTATGTTTTGTTGTTTCATATTTGAACTATATGTATAACCATAGCTCTATCATATCTGTTGATAGTTTTCAAAGTTTGTCAGATATCTATTGCTATGTTTTTCAGTTTTTCATTTTTTTTGGTTAGTGACCTCGCCCAAATAGGGGGAGATTGTTGGAACCCCAGTTTGGATTTGAGCTAGGTTCACTAATTAGGATTGTTGACCCATTATGTATAGTTTAGGGTCAATTTATTGGTTTTAAGGTTAGGTTAGACTCTTATATTTCAGCCTTCAGAAGACTCCAGAGACTCAAATTTAGGTGAAATACAGCTTTAAAGAGTTCAGAAATCAGTTCGAAGTTCTTCAAACTCAGTTCGACGATCGTCGAACGCAGATCGATGAACTCAGAGTCCTAACTCTGAGCTAAGATTGACGATACCTGAGCTCAGGTCGACCCTCGTCTACTCAGATTCTCTGGTCGACGAAAGTCTATCTTAGGTCGACGAACTTGGAGCTCAGCATTATCAGATACTGTCCAGATCAATTATCTATGAGCTTAGCTCGACGAAGGAGATTTCTTAGCTCGATGAACTTGGAGTTCAGGTCGACGAAATCTGTTCTGAGTTCGACTAATTCTGATCAGTTCCAGTTTGTTGTTTTCTCTCTCGGTTTGAATTCTAATTATATTAGTATAAGGCAGTAATTCTCTGAATAATAAATGCTTATATTCTCAAGAATATAGTCGTTCCAAGGCAGCATTAATTTTGGTTTTCACAAAGTTAATTACTTGACTTATTTACTGGGACAGTTGAGAAATCACATTAAAGACATTTTCCAACCGTTTCAACCCCCAGATTCTGAGCAGTAATTCAAGGAATCTATTCAAAATTCAAAGACTGATTATTGCACAGAATATAAAAAGGGTTTTCTTCTTCCTCTTAATAAGATACACGAGATATAGTGATACAGAGAAGAAAAGTATACAGAGAATAACATATATACAGAATACATTCTCTGTGCAGAAATATTGCTAGTGTGCTTATAGGAAATTGAAGAAGAACAACAATAAAAAGATCATTAGTCTTCTTTAGTTTCTGGCTTCAGGATTCTTCAGTGACAAACAACATTCATCTATCTAAAAGCTTCCTGAAGAAACATCAAGCTAATTGAAGGCGAACACCCTTAGCAAAGCTTCTTTCTTTCCTGAACCATTCAACATCTCAAGGGGAGTTTGACAATAGCAATCGACTTGTCTTCTAAAGTTATTTGAGAAAGAGAAGACACCATCACTTTCTTTACCTCACTGTAAAAAGGGTTTTTAACTCCCTTCAAAAGTTATCACCTGGTTGTCAAGTCTCCTTAAAAAAAGACTTGTGTTATTTTTGGGCACCTAATCAAAAGCCGAAAGGGTTGTGAGATCTCCCTTGAAATAGATCTTTTGGTGATAGGGCACCTGAGCAAAAACCTGTGGTGGCAGGGCACCAGAAAAAAACCTGTTAGTGGATTCCTACCAGGGTGGTAGAAGAGTGAATGTACCCAGTTTTGGGGAACCACTATAATTTCCTTGTGTCGTCTGGTTGTTCCATTTCTTGTTTTACTGTGATGTGATATTTTTGTTTTTACTTCTCTTTATATACTTTAATATCACTTATTTTAATTCACAATAAAAACTAATCAAAGTTTTTAAAACACTATATTCACCCTCCCCCCTCTAGAGTTAAAACAGATCTATCCCCTCACTTTCAAAGAAAATAGAAGAATTATCTTTAGTAACACTTAGTGAATAATGTTCCGCTATTTTACAGAACAAATTACCATAAAAACTTAGGGATTCCGGTTCATTTTCAATTCCATGTTTAATCGGTGATTTACAAGTGAATAAAGCTTTAGCGGATTTAGGAGCTAGTATAAACTTAATGCCTTATAAACAATATTTGAAACTAGGTCTAGGAGAACTTAGCCCTATTATAATGAGTATTCAATTAGCAGATCGTTCGGTTAAGTATCCTAGAGGAATAGTAGAGGATGTATTGGTTAAGGTAGATAAGTTTATATTCCCCGCCGATTTTGTTATTATAGATATGGACGAAAAATGTAGAAGTATCACTCATACAAGGTCATCCATTCTTAGCCACATCTAGAGCTCTTATCAACATTTTTGATGGTAAATTAGTTTTGCGAGTAGGGGAAGATGAAGTTACTTTTCAAATCAATAATACAATTAAGCAATCTTTGGATAGTGATGATTGCTGCTATTTTTGTCGTGGTGTTGATAATATTATGACTTCTATAAATTCTGAATTATATTATAGAGATCCTTTATAGATTTTCATCACTAACAATTATCTAGAAGAAGACAAAAATCAAGATATTATTGAACATTTATACTATCTAGATAACTCTATTTCGATGAATAAGAAGATTGAGTATAGTTTGATTACACAAGGAGATCTTGAAGTTCTTAAGAATAAAACTAAGGATCAACCGATAATAGAACTAAAAAAATTACCGGATCATCTTGAGTATGCATTCTTAGGATCTAATTCTACTTACCCAGTTATTATTTCTTCTAATCTTTCTAAAACTGAAAAACAAAAGTTAATAACTGTGTTAAAGAAGTTAAAGGTGTTATAGCATTGCAAATAACTGATATAAAAGGTATCAACCCTAGTTTTTGCACCCACAAGATCCTTTTGGAAGAAAACTATAAGCCTTCTATTCAACCGCAATGTAAGCTAAATCCAAATATGAAAGAGGTAGTGAAAGCTGAGATTGTTAAGTTGTTAGATGTTGAAATGATATACCCTATATCGGATAGTTCATGGGTTAGTCATGTACAAGTCATTCCTAAGAAGGGTGGTTTAACTGTAGTAGCAAATGATAAGAATGAATTGATTCCAATGCTAATAGTAACAGGTTGGCATGTCTGTATCGATTATCGGAAGTTAAATGATGCTACTAAGGAATACCATTTCCCTCTACCATTTATTGATCAAATATTAGAACAATTATCAGGCCATTCTTATTACTGTTTTCTAGATGGATTATCTGGATATTTCCAAATCCCTATAGCACTAGAAGACCAGGAGAAAACAACATTCATGTGCCCATTTGGTACCTTTGCTTATAGACGTATGTCATTTGGTCTATGTATTGCACCCGCCACTTTCCAAAGGTGCATGTTAGCTATATTTAATGAGTATGTTGAAGATTTTATGGAAGTCTTTATGGATGATTTTTCTGTGTTTGGTGATTCTTTTGATTTGTGTTTGAGAAATTTAGAAAAAGTTCTGAGGAGATGTAAGGAAACAAATCTTGTTCTTAGTTGGGAGAAGTTCTATTTTATGGTGCAATAAGGGTTAGTACTTGGCCATAAGATCTCAAGCCAAGGAATTCAAGTCGATAAAGCGAAGATTGAAACCATAGAAAAGTTGCCACCACCAACCCCCATTAAGGCAGTGAGAAGCTTTTTAGGTCATGCCAGATTGTATCGCCGGTTCATTAAAGACTTCTCTAAAATAACTAAACCACTTACTAGGCTTTTAGAGAAAGTCACCCCTTTTATTTTTGATCAAGAGTGTCTGCAAGCCTTTGAGTTTTTGAAAGAAATATTAATTAATTCTTCTATTAAGATCGTGCCTGATTTTGCTTTACCTTTCGAGATCATGTGTGACGCTAGCAGTTTTATTGTAGGGGCTATTTTAGGAAAACGCTGAAACAAACACTTTCACCCTATATATTATGCTAGCAAAACACTTAATAATGCACAGGAGAATTATACAACTACGGAAAAGAACTCCTAGCAGTGATATTCACCTTTGATAAATTTAGATCCTATTTAACATTGTCTAAGGTGGTAGTATACACAGATCACTCTGCCCTAAGATATTTACTTGCCAAAGCAGAAGCAAAACCTCGTTTAATCCGTTGGGTTCTTTTATTGTAAGAATTTGATTTGGAAATTAGGGATAAATGAGGAGCAGAAAACTTAGCGGCAGATCATCTCTCACATTTAGAAAATCCACTACAAACAAGGTTAAATGAGTCTGAGATTAGTGATACATTTTAGGAGGAATCGCTGTTTGCATTATCTACAAATATAAATACTGATTATTCGTGGTTTGCCGACTATACAAACTATATTGTGGCTAAAGTCCTTCCAAAAGATTTTTCATATCAGCAGAAAAAGAAATTTTTCTCTGTCTTGAAATATTACTTTTGGGAGGAGCCCTATCTTTTTCAGATATGTGCAGATTCCATTATATGTAGATGTGTATCAGCGGAGGAGGGCTGAAAAATCTTAGAGTAGTGACATTCAGGCCCTACTGGTGTTCACTTTAGAGCAAACTGCTCAGCTAAAAAGGTTCTTGATTCCGGTTTTTATTGGCCCATTCTATTCAGGGATGCCCAAAGGTATGTATTTTCATGTGATTCTTGTCAAAAATAAGGTAATATCTCTAAATTACATGAAATTCCACAAAAATTTATTCTTGAATGTGAAGTGCTTGATGTGTGGGGGATTGAATTTATGGGACCGTTTCCAATTTCTTATGGGAATAAATATATTTTGGTGGATGTAGATTATGTATCGAAGTGGGTAGAGGTGCAAGCTTTCCCTACTAATGATAGTAGAGTAGTAATTCAATTTCTGAAATCCTTATTTGCATGATTTGACATACCACATGCTCTTATTTGCAATATGGGTAAACATTTTTGTAATCTACAGTTAGATAAAGTCACAAGAGGCTCAATCATGATCTAGGTGTGATAAGAACCATAGAGTTTATCTTTGATTACCCCACCTATAATATTTTATCCTGAGCCAAAAAGTTACATCCTAATACAAGTCCTAAGGATCCAACCTTGCTAATCCTAACAAGCGTCGTGGAGAGGGTGTGAAAAGGCAAGCTTATGGCTATCAATATTAATACTTATAAGTTTTGAAACACTAATACCTACCTTATTAAGATTGTTATTTTCTCCTCACATTTGTTATGGATGATTGTAATTTTATTTCTAGGAAAGAGTGAAAGATAGTTAAGAGATATATTGGAGGAATTTTAAGATAAAGTTATATTTAGAAAAGTCTGTTATACTATTTCCTATGTAATTACAACATCAAATTTCTCTTTGAATTCATAGCAACCAGCTTGCGGAAGAAAAATTAATTATTGGTAATCCAAATGCTTGAATTAGTTTGCTTAGGGACAAGCAAACACTTAAGTCTGGGGTTATTGATGAGTATAATTATATAAATCCTTTTTACTATAAAATTTGTAATCATGTCCACTATTATCTACCTCCATTCGTTATAATTGCACGAAAATAGTTAAGAATTTGAATTATCATGAATAGAAGAGCACAACATAGATTTTCCTTTATTTCCTTTATTAAGTTATTTATTTATTCATTAATCTTCTTAATGCAGGTATTGTAAGTCCTTGGAACTAAAAGTCTTTGAGCAAACAGAGGTGTTCACGGATCCAACATGACTGATGGCAAAGCTTGGAAGAAAAGGCGTAAAAATTTATAAGAGCACCACACGGGTAGGAACACGCCCGTGTCACTACCTGTGTCCTTATCTGGAAGAATCAAAGGTCTGATGCCAAACCAACCCGTGTGTGGAGCCATGAAGAACACACGACTGTGTTACTGGTCTTGTCAAATAACACAGCTCACGACCAGGCGCACCTTTTCATTTCAAACCGGCCAGATGCACTGTTTCATACCGTACACGACATGTGACACGGCCGTGTTGGAACCCGTGTTCGACTTCTGTTTGCAAGAAGACTATAAAAACCTGCATAAAAAATAGAGAGGGACTTTTGGATTGAAGGACTGGGAGATTTCTGGAGGACGAAAGTTGAGCACTCAAGCGAAGGGGAAGTCGAAGGAGATAATCCGTATGGTTTTAATTTTTATGTATCTCTTTTAATTTCCCCCTTCTCTTAGTGGATATAAACTTTATTTTACATTTCGCATGATACTTGTTTTTTTGAACCGATTCAGTAATCATGTATGTTGATTTTCATTTCAGATTCGTGGTGTTTTATTCGTATGGATGCTTTCAAACAAAGAGATTGATCATAGAATTGAAGTTAGTATTTGTTTTATATGAATCCCAAACTTCTAGATTGAGAAATTGGAAGGTTGTGATGATGGTTTTTAATTTCATCCTCTGGTGTTCTTTTTCTTTGTATTTAAAATTTCATGATCGAGGGATATGTTGTTTGGATTCTTGGCAATACGGATAATGGATTCTTGGTATCTTAGGGATAGGATTTCATGAATTTATGTATTAGACATGGTTACTTTATATCAATGCAAATTTGAGTGTTGTGAATTATTCGAGAGAAAATTTACTCAACTTAAGTTTAGGTATTGAATTGGTCGAGAGAGAATTTGATAAATATTGAACTCTTACAATATAACGAATTTGTTAATTTTGTTAAAATGTCGATACATAGAATTGAATTAATGAGTGAATATTCTCATGAGATTACTCTTAGACTATCTGCTTTTTACCTTCCTTAATCCTCCAATGTTACTTTATCCAATTAGTCCTAGTAATGGTAATTTAGAGTAACAACCAATTTTAAATATAGGTATGATAATAGAGTGAGAGTGACTACGAGTACTTGAAAAGACCCTGAGGAATATGACACGAGATGTAGATTTCTCCTATACTATGATTGATAGGTGCACTTGCCTTAGATTAAAATCAATTTAGCTTATACCTATCTACATAGTTTATACTAGAGTAGAAATTATCGCATCAAGTTTTTAACATCATGTAACTCACACACCCGACTCTGTGCACACAGACCTTTAGTTTCCCCTTTCTAGAGCCTAACCTCCAAGGATACCTCCGTAGTGGCAAATGGAAGCGGTGGGTTTGGCCTCACCCACCTCTAAACCGGTATCAGCACTACCAGTAAGACATATCGTATGCCTCAACGCTAGTGCACTATGCGGAGCTCCTGCGTACTCTTGTCGGTTGACACACCGAACTTCATTTAGCTAAGTGTTATACCACACCTGCCGAGTCAACGTATTGGTGTCGGTGCGACGACTCTTCAATACCGAAGACCCACCGCCTTATATCTTATGCACATGCAACATTAATATATTTTCCACCGAGCCAAAGCTCACCGGACTATTCCGTCTATCACAAATATCTACTGAGACTTCGGCTCGCCGGGCTAACCTGCCCATCACCAAAACCACCGAGCCTACCGCTCGTGAGACCCAACCTAACTCCCATAACACCGGGGAGTGCGAGTGTAAGTGTAATCCTAGAGTATTTTTAATTACTCTTGTAATCTATTAGACTTACAGCTTACGTTAACCTTGTACTTCCCAAGGCATTCTCGGTGAAGGGCTCTCACAGGGCACTAGGAACTATGATGGTAGCTAAAGTCTATTGTTCCCTTTTGCGAGGCACTTACTATTATTGGTTATTACCTTATTCCCGATCCCTTTTAATATTATACTGGATCGAACTCTGGTGTATTTTGACTCTTTCTCTCTCTAAAGGAAAGACGATCTTTCGTCGATCCCGAGCACCTCTTAACACCAGTCAACCCAACACTCTCCTCATCATGACTCCTAATGAAGCTCTCTTTTTCTTTTTCACTCTGCCAAGATTAGTAAACTATTAACCCCATCTCCCTATGTTCATTCCACAAGTTATAACAATTTCTGCAGTTTTACTAAATGCAGACCAACCTAAGCTAGATGATGTACATGACAGGAGGTACTCCAAATTTTCATCCAAAGGCCCTAAGATAATTATTATGAGTCTATAATGGCACATTTAGCCTAAATCCAGAAACTTCTAATTTTCCTAATTAATTTGGCATTTATTAGATTTTCGAAAAGTTAGGTCATGGGTAATTTTGAACATGAAGTACTAGATTTCCTTAAGTTATGGCCACCCAAAAATTATGAACACTATATGATAGGAGAATATTAGTGAATAACAAATTTCATAGATTTTTATAAATGTAATAAGCTCTAAATAATTAATTCAATGTAATTCAAATAATTAGAGTTAATGAAGGGAGTACCATAAATCATAGTCCAAAAATTATATAAAAATTATCAAAGCCTTATAATGATCATAAAACACTACTGAATAAGTTTCATGCAATTCCAAGGTCAGTGAGTCATGTATAAAAAAGACTTCAAATGATTCCATTAAAGTGCACTTGTGAAGGAACATTCTTATAAACTCATCAAAATGATATGTAATAATTTTCTAGGCTTTTTTATGCCCCAAACGATTCTCTGGTCATGTAACACAATTTTCCAGCAAGATATAATATTTATTATCTATTTATCAAAATATAGTACACTAGTTCACTTTACACATGAAGTACTAAGAGGAAATGCCCAAATAATCAAAATAATTTACTAATGCATCTAAATGATTTTTAATCAGCATTGACATAGTTCCATAACATTCTAAGTTAATTTAACCATGGTTACTTCAAAATCATCACATAGGGCAAGTTGAAGGTTATAATTACAAGTAAGGGCTACTATTTTCTAAACATCCTATAATAAATTTTAGAGGTCAATAGCACTATAAAATTACTCCTACCAAAATCTCATGAAGATCCAAGATCGCATGACCCCTTCAATATTTTCACAAAATGTATAGGCCTAAACTATCCCTAATTAGTTTAAGTTGTGTGCCTAAGTCTAAATGTCTCCAAATTCCTTACTAGGACATTTCACCACCCTAAGATCACATGGACTAAACACCAAGTCCATATATGGATATATCACATCATGTCCTTCACAAACCCCCAAAGTTCAACCTTAGGGTTTGAACTAGGGTCCTAAGGAAAATCCACCCTAATCCACCCTAAACTCCATGTGAGGGTGTTTAAACTATTCATGGGGTTCTGGCCAAAGTCTCAACCCCTTTGGGTGAGTATTGTCCCCTCCATGCCCCAAGCTCACTTTGGCCCTAATTAACCCTTAAAGGGCCACATTTGATCTCACCAAAACCTATTCAAATCCAACCCAATTGGTTTGAGATTTTTATCATAGTCATGCCATGACCCTGAGAGTCATACACCAAAATTTTGGTGGGTTTAGAGGTCATTAGACCCCTTAAATAATTCATATATAAATTATTAAATTTTTACAAAAACTATAGGAAAATATTTTCCAAAAATTCTCATTTTTGGATATGTTATAAATCTAAATATGAATGGCTCATGCTACAAATTTCAAGTCATTTGAAGATTAAGATTGATGGGCGAACCCCAAACACTCTCTGATCAAGCCTAGGTATAGACCTCACCAAAATGAGTGCTGCGGTCTGATCTGAACTCAAAATTGGTCACACTAATTTTAAAAAAAACTAGACATATAGGTCTACCAGGTTCATGTTTACCACTTTTTCGGAATAGTCCTCTAGGTATTTTTAATTTAAATTCCAATGCAGGTGATATTATGTTGCAGAAAATACATAAATTAAAATTTAATATACTAGATCTAGCACAGATCTTAAAGCAAACCGAGTGGCTCCTGGCTTTCTTCTTCCTCTAGCCAACAGTTGCGATCAACCTGACCAAGAGCACCTTCCATGTCCATTTTCCGGCCACCCAGCCACCTCCCTGGCCGACCACCACTGCCACCACCTCCGTTGAGGTGGGGGCTATCGCAGGGCGGCGGCACGGCCGCCGGAGGGGCGGTTTCCAGCGAACTCGAGTGGTATAAAAAACCATGGAAATCTGGAATTTTGTCTTTTCCAATCGGGCTCAATTGAGCCTGATTTCTCTCCTAAATGATCTAAGATTCTAGCCCACGAAGAAAGGAGTAGAGGAGGACCTTAGTGGAGGGCTGGAGTCGGACCGATCATCGTGCCACCATTTCCGGTGCTGGAGCTTTAGGTGCTCTGCAACTACACAGCCAACTAGCTCGATTTCTTTAAGTAAAGGGTGGAAACGTCTCCTCTAACCTTTGGTAAGCTTTTAAAATAGCAAAATGGGGGAGGGGAGGGGTCAAGCACCAATTGCCATTAATGTCCATTAAGGTGAAATTTCGTCCAACTGAAATTCCCTACATCTAGCCACCTAGGGGGTTGGCTATGGCTGTTAAACTCCTCTAAACTAATGAGGGGGAATGTATCAAGCCTTTGGAGGTGAGGAGAGGAACTCTTGATCTCCCATGACCATTAATGGCCTTCTCTCTCCTCTTCTCTCTCTTCCTTATTGGAGAAATTGATTTCAGCAACTTTGGTGGCTGGCCATGGCTATTCAAATCCTCACAATTGATGAGGTGGGATGTATCCAACCTTTCGGAATCAATTGGAGAGGCCCTTGGTCTCCCTTGGCCATGAATGGCCTCCTTTCTCACTTTCTCTCTCCTCCATTAAAGGGAAAATGAAGCTTTCTCTCTCCTAGTCACCATGGCCGAATTTTGATGACTATTTCAGCCTAAAGGCACTCCACTAACCCCCATATTATTCATGGACATAAGGTTAGCCTAAGGGGGATTGGGCTTGAGCTTGAGTTAGCCCATTTGAGCTAGTTTGACCAAATTTAAGGATTGAGTTGACCTTGGTCAAATTGGCCTTTTGGGTTGACCCCAATGGGTTATCTGTGACCCATTGGCCTCCCCTAAGGTCTAGGAAGGGTTGAGTAGGGTTGGTTGGGCACTTTGAAGGCCACTTGACCCTTAGTTAGGGCACTTTGACCTTTTTAGGGCTAGGGTTGACTTAGGTCAACTTAACATTTTTAGTTGACCCTAATGGGTCCCCATGGCTCTAATAGGTTAGTGATGTTGTGGTGGGGTCATGGATTCATGGTGAACCCCTATGATCATCCCTTAAGCTAGTAGGTGGAATTTTACTATTTGCACACCAAGGTGGTTCACACACAAATTCCCAGGTTCACCCAAACCCTTTAGTGCTTCACAGGGTTTGTCATGACCCAGTCATGACAAAACCATCCTAAGTGTCTAGAAGTCTGAGGGATGTTACATTTAACAACTCTTACAGAAGACAATGTCTATCCAGACACAAGATCAAATGATGGAGACGTTACTGACCCGGCCGCCATTGATCCCCGTCTGAGAGAGTTTGTCGATTGGGACGATTGTTGCCGCAAGCTTGAGGATGGGATCGACGTCCGCCGCCATTATATAAAAATATATAATTATAATTATATATTTGTTATAATTTTATTATTTTTGAAATTTTATTTTAAGTATTTATTTCATGTTTTAATTTTCATTTCATGTGTAATGATGGGTGTTTATAACCATCATGTGTTGTTTTAATTATTTCATTTCATGTGCTATGATGGGTGCATATAACCATCATATTTTCAATTTGTATTTTGAATTTTGAATGGAGGGAGATTGAGTGGTGTAGGTTATATATAGTCATGGTTATGAAGGAATAATTAGAGAATAAAAAAAATGAAACCTTAATTCAAACATTGAATTTTCCCCCCTTTCCTCTTTCCCTTTAGGAAAATTTCGGCCTTCCTTCTCCTCTTCTTCCTCTCCCTCTTCAAAATTCGTCCAAGGCTAGTTTCCTACTCTCCAAAACCACTCCACCTCCTCCTCCCTCCTCAAGCTTTCCACCACCTTTTCCCTCTCCACTTTCCATATATATATTGTCTTCAAGGCTTCTCCCTCTCCTAGGGTTATTGCAAAGGAAATGGCTAGTGTCTTCATCGTCCGGTGCAGATCCGTTGTTCCATGTGGAGAATTGAAATAAACAACTGTCGTGAGTGATTCCTCCACTCAATATTGTGGACGAACTTTCTTGGGATTGGGTAACAATTCCTATACCTCTTGTGTGATTTCTTCTATATTATTTTGTGAGGTTTTTGGTGAAATTAGAAGGTTAGTATTTTTTTCCTTATTTATATTAAAATAATACTATTTTAAATCTAATCTTTAAGCATCAATTATTCCGAATATTTTTCGTAAAACTTAGTTCGGGGAGATATGGTGAATGCTAGAGGAAATCAGTTTCTTACCTTGATTTCTCCTTGAGTTCAAGAGATTTGGCAACCCTCTATTAATTAATTTTGGGATCGATTAGGACTTAATTTTAAATCACTTATTTAGTCTGGATATTCTCTTATTGGATGTGTGAACGTTTGCGCATAAGTTAATTAGAATTGCTAATTGTCCGGATCGAGTGGGTCCATTTCGCTTGAGCGAACATTGACATATAGTCCTTGTTCAATTTAAAATAAGGGGTAGAGTCCCTTTGCGTTGATTGTTGTCTAAATTGTGCCATTAATTCCGTGAGTATTCGATAGTGCTAAGTAGAGAAACCGCGCGCTAAATAATTAAATAAATTGTCAAACATAAGAACGCGTAGTTTAATCCATCAAAACCTTAGGTCTGCATCAATTTGGTATCAGAGGGAAGTTCACGTCAATTTCCTAATTGGCCCCTCCCCCTTTTGCTTTGAGCACCGAGTCGCACTTTGCACGTTTCATTGCAAAACATATAAATCAATTTTAAAATTTTGGTCTGCAAATAGCGGCCTAAATTTTCCATATTTTCTCAAAATTAAAAAAACAATTTCTGGAATTTCTCCATTATTTTCTTAGTAAGAAAACCAAAAAAAATTCATTAATTCATTATTTTTATTGAGTTGTTTTAAAATCTAATTGTTGGTCTGCAAATAGCGGCCTATATTTTTATTTTTTAGCAAAAAAATATTTAGGGCCTGTTTGGGAAGGCTTTTCACTTCCTTTTCATTTCCTCCAAAACGCCACCGGACCAATTTAGCCGTTTGTTTTATCTGCCGATCAAAAACGAACTACTCAAAAAGCGCTTCTACCGGTCTATTTGAAAAGTCATCCGATAGCACCAGTGCACAGCGTTTTTATTTTCTCCGTCGCCCCCGATTTCCCGATCTCCCGATGGTGTGCTCCCCGAGCTTGCAACTACGCCGACGACCGCTCTCCTGAGTTCGCAACTTCGCCGGCCGCTGATCTCCGGAGTTCGAACCCCGTCGGCCGCCGCTCTCGTTCCCAACCCCGCCGGCCGCCGCTCTCTGAGATCGCAATCCCGCCGGCCGCCGCTGTCCTGCAAGTTTGCAACCCCGCCGGTGATTGTCTATTTCCTTCCAGATTTCGATTCGAAGGTATGAATCCATCATTTCCTCCTCCGTTTCTTTCCATTTTTTGGATTTTCATCAGATCTAGGTTTTTTTTTTGAGTTTTCCCATTCCAGAAATGCTTCTTCCTCTTTCTCCCATTTCAGATCTAGGTTTTTTCTCCATTTTTTGTTTCTCATTTCAGAAATGTCTCTTCCTATTCCAGATCTTGGTATTACCCTTTGGAAGGTGATTCTATTGCATTTTGATTCCTCATTGCGCGAGGTAAGCTTCTATCTACAACTTCAATGGGCTCTCATTTTTTGTTTCTCATTTCAATTCTACTGCAATTTTTGTTTCTCATTTCAGAAATACCTCTTCATATTCCAGATCTAGGTTTTTTCTTCATTTTTTCATTAAAAGCATCACAAGATAATGCCCTTTCTGTTGCTGTTTATTCAAAAGTTGCCTCCATTGCTTGATTGGTTTTTCCTGCTGCATTAATAATTACTTCCATTGCTTGATTGTCTTTTTTGTTTATTTAAGATGCTTCCATTGCTTCATTGTGCTTCCATTGCTACTCATCCAATATAAGATTCTGCTTGATCTTTGTCTTCCTGCCTTTAAAAGTGAAATGTTTGTTGTTTGGAAAATTAAAAGAAAAAAACTATAATTCAAATTGAAATCATTTTAGGGGTTTATTTTATTTGAATGTAAAATTTTTTTAATCTGCCTTTACTTAAGAGAAATTTTTTATGTTCAACTAAAAAGTGCTTGTAAATGAAGAATACAATTTCCACTATATTAGATCTGTTGCATAGAAGGGGAACCTTGACACACCTGTTAAGATGTTGTCGTGCAACCTTGAGATCACATGTTTGAGTCTTGGAAGGAACCTCTTGCAAAGACACTGGGTAAAGTTTGTCAACCTTTCGCCCTTGTAATTGGACCCATCTCGGGCCGCCCTTTCTATTATTATTACTATTAGAACTATTGCATGATGCTTTTTGTCATATATGTTGTACCATCCAGGTGCATCTGCATTTTGGTATATGCTTATGCTTGAATTATGGAGGTTTTGTAGCTCTTTATTTAACCCTCTAATATGTGTGCTTATATGTGTGCTACTCATCCAATAGTTTTGCGTTGCTTATATGTGTTCTTGTGTAATGTGTTTATGTCATAAAAATTATTTGGGTTCGTGTGTATGAGTGATGTCTTTATTTATTTCTGCGTATGTCTAGTTTTGCAGAATGGGTAAACACAAAGAAAATGGAATCTCCGCAACATGGGAACAAAACGATGTTCTGTTATTTTGTGATTTGTGCATCAAAGAAATTGAGTTGGGGAATAGACCAACTACACATTTTAGCAAAGACGGGTGGAATAATTTGATGAATAAATTTCGCGAACGAACGGGGAAATCCTATGATCAAAAACAAATGAAAAATAAATGGGACCAGTTAAAAAAGGAATGGAAGTTATGGCGAGAGTTGAAACGTGGAGAGACTGGTTTGGGTTGGAATTCCTCACGTAAAACTATTGACGCTTCTGATGAATGGTGGGATGAAAGACTGAAGGTTAATTTAATTCTTTTGACGTTTTTCTAAATATTGTTTTATGTCTTAATTATAATATGATTAATTTGATATATACTCTTAGGTGGTCCCTACTGCAAAGAAGTTTCGCTATTCAGGTATAACTCCAGAGTTTGAGGAAAAGCTAGACAGGATGTTTAGCCAAGTAGTTGCTACGGGAGATCTTGCATGGGCCCCAAGTTCACGAAATCTGGAGCATGAATCTGTTGATGAACGTGACATGTCTGATGATGGTGACAGTCGAACTGTTGAAGATTTATCTCCTAATGCAACAGGCATGAGAGTTGATACTACCTCCAGTCGACCCTCTAGCTCATTGGAAGGTAGAAAGAAGACAAAAGGAAAGGGCAAGAAGAAGATTGCTGGAAGAAAGAGAGCAATGAGTTCCACTATGGAAGACATAGCAGAGACATCTCGTATAATAGGTCGTGTTATGCAGGAACCTCCAAAGATACAAATCTCCTCTGCATTGTTTACCATTCCAGAAGCAATCAAAGAGCTTGAAAAATATCCGGAGATTATGGGAGACTTTGACTTCTATGACTACTGCACATTGTTTCTTAGAGATAAGAGCAACAGGGATACCTTCATGAGTATTCCAGAGGAGCTCAAAGTTAAGTGGCTGAAGGCACGACATACACAAAAAACACAGTAGGGGTCAGATGGTTGTAGTTATCTGCGTAACATGAATGTGGTTGTATCTTTGTTTGTGGATCTGTTTTTTTTTTCATTATGTAGAACAACTTGAGACTTATATTTTATATTTGTGACTGCTATAAATATTACTGGTCTGCTTTTTAAAGCATGAAGAATGGTCTATATGAATAGTCGTCTTCTAAGAAGTGGAGATTAGAGAACTTCTAAGAAGCAGATTTGAGAACTCCCAACAAATTCTCATTTTCATTTCATACCTTGTTTGTTTTGGAATTTTTGGTTTTTGCTATGGATAGTTGAAATGGATTTCTACCACTCATCAATACCTTATATCACTCCAAATCCATGATTAATGCAGCGATTCTGTTGTTGTTATTATGTTTGTGTGTGGTTAGCTTTGTGATCCTGTTGTTATTGTGTTTGTGTGTGGGTAGCTTTGCGATCGTGCTGTCGGTTTTTTGGGGGGAACTTCATTTGCATAATTATATTCGTAGGCATGCATCTCGTTTTGATATCATTTGATACAGCCATGTACTTGGATGAGGAAAAAAGGCATTAAAGAAGTGCAAGTGGGGATGAACCTGCTGTGGGTGAATAGAAGAAGAATGGCAGATTCTAGTTGTTTCCAACTGGAGCAGCAGTGGCATCCACTTCCCCAGGATTCAAACATGGATTCAGAAAATCTACACCAGAAACCTGCATGCTTGAATCATCAAAGTTTAGAGCTATGTTTACTGTCATTAAAGAAGTGCAGAAAATCTGCACCAGAAACTTGCATTAAAGAAGTGCAAGTGGGGATGAACCTGCTGTGGGGATGACTCCTGCATAGGTCAGACATTAACATATCCATAGTATCTGATCCCATTCACTGTCATTATCATCATTATGAGCTATGTTTATGACAATAACATGAGAATAGTTTCTACAACCTGAGAGAATTTTTATAAGATGAGCAAAAAGCTAAGATATCATTTTTTTTAAAACTGGCAGACTATGAAATCATAGAGACAAATTAAAATTTGAGATGCTAAGGGACCTTTTCATCGAATGCATGGTAAGTCTTGCTAATATAAATGTGTATGGAAGTTAGAGAAGATGAAGATGTTAACGATCCTTGTTTCTAATCACACAACATTATTATGCTTACAAAATTGAACTTGACACATGCAGCATCAGAGCTGTCATTGGTGTGAGAAGAACAACCTGAGTGCTTGCTCTGCTCAAGCTCTATTTCTGCCTATTTCCCCACTTCCAAATTAGCACAGTGAAAGTAGGTTAAAAATCCAAAATCAAATTAACAGAACACAAATTTGCCCCAATCATTAGCAATACAAAAAATACAACTCACTGTTATGTCCAAATTTCATATATGGATGTATGCTTTTATCAGTGATGTACTGACATATATCTACTGTTCATTAGCTATACAAACAAGGATGAATTTTCAAGCTTCACTAGTTTTTGTTTATCATTTCCACATTGTTCTATGTATAAATTTTCTTTGCTATTTGTCTAATTATTTGTTTTGATGCTCTAAGTTATATAATTAAATCAGTTATGATTTTATTTATCTGTTTGCGCAGTTATACAATGTCCTCCGATAATTCAAATAGCTCCAATGAGGAAATTCAAGAAAGAGTGACTTATATGGTCAATCAAACTCGAGAAATTTTGGCTCACCATAACCAGTCATCGGTTGTATCTATGGTGCACAGTAGGAGTTCATCATCCAGCAAAAATCCCTGTGTGACATCACATCAATCAGGCGATAAATGGATCGGAGAATTGCTAAATGGACATCCCACTAGAATTTATGAGAATTTACGGATGTCAAAGCGTATTTTTCTCGATCTACTGTATGTGCTTGAAGAACGTTATGGGCTACTTGGTCAAGGAGAACTACCTCACGAGAAGTCCTCGCACTGACTTTGTACATTTTGGCACAGAATGAATCAATGAGGCTAACAAAAGAAAGATTCCAACATTCAACGGAAACAATAAGTAGATATTTTTTAGCGGGAATAACTGCCTTGAAAAAATTATCATCTGATATTATAGCGCCAACTGATGAACACTTCAGTGAAATTCCACAACATATTTTAAATGATACTCGATACATGCCATATTTTGAGAACTGCATTGGCGCAATAGATGGGACACATATCGGTGCACGGGTTCCACCTGAACTGCAAGCTGCGTACATTGGACGTCATGGTACGCCAACCCAAAATATTATGGCAGTATGCGACTTCAACATGTGTTTCACATTTGTGCTGGCTGGATGGGAGGGTTCGACCCATGACAGTCGTATCTTTCAGCGTGCACTCATGGAACCAAGTTATCATTTTCCGTTTCCACCTACAGGTAAAATTTTAATTATAAAATTAGAGTAATTTAAAAGAGAATACTAATTATTGTTTTTAAATTTTAGGAAAATATTACTTGGTTGATGCTGGATATCCACTGCAACGAGGGTTTTTAAAGCCATATTCAGAAACACGATATCATTTGCCAGACTTTGCGCGGGGAAATCGTCCAATACAAGGAAGACAAGAAATGTTCAATCATGCGCATTCCTCACTGCGTAGCGTCATAGAACGGGCATTCGGTGTCTGGAAGAAAAAGTGGGCTATACTCAGGGACATGCCTCAATATAGTTTAGCAAAGCAACGCGATATTGTCATAGCAACCATGACTTTGCATAACTATATTCGTAGGCATGCATCTCGTTTTGATCCAGATTTCATGGCCTGCGATGATGACGAAAACTTAATATTTCCTGAGGCACATATTATAAGAGAAAATCATACATCGACCAGTAATATAACATTAAATGCAGATCGTGTTAGAGGTGCGTGAGTGGGTGTTCAGGAAATGATTGCATTGCGTGACCGCATTGCAGAACAGTTGTATGAAGATAATATGTAGTTTGCTTGCTTTAAATTTTTGTCTTTCAATGTAATATCAACTTTTATTTCTAATGAATGAAGTACTATTATGATTTTATAAATATTTAAAAAAGAATGTCTTACATCAAATATTTCTTCATTTTACTAAAAAAGACACCGCAACGGAGATTTACCAAACAGTTTATAAAGTGCTTCTCCTTTTTGAAAAGCTCTGCAAAATGAGTTCACCCAAACAGTTCTCCTTTTGCAATAGACATTTTCCAAAAGCTCCTTTTCCTACCATCCTTTTGCCACCGCTCCTTCTCCTTTCTGAAAAGATTTCCCAAACAGGCCCTTAATAATTTTCATATTATTTCCTGTAAGCAAATCAAAAAAAATCTTTTATCGCCATAGTTATTAAGTGGAAACAATTCCATCTTTGAAAATTAAATAGGGTCAGGTTCATTTCTCATTGCATGTGCACCAGTTCCGGGTGAGTTTCCTCTCCGGTTCTAACTAAATGGTATATGACGTATATGCTGCCTGATTAGACTATTCCTATGCAAAGGATATGGCAAAACACACCACTAGGGCACACCATATTTATCCTACTTATGATGTTTAGGATGTCCCCAAATTTTTAGAGATTAGCTTAAGGGATTAGAGCATTATTTTAATTGCCACTTATGGGATGACCACAAAAAGGTTAACTTTGCCCGAGAGCGATTAGTAGGTCAAGCCCAGTTTTTTTGGTTAAACGAAGAGCATCGTGTTGGTAGCTATCATTACGCTTGGCCGCGCATGCGTAGCCTACTCTCGGATCAATTTGATCCCGCCAACTTTCGCCCTGCTAACACCAAGCTTATGAGTGAGTATAGTTTTAGCACTAGATCCATACCTGTCGTTAGGAATGATTATAAACCAAATGCCCAGACAAAGTAACAAATAACTGATGATTTGACTAACTTTAAATAATGGGAACAAGTCGGACTCGGTTTATATGCGTCTTTTTAAAGATATGATGGTTAGAAGTGGTGTGAAGGAGTTGCCAGAGATCACCCTCTCTAGGTTTCGTAAGGGGTTAAACCCCTACATCTAGGAAAAATTACTACATTATTTTCACACCGATCTAGACACCACTTTTATACGGCAGTAGAAATTATGAAGCACTACATTCCTAGGAATAAAGCTCACTCGTGTCAAACCAGAAAGACCGTATTAGGACCACCACCACTCATTAAGGAAACCTCTCCTAATAGGTTTTTTGTTGTAGACTCGATAGATGTTACCACTAGGGTTATGCCTCTGTTAGCCTCGACATCTAAGCCCCTAGAGATAGTGACTGATACCCCTAAGGTTTCTGATGTTGATATACTATCTCTGGATTTTGAGGATGACCCCGTAGGTGAGAGTATTCTGACATGTTCGTTAGTGACCGATGATTCTGATGCATCTGAGTCTGAGGGAATCCCTAGTGATCTAGAAGATGATGTTTGGAATGATGATGATAGTCCAAGCTGTGAGAGTATTTATTTTCCTATTACGTGCCCTACTAGCATTATGTCTGTGCACCCTAGTATTGAGTGCCCTCTCCCGAATACGATCCCCATCACGTTAGAGCCTACGATTATACCCACTTAGATTTTATCTGACTTTCCCGAGGAGCTTGTGAGTGAGGATTTTTCCATTGTCATTGACAATCCTGACTTAGTGGATGTTCCTATTATTATTGTGGATGAGTTACGATCAGAGGGAAGGGTAACTTTGGATGATACTGTTGTTGTACACCCGGATGAGAGTTCTCTGATGTCGACATCGTTAGGTGAAATTCTTACTGATTCGGATTTTATCCCGGGTTTGATCTTACCGACCCTTCCCCCTCTTTATTTGCCTATCTTAGATAGCTTTTTAGGACGTGGAACCAGTAGTCCTAGTCCGAGTTTTTATGACACGCCCACTTTATTAGTTCCTACTTTGACGTTGACTCAACGTGTAGATATTACTATGTTGAGTGCACTAGTATTTGGACTATTCACAGCACCTCTTAGATATGACTACATGTCACTTTTGACATCTCATTTTTTTACGTGTCCGTCTACGGTTCCGTCCCCTACTATGACTGACTCTATTTCTTTGGCAATTGTGCCTCTGGATATGGTGTCCCCTAGATATACTTATATACCACACCCGATCACACGCATTTATCCTCCGTCATTTGATGACCCTCATTTCCCCACGTTAGTGACTATAGTTGGGTCCCTTGAGTTGTTTTGCTCGTACATCTTTTAACATTCGGGAGTGTCCAATTCACTTGTGTATGATGAGCGAATCACCTTGGCATATCTTCATGCCAAGCATGAAAATATTAAAATTGAAATTAAGGCTGCGGTGTCGGAGCCCATCAAAATCGTCTCTGATTATAAGGCTTCCGTGCCACCCGACTTAACCCCCTTATCCTCCGTGTTTGGGTATAGTCATGTAGCACATGGATTCTCTCCTCATGTATCTAGGACGATAGTATTTTTCCTTAAGTTATGTCGCACACACTTCTACGCTTTTTTGAGACTGTCCAACGTTAGAGCTAGTGATTTGGGTTTAGTCCCCGAGCGAATGCCTTCTGGCTCCATTGATAAATTAATACGTAGGAATGCCGACTCATCCATGATTATGAAAAACGTCGGATTTTATGCTTTTATTTTAGATTTTTATATAGCACATGGTGTTTCACTTTATTTCAAGTTTCCGGACTTTTTACTGTACGTCTCTGTTCCACCTGAGTGACTTTCTCCATCGTCTCTTCCTACCACAAAATATTCTCTTGGGATGGGGAGTGTTAGTACTGTCATGTCTATTTTCCATGTTGACTCCTTGGTTCTTGAACCGGATGGTAAGATTCTTGTTTATTTTCTTTTGCTTGACACTCTTTCGAGTTTTCTCGAAAGTCTTGTTGTTTGTGTGTCAGACAAGTTCTCAGTACTGATGGATGTTCATGCTACTACGACACGGAATGCGGGGCCAGATTTTCCCCCATATTACTGCTGCTTCCGACTGTTCCCCCCTAACGGGCCACTCATCGGTGATGAGTAATTTTGAGTGGGGGAGGATTGATGGAGACATTACTGACACGACCTCAAATGATCCCCGTCTGAGAGAGTTTGTCGATTGGAATGATCGCTGCCGCAAGCTCGAGGATGGGATCGACGTCCGCCACCATTATATAAAAATATATAATTATAAATTAAATAATTATAATTATATATTTTTTATAATTTTATTATTTTTGTAATTTTATTTTAAGTATTTATTTCATGTTTTAATTTTCATTTCATGTGTAATGATGGGTGCTTATAACCATCATGTGTTATTTTAATTATTTCATTTCATGTGTTATGATGGGTGCATATTACCATCATATTTTCAATTTGTATTTCGAATTTTGAATGGAGGGAGATTGAGTGGTGTAGGTTATATATAGCCATGGTTATGAAGGAATAATTAGAGAATAAAAAAAATTGAAACCTTAATTCAAAGATTGAATTTTCCCCCTCTTTCCCTCTTCCCCCTTAGGCAAATTTCGGCCTTCCTTCTCCTCTTCCTCCTCTCCCTCTTCAAAATTCGTCCAAGGCTAGTTTCCTCCTCTCCAAAGCCACTCCACCTCCTCCTCCCTCCTCAAGGTTTCCACCACATTTTCCCTCTCCAATTTCCTTATATATTTGTCTTCAAGGCTTCTCCCTCTCCTAGGGTTATTACAAAGGAAACGTCTAGCGTCTTCATCGTCCGGTGCAGATCTGTGGTTTCACGTGGAGAATTGAAATCAACCACCGTCGTGAGCGATTCCTCCACTCAATATTGTGGACGGACTTTCTTGGGATTGGGTAACAATTCCTACACCTCTTGTGTGATTTCTTCTATATTATTTTGTGAGGTTTTTTGGTGGAATAAGAAGGCTAGTATTTTGTCCCAATTTATATTGAAATCGTGCTAATTTAAATCTAATCTTTAAGCGTTAATTATTCCGAATATTTTTCGTAAAACTTGGTTCGGGGAGAGCTGGTGAATGCTAGAGGAAATCGGTTTCTTACCTTGATTTCTCCTTGAGTTCAAGAGATTTGGCAACCCTCTATTAATTAATTTTTGGATCGATTAGGACTTAATTTTAAATCACTTATTTAGTCTGGATATTCTCTTATTGGATGTGTGAATGTTTGCGCATAAGTTAATTGGAATTGCTAATTGTCCGGATCGAGTGGGTCCATTTCGCTTGAGCGAACATTGGCATATAGTCCTTGTTCAATCTAAAATAAGGAGCAGCGTCCGTTTGCATTGATTGTTGTTGAAATTGTGCCATTAATTCTGTGAGTATTCGATAGTGCTAAGTAGAGAAACCGCGCGCTAAATAATTAAATAAATTGTCGAACATAAGAACGCGTAGTTTAATCCGTCAAAACCTTGGGCCTGCATCAGCAAAGATCAGAGCCCCTCTATCACATTCAGATAGTGACTCAGAGGTGGATAAAGCTGAGGAAGGTGAATGCAGATGCTATGGGCTGACACCTACACCAGAAAAAGAATCCTACAAGGATCATCCTGGATAAAATCAAGTATATTCCCCATCTAGCTCATTCTTAGAGTCTGGATATGATTCCTATACAGACTCTAATGCATCCTCATCAAGTGATGATGAGAGTCCTCTTTTAGAAGATGATATCAATCAATTGATTGAAAATCATGGTGTGTTACTGAAGGGTTTCAAAGAAAGCAAGATGCTTTTTAAGAAGCAAGCAGAGGAAATTGCCTCCCTATAGCTGACTGCTTCCCAGCAAGATGAGACTTCATCTTTGCTATATCTTAAGGTGAGGCAGGTTGGTCATCTGAATACCATAGTAGATATCCATATTGAGTCCATTAAATTCAAGGACTCAATAATTAAGGATCTTGAAAAGAAACTTGAGAGGGAGAAGAGAGTAGTGGCTAATTTCTCTAAGATAGACTTTCTCAAGAGAAAAACTGAATCTAAGTGGATTTCTAAAGTTATCCAATCTCAAGGGAGAGGCCAAGCTCCTGTCAAGGCCTCAGTCAACCTTTTATAAGGTAATTCTCCCATCCAACAGGTATGACCAAGAGTGTAAGTGTGGTCACTAGAGGTGTGGGAATCTTGCTTGTAAGATTACAAAAGTACCTTACAATGGAAGAAGAGAGGTCATGGGATTGAGTGCATAGAAGGCTCCTCATGTAGAATCCAAAAGGCCCAATCTGGACCTTTTGTATTTTGTGCCCCAGCCCCCTCAATCAGGGATATGGCAATGGCCTATTCTATGGTTCTTCCAACATTAACTCAAACCAAAGGCAAGTCAGTTAGTGATCCTGACTTGGCTGCCTCTAAGACCATTAAGAACATGCCAAGTGCTAAGACGACTGTTTCTAATGGAGTTTAGAGCAATCCAAGTGCTTATACTGGCAGACTCACTTTTGTTCAATCTCTTTCTTACAGAAACAAGAAGAAACCCGCAGTTCTCCCCACTAAACAGACAGCCAGAAGTGTCATGCACACTTCAAAGTGAGTTCAGAAAAGGAGATACAACATCCATGAATGTTAGTGTTGTGACAAAGTGGGCCACTTTGCCATAGATTGTTGGCACAAACCCTGTGTGCCAAAGGCAAGGTAGTGTCTTCTTGAAAGGACTCCTGTAGGTAGATATAGGAATTCTTATGCTAACAGGAACCTAGGACCCAAGTCATATTGGGTTCCTAAGGTAAGGTAATTTCTATTTTGAAGGATAGTCCAAGTGGCCATGCCCATTTATGGCCCTTGGACAGAGAAGTACCAGACCTAGTTCTTGGTACAAGGAATGGATGAACTAACTATCAAGCACAAGATGTCAAATACATGTGCAATTGTTGAGGGGGAACTAGCAAAAGAAAGCAAGATGCACATCAATGGCTGAAGCTCAGGAGCAAGGAAACTGGTGTGTTCAGAGACTATGAATCCAGCATCTGCTCATAATCTATTAGACAGAGCTAAGTAGAATTCACATAGCTCTTAATTCTATTAAATATCTACTAAATTGCTAGAACTATGCATTTTAGAGATAAGATAGTTGAAATTAAAGTCTGAGAAGAAGTGAGATAATTGTCTAAAAACTCTTCTCAATAAATAGGTTAGTGGCTCACATGTTCACTATGCCACAAAATACAACTAGATTCAACATCCTCAAAATTGACATGGGCATGTTGAAGCTAGTTCAAATTACACTCCACTAGGACACATATTATAATGTGTTTTGTAGGTCATCTTAATCCCTACTAATTAGGCAAATTTAGTATTACTAAAGGAGTCAAAGGCAATTCAATTGCTAAAGAAATGGTCAATCAATTAAGACCAAGAAAACAAAGGTTGAGCAAAATAAGATTACTCAACAAAGTCTATCGAATAGTCAGCATGCGGCTAAGTAGAGGAAATTAACCCCAATCGTTGATCAACCTTGATCTCAAATAGTTAAGTGCATTTCCGCCTTCTACTTCAAAATAACTATAAATATAAGAGCTTGTGCGTAAAGAAAAACCACTATTCCTTGCCCTCTCCCTCCCGTATTCGCCAAATCGACAGAAAATCGTTCTCGCTGTGTAGCATAAATTTGCATCGATTAGCGAAATGGCACCCAAGGGACAAGATTTCCTATTCGAGGATTCAGAATTAGTGAGAAATGGATTCAAAGATGCTCCTGAATAGGTACAGTATGTTCTTCATCTTCTCCGAACATCTGACCTAGAGTTTATCCTGTCAGAACCCTGTTTACTATGGAAATGGGAGGTTCTAGAATTATTCTACAATGTCAAGGAATATGTTATAGCTGGGAAAATCAAGATGACTGTAAGTGGAACTAAAGTCAAGATAACACCAAGAAGGCTGACCAAAGCCCTAAAGCTGACAAAGTTCTCCACAACTAATAACGAAGACGAACTGTCGCTGGATGATGTAAAGACTACCATGAAATGGTGTGGGTTGTCCAAGCACTCCACCAGATCAATTCTAAGGAAGGAACTGAACCTGAAAGGTAACTACTTGGCAGATGCCATGAAATGGTCTGGGCAACCAATATGGTGAGAGGATCATTAGGAATGGAGCAAATTCAGTATGATAACATCCCAATGATGCCTGCTCAAGTGCAAGATGTCTTATACAGAATGCCAGCTGCTGATCAGGTACAAGATAATCAAGAGTATGTATAGTACATAGAAGAAGGTGATAGTGTTGGTGCCCAGTGGGGAGAATAGTCCACTACTGCTGAGATTCCTTCCTTCAGTCCCACTATAGACCATGCACTAAAGACAAAAGAGATGACTGGTGCTGAAACTGAGGAAGAAATCAGGCTAAGGAAGAGAAAATAAAGAGAAAAATGGAGAAGAGGCCTGATTTTGAACAATGGAGTCCAGAGTCTAGATCTATCATTCAGCTTGCTTGGGATCAGTTCAAAAACAAGAGGTCAGATGGAGGAAAGTGGTGCAATAAAATGGAATGGGAGAAGATGGAAAAGAGGGACACTAAAAGGAGAATTTACTAGAAGAACAAGAATGCTAACACTTTGTCTCTTGGTGCAGTTGAACCCTCCAAGTACTTTCCCAAGCCCTTCAGCTACTTTCAGAAGGCAGTTGTTGAAGAGAAAGCAGTCAAGAAGCCCAAGGGCAGTGGGATTGTGATAAGGGAACCTGAAACTTGAAAAGTTTCAGGTTCTACTTAAGGGGTTTAAGGAATGTGTATTGTTTTGTAAAATGCACAAGAACAATTATTTATTAAAGATAAATGAAAATCATTTTGTTGATAATCATTATTTCTGAATTATGCAGATTATTGTTTATTATATATGTTGCATAGATGTATTAGTGTATATATTGTCATAAGTTTTGACTTATTCAAATAGGGGGGATTGTTGGGTCCATTGATCCCAATGTCCTGGATTTGAAGAAGGCCTAGCAAATAATGTATATACATTTGGTGATCTAACTTGTACTCAAGTTTAGTGATTGTAGGTTGTCCTAGCAATAATGATAGGACAGGTAGCCTAAATGGCTAGGTCAGGTAAACACGTACCTAAGGCGTGGATTGACAGAAATATGTCTAAGTCCACAGGCATTGAGTGGAGGTTACTCACTCAATGCCAGATGACTTATAATGCTGAGTGGAGCCTATATAGTCAAAGCCAAAGGAGTGGCAAGCTGAGAAAGTGGCAAAGTCCACAGGCATTGAGTGAAGTCTACTCACTCAATGTCATACAATAAAAAGCTGTGAGATAGGCTAAGACAAAAAAGATAGATTGGAAAATCTGTCCTAGTCCACAAGCATTGAGTAAGAACAGCTCACTCAACGCCATGTGACAGAAGGCTGTGAGACAAGCTCAGTCAGTCAAAGCCACAGAAAATCTATGCTGATTTTTGACTAAGTCCACAAGCGTTGAGTGAGGCAAGCTCACTTAACGCCATGTGATAAATTGTTGAATGTATCTCATTTAGTCAGAACCTCTGTTTTCAGACATAGAAATTTGGCTAAGTCCAAATGTATTGAGTGGAGCTTACTCTCTCAACGCCAAGGTGGAGAAAAACCTGGCTAAGGCAAAAAGCGTTGAGTGAGGCAGACTCACTCAACACTCTCAACGTCATGATTTAGAAAATCTGGCTAAAGCAAAAGGCGTTGAGTAAGGCGTGCTCACTCAACGCTCTCAATGCTTAAGATATTGAAGAAGCAGGAAAATGACTAAGGCATAAAGCATTGAGTGAGGTGTGGTCACTAAACGCTCTCAACGCCTAAATTATAGAAAGCATGGCTAAGGCATAAGGCATTGAGTGAGGCGTGGTCACTCAATGCTCTCAACGCCAAGCATGCAAAAAAGGCTGAAGAATAAGCTAAGGCAAAAGGCGTTGAGTGAGGCTTGCTCACTGAACACTATAAATGCCTAAATAGACATAATTTTGTCTAAGTGTCTTGGCATTGAGTGAAGCTTATTCACTCAACACTTATTCTACTAAAGCTCGATTTTGACTATTCCACGGGCGCTGATGTCAGCAAGTCAATACTATTCAAACTGATAGCAGGAAAGCTACAGTACATACCAAAAGGCATCGCAGAGCTACTGTACGATAGTTGGCGTTAAATAAAGGTTGCATCTGCCCATCAATAGTATGGGGCCCACTGCTAAAAGAATTGTTGGGTTACAATCAATAAAAGGGGAAGCTTTTTACAGAAAAAGCAGGTGTTGATGTGGTTCTTCTTCATCTCCATTATTGTTGTGACTGAAGAACAAAAAGCTCAAGATAGTAAGTCTAAAGGCTTAGCAAGTTAGTTGATTGTCTTCTCCATCGATATCAGCAAGATCAAAGCAAATATTTGAAGGAAAGAAAGCACGATAGTTTGTGCCATTTTCTATCTGCACCAGCAAGTTCTTCACAGATCCAGCTGTACAACTTTGAAGAATATCTACTGGAGGCTGTGAAGAATAAGTTAGGGTTGAATCTCCTTAGCCAAAGCAAGATCTATATCCTTGTTGCTGATAAGAAGTTAGGGCTGGGATTCTCTCAGCTAAGGTAGCAGCAACTAGCTGCAGTTACTTCTCAGTTCCAACAGGAAATCTCTGATGCTAAGAAGAAGAGGTTAGGACTGAGTATATCTCAATTCAAGTAAAAGTAGACTCAGGAAAAATATTCCTTGAGTCAAAGTTGGGCTGAGTCTATCTTAGTCCAGGTAGATTGGCACAGATAAATTTCCCTTGTGTCCAATCATCTCACCAACTCACTTCCTTCTTGTAGGATCCTTTTGGATCTGAGTGGTAGGAGCAAATTTGCTCTGAGGTAGGATTCTGTTGAGAATCTGAGGGTAGGACCTTTGGGTCTGAGGTGTAGGACTTGGTTTCAAGCCTGAGGTAGGTGATTCATTCTCACTGAGTTGTAGGTCACTTGTGCCTGAGGTAGGATCTGGGTGTAGATCAGAGGTAGGGCCTTTGTGTCTGAGATTATAGGAGAGTCATTCTCTCTGAGGTAGGATCCCTAGTGGATCTGAGGTAAGGCTATCCTCCCATCCTGAGTGTAGGGCCTTTGGCTTGAGGTGGGTGATCTACTGATCACTGAGTTGTAGGCCCTTGTGGCTAAGTTGTAAATATTGGAGGAGACTAAGAGATCTTGAGGGATCTGAGGTGTATGCTCTTTGGAGCAGAGTTTTGGAGAAGTGCCTAGTCTAACAAGATAGTTGGATATGTGGGAGGGAAAGTGGATGTACCCTTATTAGGGGAACCACTATAAATCTTGTGTGTGCTTTGTATGTTTTCTCTGTGTTGGCTTTATTGCAAGTTGCATGTCTTGAAAGCAGAATTTAATCAACTAATAAAGCATCCAACTCAAGGAAAATAAAAGACAGACACTAAGGACTAAGAAACCTATTCACCCCCCCCCCCCACGTGGTGATTTAGATATCCTTGAAAACAAAGACTTTCAAGGCCTTTTGGAGCCCTTATAGTTGTACACGAGTTGTGACATTGTACACGGGTTATGACATTGTTGTGTCCAAAGCTGTGTGCAGTTTGGAAATCAGAGAGGAACACGGGTTATGACACGGGTGTGTCTAGAGCCGTCTTGAGCTATGAGTTTGGACGTTTTTATGTGATTTCAGAACACGGCCTGTGACATGGCCATATCACAAGCCATGTATGGGTCATGTCACAAGCCGTATACGGGCCCAAGAAGTCTGTTTTAAGGCAAATCAGCAGCGCATTTTGTTTTATTTAGGTGGGATCTAACGGTCAAGAGGATTTCCTGATGAGATAAGATCGAGAAATGAGGGTTTGAAACTCATTTCCCTGAGGTCATTCTCTTTCTAAGAGGTAGAGAGAGGGGAGAGAAAAGTAATAAGAAGGATGAATCACGTCATTATTGGAGCTTCGGAGCTCCAAACCGCGAGCCGAGTCCAGATCCGCGAAGGCGAGTCTATTGCGGTTGTTTTCATTTTGCTATTTTCTCCTCCATGGGGCTGAAGCAAACCTCTATGGTAACGATCTTCCTCCTCGCATTAGGGCATGTGTTTCCTCTTTTTCTTCTATATTCGCATATGAAAGTGCCTCTTTCGCCAATTAGTGTACGACTAAACTTTCTCTGGGTCGATTGAGTCCATCCCTGACATATAATGCAAATAGATGTTCATTCTATTTCAGATATAGGCATGTTGTGTGAAGCCCATCAAGATAAGTTGGTCTGTGTAACACCCCAAGATTTCTGAAGCAAGAAAAAGGGTGGTGTTGAAGCCAAAACTTGACCTCAACGAGAGTTCAAAAATAGGGGTGCAGCCAACACCTACTTCTCCCAAGGTCCGACCCCTGACTGGTTGTAAAGGACCTAGAACTGACCCAAAGCCTCAGCAGGGAGGTCCCACCTCTTACCCAGAAGATCTCTAAGAGCTTCCCCTCCAAAGCCAAAAGCTGGGCTTGGAGCTCCTCAGAAAGCACTAGAAAATCTTAGGGAAATATGAAAGCTTGCTTTCTGAAGAGCCCCTACGGGTCTATTTATAGTCTTTGCTGACCTGAAATTACTAAATTACCCCTGGCTGGTCTGCCAATAGACAAATCCCGCTGCCATGAAACACTAAATACAGACCCTGGGGCATATAGGTAATTTACCCAAGGACAACTAGGTAATTTCACTGTGGACCCCACCCGGAGAGAACCTCTATGCCGAGAACCCTTCCTCCCTCACTCAGGGGGAGCTAAAAAGGTGTTGAAGAATGTCTAAGACCGAACCAGTTCCCGCCTTTCGAAAGGCGCAAGCCTTCTTGCCCGCCTCTGGGCAGAAGTAGGTCTCGATCGGGGCTTGAGCGCGAGCATTCTCGCTCACTCCTAGGCGGGAGCTCTTCTG
Source organism: Platanthera zijinensis (assembly GCA_039513925.1). Taxonomy (NCBI): domain Eukaryota; kingdom Viridiplantae; phylum Streptophyta; class Magnoliopsida; order Asparagales; family Orchidaceae; genus Platanthera; species Platanthera zijinensis. The sequence goes on along the minus strand of CM077088.1, from coordinate 183,158,345 downwards.
CTTTGAAGCCCAAAGTAAGCCCGAAGCTAGTCCAAATCTTACCCTTGGCGTCTTTGGGTTCCACTCCGTGAATATGTGGTTGTACACAATCCCCGCTCTTTTCGAGCTAGCCCTGCGCTCGAAAAGACACGTCCAACTAATAATATTCGCTGAGCACGTGCTGTCCTGAAAAGAGAATCTTTTGGTGGGACATCCCTCGGCTATATATGTGTGTGCTGATAGACGGTCATAAATCCGTCCATGCCAATCGCTACCCTGTGTCTGAGTTCTCGCGTGATCCTAATATGCGTTCCAAACACGCTGAGAAGCCGCTCTCGTAGAGCCTTCAAGACCGCATCGATGCGGCGCAGGCGCGAGCCCTTGCGAATAGTGCCTTGGTAGCCCCCTGGCTTGCGATAAAGGCGCTAGTTGTTGATCCCTCACAGCTGAAGAAGAAGAAGAAAGCAAAATCGGTCAAGCGGGACCTCCCGCGCGAGAACCGGGGCTCACCTACCCCGTCCCCGAGCCATGAAGATAATCCTTCCCTTCTTTAGAAGGTACGTCTCTCCGGCTTGCTGACTACCAAATCTATGAACTGGTTAAGAAAAAGGATCGACAATTGATATACAGTACTCCTCGCAAGAGGCGGTTCAAGATGATGGTGTCGGGTCCCCACTGGTGCCCCCAGATTCGGTGTCTCGCCTTCCCAGGGATCCACAACGGGTCTCGGAGGCCACTCACCCGGCTGACCCTCCGAGAACTCCACGTAACCTTTTATCCCCATTCTGTCCAATTTTTATCATTCCAATCACTACATTCTGAACTATTGAACTGACTTCCCGCAGTGCCAACTCCCGCCAGCCCGGGTCTCGCCACCCAGGGAAACAAAATAATAGTTGCCAACTTGGTCACCCAAGCGGCTAATCCTGCCCTACCGGCGGGAGGGATGGCCACTGAAACCTCCGCATCTCCAAAGGAGGCCAGCCTCCCTGCAAGGTAGGACGACTTCCTCCCGGCCAGGCCGGGATCGCCACACGCAAGACCTTCCGCCTGGGGCGAGGAAAGTCACTCCACCTCCTCTTTGGAAAGGACACTGAGGGGGAGTCCAGGCCTCTTTGGAGATCATTCAGATTGTTAAATCACTTTTTGAGCAATCTCCCTCTGATACCACTTGAAAGTTCTTATTTTCAAGGTAGCTAGCAACCTAGAGGGGGGTGAATAGATTTGTCTAGGGACTAGCTCTTTAGACAGAGCTAAGTGGCTGGCATGATGTGTTTCACATCTTAGTGCTTCGAAAAGCCGAGAGCTCCCCCTTTCCGTCTTCTGATGAGATGGAATAAATCATCATATCCTTTACTTTTCCCTTGTCGTAACCAAGGAGCTCTTCTTTTACCAGGTGATGTGGACCCGCAGGTGGGAGCCGATGAGGAAGATGAAGACGAAGATGAAGAGGATGCGGAAAGGGAAGAAGCCGAGAGCTCCCCCTTTCCTTCTTCTGATGAGATGGAAGAAATCCTGGACGGTGCCGGGAATGTGAAGAAATAGCGGAAGAGGATAGCGGCACTCATGTCAAAGCTCGTGTGGCAAGAGCGGGCCCACACCTCCGTGGAGAACGGAACACCGTGAAATGGTGGAGCGAAGGCTGGAGGCCCTAGAGCGGGACCACAACTTCCTGAGCGAGACAGAGCGGCGGGATACGCCTACTGCTGAGTCGACCCTAGGGCAGTGTATCGTGCGGATTCGGGACCAGGCGTGCCGAATCAACCACGGATGCACTGCCTTGTCTTCCTACTTCAAACTGCGGGCTCCTCTGAGGAAGAGAAGGAGAGAACGAGGGCAATGGCGCTGGGAACCATACTGAATAACGAAGTCTTGCCTTCCTCATCCCTTGGCCTATGATGAGTACAATTATGATAGGCTTTTTACTATCGTAATTGTAATCATGTCCACTATTTTCCACCACCCTATGTAGTAATTTTGCAAAAATAATTAAGAATTCGCTTTATCATGAATAGTATATGACAGATAGGAGTTTCTATTATTTCATGTATTAAGCTATGTATTTATTCCTTCAATTTCCTAATGCAGGTATGGAAAATCAGTGGAACTAAAAGTCTTGGAGCAAACAGAGTTCACGGATCCAAATGGCTGATGACAGGACAAGAATTGGGCGCGCACGGGTAGCAACACGCCCGTGTGCCTACCCGTGTCCTATTCAGGATGGATTCCGAATAATTGGAAGACAAGTCAGAGCACCACACGGGTGGGAACACGCCCGTGTGCCCACCCGTGTCCTTTTCGGGACAAATTGAAGAGCTGCTTCCAACCAACCCGTGTCTGAAGAACATGAAGAATAATACAGCTGTGTCATCTGACACGGCCGTGTCATTACCCATGTCAAATGATACGGCCCAAGACCAGATATGCCGATTGGTGTGGAACTGCCCTAGAACCATCAACATGGCCAGTGACACAACCGTGTTGGAACCTGTGTCCGACCATGTTTGCTATGAGACTATAAAAACCTGTACAAAAAATTAGAAAAGGACTTTTGGATCATTTTCATTGGGAGAACTTCTGGAGGACGAAAGTGGAGCACCCAAGATGAGGAATTGAAGGAGATTTTTGTATGTGTTTAATCTTTAATGTATCCCTTTTAATCTTTCCTTTCTCCTGGTGATCTAACTTTATTTATCTTTTATTTCGCTTGAACATTTTATTTGAACAATTTGGTAATCATGTATCTTCTTGTTTTCATCAAATTTGTGGTATTTTATTCGTATGTAGGCTTGCAAACAAAGAGATTTGTCCTAGTTATGAAATTAGCTTTTATTTTACATGAATTCCAAATGTCTAGATTGAGAAATTGGATGTTTGTGATGATGGTTAAATGTTCATATTTAGGTGTTATTGCTCTTTGTATTTCAAATTTCATGATCGAGAGAATGCTGTTTGGATAATTATAATACGGATAAATGGATTCATGGTATTTTAGAGATAAGATTTCATGAATTTATGTAGGAGATAGGGTAATGTATTTAATGCAAATTTGAGTGTTGTAAATTGTTCGAGAGAAAATTTACTCAACTTAGGTTTAGATTTTGAATTGCTCGAGAGAGAATTTGATAAATATTTAACCCTTTACAATACAATGAATTTGATAGTTTTGTTATTTCATGATTACATAAAATTGAATTAATAAGTGATTATGTTCATGTGAATGCTCTTAGACTTTCGGTCTTTTATCATCTTTAATCCCCCAATGTTACTTTATCCAAGTAGTCATAGTTACGTTTATTTAGATTAAAAATCAATTTTAATTATAGGTATGATAATTGAGTGCGGGTGAGTACGAGTATTTTTAAAAGTCCTGTGGAATACGATATGAGATGTAGATTTCTCCTATACTATGATTGATAGGTGCACTTGCCTGAAAGATAATTCAATCTAGCTTATGCCCATCTACATAGTTTATTCTAAAGTGTAGAATGAATCTACATCAAGTTAAACATACATAGAGCAAAAATATCGCGCCAAGTTTTTGGCGCCGTTGTCGGGGACTCGTTTTTCAATATTTCTAAAGCTTAAACTCTATTAATCTACAATTTTTGCTTACTAACAAATAATTGTAAATTAGTTTATAGTATAATTATATTGCTTAATCTCTATTTTGTAGTCTGTTAGTCTATGACCAGGGGAAGAAATTCTGGGCTTGCACCATTTCATCCTGACCCGGAACGAATTATTCATAACACTAACCAAAGAGTCTTGGGAACTAATACCACAGATATTTCAAACGAACTCTTAGAAGAGGAAATAGTAAACCAAGGAGAACATTATCCAGAGAATTTAGATACCATGGAGAATCAGAATGAGCAAACCATGTCTGACTTTGCTAGGCCCAATCTCCAAGGTACGGGTCGAGCATCGTTAGACCACCAATTCCAACCAATAATTTCGAATTGAAGCCGAGTGTTATACAAATGGTTCAACAGTATGTCCAATATGATGCCATGCAAGATGAGGATCCCAATACACACTTAGCCGGATTCTTAGAGATATGCGATACATTCAAGATCAATGGTGTTTCCAATGATGCCATTCGATTGAGATTATTTCCGTTCTCACTAAGGCATTAGGCGAAGCAGTGGCTTAACTCTTTATCTAGAGGGTCGATTACTACTTGGGACATGATGGTTGAGAAGTTTTTGATGAATTATTTTCCACCGGCGAAGACTGCAAAGTTAAGTAACGACATCTCTACATATGTTCAATTGGAATCTGAATCACTGTATAACACATGGGACCGATTCAAGGAGATATTAAGGAGATGTCCCCATCATGCCTTACCTTCTTGGCTTCAGATTCAGACTTTCTACAATGGTCTCAATCCAGCCACCAAGCAGATGATTGATGCGGCTAGTGGGGGCACCTTGAACAATAAGACACCTGAAGTGGCTCAGCAGTTGATAGAAGACATGGCTATGAATAACTATCAATGGACTACCGTGATACCAAAGCCTACTAAGCTTGCAGGAATGTATGAAGTGGATGTCGTTACTACTTTAGCCATTCAAGTGGAGAAGCTTCACCAAAAGATTGACAACCTTTCTTTAGCATCACCCTCCATGGTACCTCAACAATGGGACCCCTCACAAAGTGGAATGCCTAGTGGTGAACCTCAAGTGCAAGAACATGTTGACTATATGGGTAGCAATACTAGACCACCTTTCAACCCCGCAAATAACCCATATAGTCTTTAATACAATCCGGGATGGAGGAACCACCCCAATTTCTCTTGGGGAGGGCAAGACAATCAAGGCAAGCAACCCATGTTTTGACAACAACAACAACTAGAGCAGAGGAAGCCAACATTGGAAGTTGTGCTTACCAAGTTCATGCAAACTACTGACGTAGCCTTCCAGAATCAAGAGGGCTGAATTCGAAATTTGGAGAACAAGATTGGTCAGTTCGCGAGGATGGTATCTGAAAGGCAACAAGGAACACTTCCGGGTAATGCTGAGACAAACCCAAAGGAGCACGCAAGAGCAATTCAGTTGAGGAGCGGAAAGGAGTTACAAGACCCAAGGCTTGCAAAGGAAGTACCCAAGAGGAGTCTAGCAGCAAAGCACCGAATGACAAGAACGTGAAGCCAATGGAGTATCAACAAGCAATACAATATCCAGCACAGCTGAACAAGGAGCGCATGGATGCGCAATATGGTAAATTTTTATCTATGTTTAAACAATTGCACGTTAATTTACCTTTTTCTGAAATCATTCAAATGCCTATGTATGCAAAATATTTGAAGGATTTAATTTCCAATAAAAAGAAAATAGAAGAATTATCGTTAGTAACGCTTAATGAAGAATGTTCCGCTATTTTACAAAACAAATTACAAAATAAACTTAAGGATCCCAGTTCATTTTCAATTCCATATTTAATCGGTGATTTACAAGTAAATAAAGCTTTAGCGAACTTAGGAGCTAGTATAAACTTAATGCCTTATAAAATATATTTGAAACTAGGTCTAGGAGAACTTAGCCCGACTTGAATGAGTATTCAACAAGCAGATCGGTCGGTTAAGTATCCTAGAGGAATAGAAGAGGATGTATTGGTTAAGGTAGATAAGTTTATATTTCCAGCTGATTTTTTTATTCTAGATATGGATGAAAATATTAAAGTGTCACTCATACTAGGTCGTCAATTCCTAGCCACATCTAGATCTCTTATTGATGTTTTTGATGGTAAATTAGTTTTGCGAGTAGGGGAAGATGAAGTCACTTTTCAAATTGGCAATACTATGAAACAATCCTTAAATAATGATTATTGTTGCTATTTTTCTCATGGTGTTGATAGTTTTATGACTTCTATGAATTCTAATTTTTATTATAGAGATCCTTTAGAACTTTGCATAACTAACTGTTATCTAGAAGAAGATAAAAATCAAGACATTGTTGAACATTTATTTTTTCTATATAATTCCGTTTCAATGAATAGAACGACTGAGTATAGTTTGATTACCGAAGGAGATCATGAAGTTCATAAGAATAATACTAAGGATCCACCGATAGTAGAGCTTTAAAAATTACCGGATCATCTTGAGTATGCATTCTTAGGAACTAATTCTTTGTACCCAGTTATTATTTCTTCTAATCTTTCTAATACTAAAAATGCTAAATTATTAACTGTATTGAAGAAATATAAAGGTGCAATAGCATGGCAAATATCTAATATAAAAGGTATTAATCCTAGTTTTTGCACTCATAAAATCCTTTTTGGAAGAAAACTATAAACCTTCTTTTCAACCGCAATGTAGGCTTAACCCAAATATGAAAGAGGTAGTTAAGGCTGAAATTGTTAAGTTGTTAGATGCTGGTATGATATACCCTATTTCGGATAGTTCATGGGTAAGTACTGTACAAGTCGTTCCTAAGAAGGGTGGCCTAACTGTTGTAGCAAACGATAAGAATGAGTTAATTCCAACGCGAACCTTAACGGGTTGGCGAGTCTGTATTGACTATAAGAAATTAAACGATGCCACTAGGAAAGACCACTTCCCTCTACCTTTTATTGACTAAATATTAGAACAATTATCGGGACATTCTTACTATTGTTTTCTTGATAGACTTTCTAGGTATTTCCAAATCCCTATAGCCCTAGAAGACCAGGGGAAAACAACATTAACTTACCCATTCGGTACATTTGCCTATAGGCATATGCTATTCGGTCTATGTAATGCCCCTGCCACTTTCCAGAGATGCATTATAGCTATCTTCAACGAGTATGTTGAAGATATCATGGAAAAGTTTATGGATTATTTCTCTGTGTTTGGAGACTCATTTGATTTGTGTTTGAATAATTTAGAGAAAGTTCTGAGGAGGTATGAAAGTGAGGATAGATACAACTCTAGAGGGAGGGTTAATAGAGTATTCAAAAATTATGACAATCTACTCAACTCCCTTAGAGTTAATTTGCGGAATGAGTTTATAGAAGTTTGAAACCCTAGAGCCTAATACAAAGTGAGGTGCACAAGAGAAAGCTAACTATAATTACAGTTTCAGCTTAAGACCTAACACAGCAGCTAGCAATCCTAGTTAGTTCTACTCACAGTCACAGTGCAATAATTAAAGTAAGCAACACAGACAACACAAGAGGTTTATAGTGGTTCCCTCTAAATAGGTACATCCACTCTTCTACCACCCTGGTAGGAATCCACTACAGGTTTTTGTTCAGGTGCCCTGCCACCAACTGATCTGGTTCAGGTAGATCAAGTAGACCCTTTGAGCTTTTGATCAGGAGCTCAAAATCCAACACAGGTTTTTGCTAAGGTGCCCTTCCACCAAGATTCAGTTTTGAAGGGAGTAATAACCCTTTGTACAGGAGGGTGAGAGAGTTAAAATGTCTTCTCTATTGTAAAACAAGATTAGAGAAGCTAGTGGATTGCACAGAGCTAGAAAGCTCTTAAAGGAGTCAAGGCTCCCCCTTACTTAGAGAATATCCAGGAAGAAGTATTGCTTCAAGGTGCAGGAACTCTTTTGAACTCTTGACAAATATAATCTATTGTATTGATGTTCTTGAAGGAGCAACTTTGAAGAAGACTCTTGATGTAGAATGGTTGTTCTTCTTCAATCAGCTTTTCTTTCTTCTTCTTCTTCTTCTTGAGGCTCTGAGTGTGAATATTCCTGGAAGCAGGATGAACTCAGGATTGAAGAAGAATGCTAAAGAAAGTAGTCCTTCTCAGTTTGAATGGGAATTGATCTGAGAGCTGTATCTTCTTCTTGTTTTGAATTTGTATGTCAATGTCTGTCTAAGAACTAATGTTGAACTTCTTTCAAAAGAGCTCTTTATATATCAGCCTTTGTAACGGCCTTAATTCTTTGTCTTCTTTTGAGATCTGCAATCTGGGCTACAAATAACATAGTACAAAATATATCCTGCAGAAAGACATCCTATAAAGGGATACAGCTTTCTAAGAAGCTGCATATCAAATCTGATAAAAGAATACTAGAGAAAGTCACATCAGAACAAACTCTTTATGGCCAGAGAAGACTTTTGAGTCCAATGGCTATAAAGGACAGCATAGCAGATAAAGCAGAAAGATATTTCAACTAATAAGACAAAAGACTTTGTCAGATAGAACTTGACTTATGCACAAAGGATGGGGCAAAGATTGCCTTGAGATGTAAGCATAAAATCAATGAAATAATCTTTAATAAAATATGCCAAATAAATAGGAAATAAATCACAGAACAGAAGGAGTACAAAATTACTAAAGGCAGACAAAAGATCGTTGAACGATCCACAGAGATCGTCGAACGAACCACAGAGATCGTCAAACTAAGCATAGAGATCGACGAACGAAACACACAGCAGATAGTCGAGCTATCAGAACAGATAGTCGAACAATCACAGCAGATAGTCGAACTATCAGAACAGATAGTCGAGCTATCAGATAGTTGAACTATCAAGGCAGATAGTCGAACTATCAAACAGATAGTCGAGCTATCAAACAAAACAGATAGCCGAACTATCAAAAAGATAGTCGAGCTATCAGATAGTTGAACTATCAAAGCAGATAGTTGAACTATCAGGAAAGATAGTCGAACTATCAAACAGATAGTCGAACTATCAAACAAAACAGATAGCCGAACTATCAAACAGATAGTCGAGCTATCAGATAGTTGAACTATCAAAGCAGATAGTTGAACTATCAAGCAAACTGTCTGGACGAAAGAAGTCGAGCAGGGTTCGACGATCAACGAGGCAGATACCACAGATCGTCGAGCTAACAAGAGTTGAACTAACTCAAAGATAGACGATCTGCCGACAGACGATAGTCGACCAACTGATAGACGATCGTCGAATAGTTGATAGACGATAGTCGAGCGGCGTTCGACTATAGTCGAACCAAAAACAACTTAACCAGAATTTCACTGGATAAGTGACAACTCTACAACTAAGGGAATCTAACCTAACAACTAACCTTTGACCATAGATAAATCTTGGGTCAAGAAACTAATTGAGAAGACTTAACACAAATCCAAACTAGGGTACCAACAATCTCCCCCAATTTGGGTCAAGTCTCTCAAAACAACAAACAACAATAAATGCTATAAAATAGATATAAAAACAACATTAACCTGTTAGGTTCAAAGGTGTATCATATCATAAATAACCATCAATTGTATCAAACAAATAATCAAACAGACAGTCAATAAAATAAACAACTCAAACAGCATCAGAATCTGGTTTAGAAACAGAAGAACCAGAAAGAAAAGAAATTTTCCTGAAGGGATCTGGAGCATCTTTCTTTGATGTCTTCAAGTCTTGTTCTCTAATGATCTTGGATTCTCCTGCTCTTGGCACAACAGCTTCTGGATGCTTTTCCATATACTTTGAAGCATCAAAAACCTCAGGTCTGACCTGGAATCTGTCTAGTTCCTTCTTCCTGAACTTTGACATTGTAGTTAAGCCAGTTGTATCTTTGCCTTCAGCTCTGGCTTGTCTGATTTTAGCTGATCCAACTAATTCAAGTAATCTGGCCATCCTTAAATCAGGATTAAGCTCTTGGCTTTCATATTCATTATCATCAGCTGGATCAAGAGGTTTTATGGTCTTGAATTGAGTAGAGAGGTCTAGCAAGCTTGCAGCTGGCTCTTTGTTTTCTTGAATAATAAGAGAAGATGGAGGAGCAAATTCTGCATATTTCTTACTGGATTTTTCAGAGTAGATAATTCTTTTTCTTTTTGAATCTGTTTGCTTTTTCTGAATTTGTTTTCTAGATGGTATACTTTTCTTTTCCTTGAGAGGTGAAGCTTTTCTCTTGGGTGAAGGAGGAGGAGAAAAGGTTGGTCTTTGGTAAACCATTTCCTTCACTTGCTCTTCAGGCTCTTATCCTTGTTGGCCTGACTGGGATTTGCCTTGGTAACCTGGATTACTTCTTCTCTAATATGCTTGAGAGGGAGTGAATCTTGCAGAAGGAGCTGAGGGATTGGCAGAAACATTTCCTGAGGCTCCTGCACTAGGAGGAGGAGGTGGAGGATGTAACATCCCATTTCCAACTAGACCCCTAAGAGTGGTTTTGTCATGACAAAACCCTAGGAAGCCCAAGAAAGAGTTAAGTGGACCTGGTGGTGTGGATAGGGCCACTATGGTCTGCACTTAGCAGATCTCTAAACCTTGGTTAAAAGTGATCATGGGGCTACACCAAGACTCCAAGACCCCACCCATACCTTCTTAGACCTAGTGAGAGGTCAATGGGTCACTAAGGACCCATAGAGAGTAGTCAATAGGGCTAAGTTGACCAAAGTCAACTATGACCCTAATTGGGTCAAATTGACCTACACAAGGGTCAATTGCAGTCCCTTAGCCCAGTAGACCCCACCCATACCCTCATAGACCTAGGGAGAGGTCAATGGGTCACTAAGGACCCATAGAGAGTAGTCAATAGGGCTAAGTTGACCAAAGTCAACTATGACCCTAATTGGGTCAAATTGGCCTACACAAGGGTCAATTGCAGTCCCTTAGACAAATGGACCCCACCCCTACCCTCATAAGCCTAGTGAGAGGCCAATAGGTCACCAAGGACACATTGGGACCAATCAAAAGGGCTAGTTTTGACCAAAGTCAACCCTTGACCTAAAATGGCCAAATGCCCTAGTTAAGGGCCAAGTGACCTCCAAGGGCCAATCCAACCCCACCTTGACCCTAGGGGAGGCTAATGGGTCACCAAGGACCTATTAAGGAAATCTCAAGGATCAAATTAACCTAGGTGGGCCCTAGTCCAACTTTGGGTCAAGTTAGCCTAAATGGGCTAACTCAAGCTCAAGCCCATTACATTGGGGCTAACCTTGACTTAAGTGGCCAAATGGATTTATGGGCTGACATGGGACATGTAGGAGCCAAAAAATTCAGGCATGGTGACTAGGATAGAGAAAGTCACCCATGGAGGAGGGAGAAAGAGAAGAAAGAAGAAGGAAGGAGGACTTTGTGCTCCTCCTTCCCCCTCCCCAACCTCCCCATTCATTTCAGAAGGACAAGGGGGAGTGCAACAGCCTTTGTGGACTATTTAGTGCAAGCTCCACCCCCCCTACCAACCTAGCCGCCAACCTTGACCATGGCCAAAAATGGCACATGGCTTTTCAGCCACCTAACACCTCCCCTCTCCACCTTAAAAGCATCAGTGAGGTCCAGGGATGAATTCCCACCAGTTTCCTGAAGAGGCCAAGCCGTAACTTGCATTTGTGAACAAGCCGACCACCACCGGCCACCACCATGCCAATCCGGCGATCAGCCAGGCTACAGCCGCCACCACAGGTCCTCCTCCACTCCTTCTTGAATGGTTAGATCCTTAGAATCCATAGGGCCAAGGTTGGAGCTCAATCGAGCCCAATCGGATTTTGAAAATCATGGATTTTCCATGAAATTACATCCTATCGGGTTCGCCAGAATAGGGCTTCCCGGCGGCCCAGCCGCCGCCTGGAGATAGCCCCGACCACCACGAAGGTGTCGGCGGCTGTGGCAGGCCGGGGAGGTGGCCGGAGCGCCGGCGGCAGCCGCTGGAAATCGGCCCAGGTGGGATTAATCCTGGCCGTCTGCGAGAGGAAGAAGATGGCGGGATGCCGTCCATCTTGCGCCAAGATTCGTGCTGCATGATGATAAGATACTATAGTATATGAGTTTGATTTATTTTATTTTCTGTCACATGTTATGTATATAATGGTTTTAATTATTAAAAATAGTTAGAGCCTTTTTCAGAGAATATGTTCAACACAAGAAATGTAGCCATATGGGTCTACTGTCCAAAAAAATTGGTTTGAACCAATTTGTGTGACTGGTTTGACCAGGGCACTCATTTTGGTGGGGTCTATACAAATGACTAGGCAGTCATTAAACTAGTTGCCCACACTTCATCCTTGGTCCAAATGGTCTGAAATTTTGGCAGGGAGTCACCCTACCTTATATCTAGACCCTTTCCAAAAATGGGAATTTTTGGGAAAAATTTAATTATGCTAGGGTAAATTAAATTATGGGTCAAATGAAGTCCAAATTTATCCAAATTTTGGTGGGATGGATATGAGGTCAATATAGACCTCTGGTTAAAATTTCATTAAGTTTGGAGTTGATTTTAATTGGATTCAAGCAAACCCTAGCCTTGCCCTAAGAAGGGTATTTTGGTCCAAAATGTAATTTTAGATTTTAGTGTCCAATTCACCTCAACAGAGGTTCAAATTTGGTACACTGGTTTGGCATGACAATATACACCTCCCAATGAAAACTTGGGGGCATTGGAGTTGATTTGGCCCAAGATCCTAGGTCAAACCCTAAGGAAGGGCTTTTGTACCTTGTGAAGGACATATGGCCAAAACACCTTGTATGGCTATGGAATTTTGTAGGGGTGGTATTTTGGTAACTATAACCCTCTGGAAAAAATATTAGGGTATTTTGGAATGTTTAGGACCCTCAAAACCCTAACCCTAGTTTAGGGCACAAATATAATGGGATAGGAATGGGTTAGCTAAACCCCTTAAAATGATATGAAACTTTGGTAGGATGGTCATAATGATATTAAGAAGATTTGGTTATTTATTTAGAAATTTTGGAGTATTATTTATAGCACTCAATTTGTAACACAAGAAATGCCTCACTTTAGTAAATAAATTATTATGCTACCTCTGACCCTTGAGAGGTCATGAAATTTTGGCAGAGGAGGTTTTGAATCATTATGAGCTTATATAAATTTTATAAAAATATTTGGACCCTTATTTGAAGTAGTTACTTCACAAGCTTGCTATATGATGGAATTATTCAATAAATTATTTAAGTCCATTTACTGATAAATAAATTATGAAATTTGGCCCAAACCATTTACATGCCATTAGATTCATACTTGAAATTTCTCTGAATTTTTGGAAGCAATATAATATTTTATAATTCTTAAATGAACTTTCAAGGATTTAAATGTAATATTGATTTAAGGATAAAACCTTACTGAAAAGAATTAGATATTTTGGAAGATAAGTTATAACATTATTTTGAGTAAAATATAAAATTTGTAGAATGATATCTTGACTGAAAATAGTACTTCATGTTCATTATTGGAAATTTTAGACATTAAAATAATTAAATAAATTATTAAATAAATAAGGAAAATTTTGGAACTCTGGATGTAGGACTTAAAGGTCATAATGGACCTCCATTAATTATTATAGGGGTTTTGGATGATTATTTGATATACTTCCCATTTTACATGAAGTTTGACTTGGTGGTCTGCATTTAGCAATTTTGGAAAACTGTTTATATAGTTTGTTTGAAGTTTATGACTCCTTAAATTCACTTATAATAATTATCCCAGAGCATTTATATGCCTTCTTTATCATGTTGGAAGTTTACTTGAAATTTTAGGAATAATATTACCCTATTTATTTATTTTAATGAAGTATGGTAAGATAATTTTAAAAAAATAGAATCAGTGGCCTAAACCTTGCTGAAAAATCAAGAGATCTTGGATATTAGGTTAATTGTTATATTGAAGTATAACATAAATTTAAGGGAATTTTATCTTGTCGAAATTTGGTACCTTCAGTTCAATCTTGGAGACTTTGGCCACTATAAATATTTAATAAATTCCTAGATAAATAGGAAAATTGTAAAACTCTGGATTTGGGCAATAAAGGTCATAATGGACCTCCATAAATTATTATAGGAGTATTAGATGATTTCTTGACATACTTCCCATTTTACATAACATTAAACCTTGGTGGTCTGCAAATAGTAATTCTTCAGAAATAATCTGGAGTACAAGTTAGGTACATAAGAGTTCATCACTCAGGGTTAGATAAGATAGGAATGAGTTTGACTAAATATTGGATGATGTTTTGGGATCGACGAAAGATCGTCTTCCCCATAAAGTGGAAGGTCAAATCTCCTTAGGTCTAGTTACTGTAATATGGAAATGAAAGGGGTAGAACCTAAGTCGTAAGCATAAAGTAGGTAATAAACTTAGGATTTCACACTCTCACACCCCTGTGTCCCGAGAGATAGTTTGGGTTACTCGGGCAATAAGCCCAGTGGTTAAGGTAATGGGCATGGTAGCCCGGGGAGCTTCGGCTCGGTTGTAGATTATGACGGACGGGTTAGTCCGGGGAGCTTTGGCTCGGTTGTTGGTTATGACGGACGGGATAGTCCGGGGAGCTTCGGCTCGGTTGTAGGTTATGACGGATGGGATAGTCCGGGGAGCTTTGGCTCGGTTGTAGATCATGATGGACGGGACTGTCCGGTGAGCTTCGGCTCGGTTGGTTGTTTGACTCATAACTATTGCATGTGCATAAAAGGTTTAAGGTGGTGGGTCTTCGATATTGGGGAGTTCGATGCACCGACACCAATATCGTTGGCTCGGCAAGTGTGGTGAGCACTTTGCCAACAGAAGTCTGGTGCGCCAGCCGGCAAGAGTACGCAGGCGTCCGCTTAGTGCACCAAGCGTTGAGGCGTACGATAGGTCTGACCGGTAGTGCTTTACTGGTTTAGAGGTGGGCGAGGCCCAACCCACCGCTTCCGTCTGCCACTACGGAAGTATCCTGGGAGGTAACGGCTCCGAAAGGGGAAACTAAAGGTCTGTGTACACAGAGTCGAGTGGGTGAGTTGCACTTGCATGTTCACATCATAGCATAATTGTATTTCATAGCATAACCATTGCATATAACCTGACACCTAATGTATAAGCGGTATGGGACGCTCTATACATAAGGCCTTGCAAAACGACCCCTTGGCCTATAAGTTCGTGCGAGCGTGCTTATAAGTCAAGGTTCTCTTTCAGTATTTATATATTTAAGCCTGCTAGTAAAACCGACACCCTATCGTATAAATCGGTATGGGACTTTTTATACGATAGGAGCCCTGCAAAAGATCCCTTAGCTTATGTGTACCCACATAAGTTAAGGTTACTTATTTAATTTGTATAATTATTATCATGTGTACACTGTTAGTTTAGTTTCGCTGCCATCTGGAATTTGACTATTCTCCACCTTCATGTCCTTCCCTTTCCTTCTCCCCGCTCGGTACTTAGGAGCCATGGGAAAGGGGTGGGGGACGATAGGACTTAGTCTTTTAGACTAACGGTTTTCGAACCACATCATTTAGGGGACCACGAAGCCTAGCATGGAGGAGCAGCCCGGGAGGTCGGCACGCTTGGAGATCGGACAGTCTAGCACTGGAGTCCAGACAGCAGGGACAATGAGTCCCGAACTATAGTAGTTGTATTAGTTTGCTTCCACGATGAGTGAATTGTAGTGAGGACTTGATGTACCGGGCATAAGCCCGAGATTTTCATTATATGTATTATCTGTCGACACTCCCTTCGTGGAGTTTATTTCTATATATGTGATTTCTGTGGACTTGCATCTTTTCTTATGCTACAGTTACGATCGAAATTGGCCGGCAGAGTCGGCGTCTTGTAGTGACAACCTTCCCGAGTGCGAAGGTATCACCGCAAGGCGGCGGTTCTGGGCCTAAGACCCCGGTGTCGAAAAAGAAAAAAAATGGGGGTCTTACAAGTGGTATCAGAGGAAAAAAAATATATCGATCGAAAGGTAGCAGTCCACTAACCCTGGGACACCCCCGCTCGAGTTTAGTTTGAGGACAAACTAAGCAGCGGAAGCAGTGGTGGGCCCATATGGGAAATCACATGAAAATTGTCCACTTTTAGTTAAATCTGTGAGACTTCTTATAATTGTCTTCTATTACGCAGCCCCCAGCACAGCCAACACCACAAGGCGGAGTTCAGCAGACTCCGACTGTTGCACCACCTCCCCCGGTCCCCACTCCATTCTTACACTCGGAGATGGGTCAAACGCTGACGGCCATTCTAGATGCTTTCAGGGCTCAGCAGGTTCCGACTCCGCAGCCAAACCCCGGGGCCAATTGGCTGAGCATCTTTCGAGGACTCTCCCCTCCATCTTACTTGGGGACAGAATCCGCTGTACGGACAGAAGAATGGCTAGATATTATGTACGAAATGCTAATTGGGATACGGTGTCCCTGGGAGGAGAGGGTGGCCTTGGTCGTCTCCTGCCTGGAGTCCCATGCCAAGAGGTGGTGGAAGACGCTGCTGGACACAAGGTTTGCTGATAGGGAGGTTGCGGAAGTTACCTGGGAAGAGTTCAGGACCGCGCTGCTAGAGCATTTTGTTCCACAGTCGGCCAGGGATGAGTTGGAGGAGCGGTTCCTACAGCTGAAGCAGGGCACCTGGACAGTGGTAGAGTACCATAGGGAGTTCGACCATTTGGCTTGATATGCAGATTCTTACCAGCTGGACGAAGCGGGATACATCAAAAGATTCTATAAGGGCCTGCGGGAGGACTTGAGGGAGGCTTTGTTGTTTGTATCCGACGGGCCTATCTCCCGGATTTTGGAAATGGCAAAGAGGATCGAGGCCGATTGGCACACCACTCGGGGCCAGAAGCGGCAAGCGGAGGATCAAGGCCGGAGAGCCAGAAATGATCAGCGACAAGGTGCTATACCAGGTGGGAGAAGGACAGAGGACCACCCTCGACAGGAAGTGAGGCAGGACCCGAGGGAGCAGGTGATATTGGCCCCTCAGCCTCTTCAGATGAGGGAGGTACCGAGACCCGGGGGTATGGCATTTTCCCCACCGGAGTGCTACAACTGCCATCAGATAGGACACATTCGGAGAAACTGCCCCATGAGGGGAGGACCTTTACCAGCACCCCAGGATGCACTGCATGCCCAGCAGTTTGGAGGACGAGGACGTGGTCGAGGACGTGGTTTCCAGGGTGCAGATCGTAGGCAGCAGAGGGAGCAAATTTATGCACTGGATCTGACTCAGCCCCGAAACCCGGAGCAAGTAATCACTGGAATAGTTTTCATCAGCGGCAAACCCGCTTATACGCTATTTGATACGGGTGCTTCGCACTCATTTGTATCAGAGGCCTTCATAGAAGGATTGGAAGGCGTGGAACGATTCACGGGTCTGATGATGAGGATACGACTACCCGACGGATCAGAGTTGTTCACCTCTGCCCACTGCAACATGGAGGCGAAGATCGGCGGAAGGATATTTGAAGCTCCAGCGACGATCATAAAGATGCCAATCTTTGATTTGATCCTAGGGATGACGTGGTTGAACTGGAATCATGCTCAGATTGACTGCACGTCCAAAAGAGTTACCGTAAGACATGGGGATTCCTACCTCGTCATTGAAGGTATTAAATCCATTCCCCCTCTCATACTGTCGTCTGTACAAGCCGTCAAGGCTCACTTACAGGGGGAAGAAGTGTTTGAGGTAATATTCGAGATGACTGAGACCAAGGTCTCCACCTCGGATATTCCGGTGGTGCGAGATTTTGCCGACGTATTCCCGGAGAAACAGCCTGGGCTACCCCCACACCGGGAGCAGGATTTCCGGATACAGCTGGTGCCGGGGGCTAAGCCGGCAGCTAGGGCCCCTTACCGGATGGCCCCGAAGGAATTGACAGAGTTTCGAAGCCAACTCCAAGAACTGGTGGAGGCTGGATTTGTCTGACCGAGCTCTTCACCTTGAGGAGCCCCGGTCTTGTTCGTTAAAAAGAAGGACGGAACTCTGAGACTGTGCATCGACTACCGAGCACTAAACCGATTGACAGTCCGAAACACATATCCGTTGCCAAGGATAGATGAGCAGTTTGAAGAATATTTAGATGTGTTTGTCATCGTGTTTATCGATGACATCCTCATTTACTCAAGGACAGAGGAGGAGCACACACGGCATCTGACGCTGACCCTGGAGAGACTACGGGAGCACAAGCTTTATGCAAAGATCAGCAAATGCCAGTTTTGGTTGAAGGAGGTGGCCTTCCTAGGCCATATCATCAGTGGTGCTGGGTTGGCAGTGGACCCGGCCAAGATCCAAGCGGTTCGGGACTGGCCACAATTAAAGACGGCCACAGATGTACGTGGAACCAGTAGTCCTAGTCCGAGTTTTTATGACACGCCCACTTTATTAGTTCCTACTTTGACGTTGACTCAACGTGTAGATATTACTATGTTGAGTGCACTAGTATTTGGACTATTCACAGCACCTCTTAGATATGACTACATGTCACTTTTGACATCTCATTTTTTTACGTGTCCGTCTACGGTTCCGTCCCCTACTATGACTGACTCTATTTCTTTGGCAATTGTGCCTCTGGATATGGTGTCCCCTAGATATACTTATATACCACACCCGATCACACGCATTTATCCTCCGTCATTTGATGACCCTCATTTCCCCACGTTAGTGACTATAGTTGGGTCCCTTGAGTTGTTTTGCTCGTACATCTTTTAACATTCGGGAGTGTCCAATTCACTTGTGTATGATGAGCGAATCACCTTGGCATATCTTCATGCCAAGCATGAAAATATTAAAATTGAAATTAAGGCTGCGGTGTCGGAGCCCATCAAAATCGTCTCTGATTATAAGGCTTCCGTGCCACCCGACTTAACCCCCTTATCCTCCGTGTTTGGGTATAGTCATGTAGCACATGGATTCTCTCCTCATGTATCTAGGACGATAGTATTTTTCCTTAAGTTATGTCGCACACACTTCTACGCTTTTTTGAGACTGTCCAACGTTAGAGCTAGTGATTTGGGTTTAGTCCCCGAGCGAATGCCTTCTGGCTCCATTGATAAATTAATACGTAGGAATGCCGACTCATCCATGATTATGAAAAACGTCGGATTTTATGCTTTTATTTTAGATTTTTATATAGCACATGGTGTTTCACTTTATTTCAAGTTTCCGGACTTTTTACTGTACGTCTCTGTTCCACCTGAGTGACTTTCTCCATCGTCTCTTCCTACCACAAAATATTCTCTTGGGATGGGGAGTGTTAGTACTGTCATGTCTATTTTCCATGTTGACTCCTTGGTTCTTGAACCGGATGGTAAGATTCTTGTTTATTTTCTTTTGCTTGACACTCTTTCGAGTTTTCTCGAAAGTCTTGTTGTTTGTGTGTCAGACAAGTTCTCAGTACTGATGGATGTTCATGCTACTACGACACGGAATGCGGGGCCAGATTTTCCCCCATATTACTGCTGCTTCCGACTGTTCCCCCCTAACGGGCCACTCATCGGTGATGAGTAATTTTGAGTGGGGGAGGATTGATGGAGACATTACTGACACGACCTCAAATGATCCCCGTCTGAGAGAGTTTGTCGATTGGAATGATCGCTGCCGCAAGCTCGAGGATGGGATCGACGTCCGCCACCATTATATAAAAATATATAATTATAAATTAAATAATTATAATTATATATTTTTTATAATTTTATTATTTTTGTAATTTTATTTTAAGTATTTATTTCATGTTTTAATTTTCATTTCATGTGTAATGATGGGTGCTTATAACCATCATGTGTTATTTTAATTATTTCATTTCATGTGTTATGATGGGTGCATATTACCATCATATTTTCAATTTGTATTTCGAATTTTGAATGGAGGGAGATTGAGTGGTGTAGGTTATATATAGCCATGGTTATGAAGGAATAATTAGAGAATAAAAAAAATTGAAACCTTAATTCAAAGATTGAATTTTCCCCCTCTTTCCCTCTTCCCCCTTAGGCAAATTTCGGCCTTCCTTCTCCTCTTCCTCCTCTCCCTCTTCAAAATTCGTCCAAGGCTAGTTTCCTCCTCTCCAAAGCCACTCCACCTCCTCCTCCCTCCTCAAGGTTTCCACCACATTTTCCCTCTCCAATTTCCTTATATATTTGTCTTCAAGGCTTCTCCCTCTCCTAGGGTTATTACAAAGGAAACGTCTAGCGTCTTCATCGTCCGGTGCAGATCTGTGGTTTCACGTGGAGAATTGAAATCAACCACCGTCGTGAGCGATTCCTCCACTCAATATTGTGGACGGACTTTCTTGGGATTGGGTAACAATTCCTACACCTCTTGTGTGATTTCTTCTATATTATTTTGTGAGGTTTTTTGGTGGAATAAGAAGGCTAGTATTTTGTCCCAATTTATATTGAAATCGTGCTAATTTAAATCTAATATTTAAGCGTTAATTATTCCGAATATTTTTCATAAAACTTGGTTCGGGGAGAGCTGGTGAATGCTAGAGGAAATCGGTTTCTTACCTTGATTTCTCCTTGAGTTCAAGAGATTTGGCAACCCTCTATTAATTAATTTTTGGATCGATTAGGACTTAATTTTAAATCACTTATTTAGTCTGGATATTCTCTTATTTGATGTGTGAATGTTTGCGCATAAGTTAATTGGAATTGCTAATTGTCCGGATCGAGTGGGTCCATTTCGCTTGAGCGAACATTGGCATATAGTCCTTGTTCAATCTAAAATAAGGAGCAGCGTCCGTTTGCATTGATTGTTGTTGAAATTGTGCCATTAATTCTGTGAGTATTCGATAGTGCTAAGTAGAGAAACCGCGCGCTAAATAATTAAATAAATTGTCGAACATAAGAACGCGTAGTTTAATCCATCAAAACCTTGGGCCTGCATCAGCAAAGATCAGAGCCCCTCTATCACATTCAGATAGTGACTCAGAGGTGGATAAAGCTGAGGAAGGTGAATGCAGATGCTATGGGCTGACACCTACACCAGAAAAAGAATCCTACAAGGATCATCCTGGATAAAATCAAGTATATTCCCCATCTAGCTCATTCTTAGAGTCTGGATATGATTCCTATACAGACTCTAATGCATCCTCATCAAGTGATGATGAGAGTCCTCTTTTAGAAGATGATATCAATCAATTGATTGAAAATCATGGTGTGTTACTGAAGGGTTTCAAAGAAAGCAAGATGCTTTTTAAGAAGCAAGCAGAGGAAATTGCCTCCCTATAGCTGACTGCTTCCCAGCAAGATGAGACTTCATCTTTGCTATATCTTAAGGTGAGGCAGGTTGGTCATCTGAATACCATAGTAGATATCCATATTGAGTCCATTAAATTCAAGGACTCAATAATTAAGGATCTTGAAAAGAAACTTGAGAGGGAGAAGAGAGTAGTGGCTAATTTCTCTAAGATAGACTTTCTCAAGAGAAAAACTGAATCTAAGTGGATTTCTAAAGTTATCCAATCTCAAGGGAGAGGCCAAGCTCCTGTCAAGCCTCAGTCAACCTTTTATAAGGTAATTCTCCCATCCAACAGGTATGACCAAGACTGTAAGTGTGGTCACTAGAGGTGTGGGAATCTTGCTTGTAAGATTACAAAAGTACCTTACAATGGAAGAAGAGAGGTCATGGGATTGAGTGCATAGAAGGCTCCTCATGTAGAATCCAAAAGGCCCAATCTGGACCTTTTGTATTTTGTGCCCCAGCCCCCTCAATCAGGGATATGGCAATGGCCTATTCTATGGTTCTTCCAACATTAACTCAAACCAAAGGCAAGTCAGTTAGTGATCCTGACTTGGCTGCCTCTAAGACCATTAAGAACATGCCAAGTGCTAAGACGACTGTTTCTAATGGAGTTTAGAGCAATCCAAGTGCTTATACTGGCAGACTCACTTTTGTTCAATCTCTTTCTTACAGAAACAAGAAGAAACCCGCAGTTCTCCCCACTAAACAGACAGCCAGAAGTGTCATGCACACTTCAAAGTGAGTTCAGAAAAGGAGATACAACATCCATGAATGTTAGTGTTGTGACAAAGTGGGCCACTTTGCCATAGATTGTTGGCACAAACCCTGTGTGCCAAAGGCAAGGTAGTGTCTTCTTGAAAGGACTCCTGTAGGTAGATATAGGAATTCTTATGCTAACAGGAACCTAGGACCCAAGTCATATTGGGTTCCTAAGGTAAGGTAATTTCTATTTTGAAGGATAGTCCAAGTGGCCATGCCCATTTATGGCCCTTGGACAGAGAAGTACCAGACCTAGTTCTTGGTACAAGGAATGGATGAACTAACTATCAAGCACAAGATGTCAAATACATGTGCAATTGTTGAGGGGGAACTAGCAAAAGAAAGCAAGATGCACATCAATGGCTGAAGCTCAGGAGCAAGGAAACTGGTGTGTTCAGAGACTATGAATCCAGCATCTGCTCATAATCTATTAGACAGAGCTAAGTAGAATTCACATAGCTCTTAATTCTATTAAATATCTACTAAATTGCTAGAACTATGCATTTTAGAGATAAGATAGTTGAAATTAAAGTCTGAGAAGAAGTGAGATAATTGTCTAAAAACTCTTCTCAATAAATAGGTTAGTGGCTCACATGTTCACTATGCCACAAAATACAACTAGATTCAACATCCTCAAAATTGACATGGGCATGTTGAAGCTAGTTCAAATTACACTCCACTAGGACACATATTATAATGTGTTTTGTAGGTCATCTTAATCCCTACTAATTAGGCAAATTTAGTATTACTAAAGGAGTCAAAGGCAATTCAATTGCTAAAGAAATGGTCAATCAATTAAGACCAAGAAAACAAAGGTTGAGCAAAATAAGATTACTCAACAAAGTCTATCGAATAGTCAGCATGCGGCTAAGTAGAGGAAATTAACCCCAATCGTTGATCAACCTTGATCTCAAATAGTTAAGTGCATTTCCGCCTTCTACTTCAAAATAACTATAAATATAAGAGCTTGTGCGTAAAGAAAAACCACTATTCCTTGCCCTCTCCCTCCCGTATTCGCCAAATCGACAGAAAATCGTTCTCGCTGTGTAGCATAAATTTGCATCGATTAGCGAAATGGCACCCAAGGGACAAGATTTCCTATTCGAGGATTCAGAATTAGTGAGAAATGGATTCAAAGATGCTCCTGAATAGGTACAGTATGTTCTTCATCTTCTCCGAACATCTGACCTAGAGTTTATCCTGTCAGAACCCTGTTTACTATGGAAATGGGAGGTTCTAGAATTATTCTACAATGTCAAGGAATATGTTATAGCTGGGAAAATCAAGATGACTGTAAGTGGAACTAAAGTCAAGATAACACCAAGAAGGCTGACCAAAGCCCTAAAGCTGACAAAGTTCTCCACAACTAATAACGAAGACGAACTGTCGCTGGATGATGTAAAGACTACCATGAAATGGTGTGGGTTGTCCAAGCACTCCACCAGATCAATTCTAAGGAAGGAACTGAACCTGAAAGGTAACTACTTGGCAGATGCCATGAAATGGTCTGGGCAACCAATATGGTGAGAGGATCATTAGGAATGGAGCAAATTCAGTATGATAACATCCCAATGATGCCTGCTCAAGTGCAAGATGTCTTATACAGAATGCCAGCTGCTGATCAGGTACAAGATAATCAAGAGTATGTATAGTACATAGAAGAAGGTGATAGTGTTGGTGCCCAGTGGGGAGAATAGTCCACTACTGCTGAGATTCCTTCCTTCAGTCCCACTATAGACCATGCACTAAAGACAAAAGAGATGACTGGTGCTGAAACTGAGGAAGAAATCAGGCTAAGGAAGAGAAAATAAAGAGAAAAAATGGAGAAGAGGCCTGATTTTGAACAATGGAGTCCAGAGTCTAGATCTATCATTCAGCTTGCTTGGGATCAGTTCAAAAACAAGAGGTCAGATGGAGGAAAGTGGTGCAATAAAATGGAATGGGAGAAGATGGAAAAGAGGGACACTAAAAGGAGAATTTACTAGAAGAACAAGAATGCTAACACTTTGCCTCTTGGTGCAGTTGAACCCTCCAAGTACTTTCCCAAGCCCTTCAGCTACTTTCAGAAGGCAGTTGTTGAAGAGAAAGCAGTCAAGAAGCCCAAGGGCAGTGGGATTGTGATAAGGGAACCTGAAACTTGAAAAGTTTCAGGTTCTACTTAAGGGGTTTAAGGAATGTGTATTGTTTTGTAAAATGCACAAGAATAATTATTTATTAAAGATAAATGAAAATCATTTTGTTGATAATCATTATTTCTGAATTATGCAGATTATTGTTTATTATATATGTTGCATAGATGTATTAGTGTATATATTGTCATAAGTTTTGACTTATTCAAATAGGGGGGATTGTTGGGTCCATTGATCCCAATGTCCTGGATTTGAAGAAGGCCTAGCAAATAATGTATATACATTTGGTGATCTAACTTGTACTCAAGTTTAGTGATTGTAGGTTGTCCTAGCAATAATGATAGGACAGGTAGCCTAAATGGCTAGGTCAGGTAAACACGTACCTAAGGCGTGGATTGACAGAAATATGTCTAAGTCCACAGGCATTGAGTGGAGGTTACTCACTCAATGCCAGATGACTTATAATGCTGAGTGGAGCCTATATAGTCAAAGCCAAAGGAGTGGCAAGCTGAGAAAGTGGCAAAGTCCACAGGCATTGAGTGAAGTCTACTCACTCAATGTCATACAATAAAAAGCTGTGAGATAGGCTAAGACAAAAAAGATAGATTGGAAAATCTGTCCTAGTCCACAAGCATTGAGTAAGAACAGCTCACTCAACGCCATGTGACAGAAGGCTGTGAGACAAGCTCAGTCAGTCAAAGCCACAGAAAATCTATGCTGATTTTTGACTAAGTCCACAAGCGTTGAGTGAGGCAAGCTCACTTAACGCCATGTGATAAATTGTTGAATGTATCTCATTTAGTCAGAACCTCTGTTTTCAGACATAGAAATTTGGCTAAGTCCAAATGTATTGAGTGGAGCTTACTCTCTCAACGCCAAGGTGGAGAAAAACCTGGCTAAGGCAAAAAGCGTTGAGTGAGGCAGACTCACTCAACACTCTCAACGTCATGATTTAGAAAATCTGGCTAAAGCAAAAGGCGTTGAGTAAGGCGTGCTCACTCAACGCTCTCAATGCTTAAGATATTGAAGAAGCAGGAAAATGACTAAGGCATAAAGCATTGAGTGAGGTGTGGTCACTAAACGCTCTCAACGCCTAAATTATAGAAAGCATGGCTAAGGCATAAGGCATTGAGTGAGGCGTGGTCACTCAATGCTCTCAACGCCAAGCATGCAAAAAAGGCTGAAGAATAAGCTAAGGCAAAAGGCGTTGAGTGAGGCTTGCTCACTGAACACTATAAATGCCTAAATAGACATAATTTTGTCTAAGTGTCTTGGCATTGAGTGAAGCTTATTCACTCAACACTTATTCTACTAAAGCTCGATTTTGACTATTCCACGGGCGCTGATGTCAGCAAGTCAATACTATTCAAACTGATAGCAGGAAAGCTACAGTACATACCAAAAGGCATCGCAGAGCTACTGTACGATAGTTGGCGTTAAATAAAGGTTGCATCTGCCCATCAATAGTATGGGGCCCACTGCTAAAAGAATTGTTGGGTTACAATCAATAAAAGGGGAAGCTTTTTACAGAAAAAGCAGGTGTTGATGTGGTTCTTCTTCATCTCCATTATTGTTGTGACTGAAGAACAAAAAGCTCAAGATAGTAAGTCTAAAGGCTTAGCAAGTTAGTTGATTGTCTTCTCCATCGATATCAGCAAGATCAAAGCAAATATTTGAAGGAAAGAAAGCACGATAGTTTGTGCCATTTTCTATCTGCACCAGCAAGTTCTTCACAGATCCAGCTGTACAACTTTGAAGAATATCTACTGGAGGCTGTGAAGAATAAGTTAGGGTTGAATCTCCTTAGCCAAAGCAAGATCTATATCCTTGTTGCTGATAAGAAGTTAGGGCTGGGATTCTCTCAGCTAAGGTAGCAGCAACTAGCTGCAGTTACTTCTCAGTTCCAACAGGAAATCTCTGATGCTAAGAAGAAGAGGTTAGGACTGAGTATATCTCAATTCAAGTAAAAGTAGACTCAGGAAAAATATTCCTTGAGTCAAAGTTGGGCTGAGTCTATCTTAGTCCAGGTAGATTGGCACAGATAAATTTCCCTTGTGTCCAATCATCTCACCAACTCACTTCCTTCTTGTAGGATCCTTTTGGATCTGAGTGGTAGGAGCAAATTTGCTCTGAGGTAGGATTCTGTTGAGAATCTGAGGGTAGGACCTTTGGGTCTGAGGTGTAGGACTTGGTTTCAAGCCTGAGGTAGGTGATTCATTCTCACTGAGTTGTAGGTCACTTGTGCCTGAGGTAGGATCTGGGTGTAGATCAGAGGTAGGGCCTTTGTGTCTGAGATTATAGGAGAGTCATTCTCTCTGAGGTAGGATCCCTAGTGGATCTGAGGTAAGGCTATCCTCCCATCCTGAGTGTAGGGCCTTTGGCTTGAGGTGGGTGATCTACTGATCACTGAGTTGTAGGCCCTTGTGGCTAAGTTGTAAATATTGGAGGAGACTAAGAGATCTTGAGGGATCTGAGGTGTATGCTCTTTGGAGCAGAGTTTTGGAGAAGTGCCTAGTCTAACAAGATAGTTGGATATGTGGGAGGGAAAGTGGTATTAGGGGAACCACTATAAATCTTGTGTGTGCTTTGTATGTTTTCTCTGTGTTGGCTTTATTGCAAGTTGCATGTCTTGAAAGCAGAATTTAATCAACTAATAAAGCATCCAACTCAAGGAAAATAAAAGACAGACACTAAGGACTAAGAAACCTATTCACCCCCCCCCCACGTGGTGATTTAGATATCCTTGAAAACAAAGACTTTCAAGGCCTTTTGGAGCCCTTATAGTTGTACACGAGTTGTGACATTGTACACGGGTTATGACATTGTTGTGTCCAAAGCTGTGTGCAGTTTGGAAATCAGAGAGGAACACGGGTTATGACACGGGTGTGTCTAGAGCCGTCTTGAGCTATGAGTTTGGACGTTTTTATGTGATTTCAGAACACGGCCTGTGACATGGCCGTATCACAAGCCATGTATGGGTCATGTCACAAGCCGTATACGGGCCCAAGAAGTCTGTTTTAAGGCCAAATCAGCAGCGCATTTTGTTTTATTTAGGTGGGATCTAACGGTCAAGAGGATTTCCTGATGAGATAAGATCGAGAAATGAGGGTTTGAAACTCATTTCCCTGAGGTCATTCTCTTTCTAAGAGGTAGAGAGAGGGGAGAGAAAAGTAATAAGAAGGATGAATCACGTCATTATTGGAGCTTCGGAGCTCCAAACCGCGAGCCGAGTCCAGATCCGCGAAGGCGAGTCTATTGCGGTTGTTTTCATTTTGCTATTTTCTCCTCCATGGGGCTGAAGCAAACCTCTATGGTAACGATCTTCCTCCTCGCATTAGGGCATGTGTTTCCTCTTTTTCTTCTATATTCGCATATGAAAGTGCCTCTTTCGCCAATTAGTGTACGACTAAACTTTCTCTGGGTCGATTGAGTCCATCCCTGACATATAATGCAAATAGATGTTCATTCTATTTCAGATATAGGCATGTTGTGTGAAGCCCATCAAGATAAGTTGGTCTGTGTAACACCCCAAGATTTCTGAAGCAAGAAAAAGGGTGGTGTTGAAGCCAAAACTTGACCTCAACGAGAGTTCAAAAATAGGGGTGCAGCCAACACCTACTTCTCCCAAGGTCCGACCCCTGACTGGTTGTAAAGGACCTAGAACTGACCCAAAGCCTCAGCAGGGAGGTCCCACCTCTTACCCAGAAGATCTCTAAGAGCTTCCCCTCCAAAGCCAAAAGCTGGGCTTGGAGCTCCTCAGAAAGCACTAGAAAATCTTAGGGAAATATGAAAGCTTGCTTTCTGAAGAGCCCCTACGGGTCTATTTATAGTCTTTGCTGACCTGAAATTACTAAATTACCCCTGGCTGGTCTGCCAATAGACAAATCCCGCTGCCATGAAACACTAAATACAGACCCTGGGGCATATAGGTAATTTACCCAAGGACAACTAGGTAATTTCACTGTGGACCCCACCCGGAGAGAACCTCTATGCCGAGAACCCTTCCTCCCTCACTCAGGGGGAGCTAAAAAGGTGTTGAAGAATGTCTAAGACCGAACCAGTTCCCGCCTTTCGAAAGGCGCAAGCCTTCTTGCCCGCCTCTGGGCAGAAGTAGGTCTCGATCGGGGCTTGAGCGCGAGTATTCTCGCTCACTCCTAGGCGGGAGCTCTTCTGCTTTGAAGCCCAAAGTAAGCCCGAAGCTAGTCCAAATCTTACCCTTGGCGTCTTTGGGTTCCACTCCGTGAATATGGGGTTGTACACAATCCCCGCTCTTTTCGAGCTAGCCCTGCGCTCGAAAAGACACGTCCAACTAATAATATTCGCTGAGCACGTGCTGTCCTGAAAAGAGAATCTTTTGGTGGGACATCCCTCGGCTATATATGTGTGTGCTGATAGACGGTCATAAATCCGTCCATGCCAATCGCTACCCTGTGTCTGAGTTCTCGCGTGATCCTAATATGCGTTCCAAACACGCTGAGAAGCCGCTCTCGTAGAGCCTTCAAGACCGCATCGATGCGGCGCAGGCGCGAGCCCTTGCGAATAGTGCCTTGGTAGCCCCCTGGCTTGCGATAAAGGTGCTAGCTGTTGATCCCTCACAGCTGAAGAAGAAGAAGAAAGCAAAATCGGTCAAGCGGGACCTCCCGCGCGAGAACCGGGGCTCACCTACCCCGTCCCCGAGCCATGAAGATAATCCTTCCCTTCTTTAGAAGGTACGTCTCTCCGGCTTGCTGACTACCAAATCTATGAACTGGTTAAGAAAAAGGATCGACAATTGATATACAGTACTCCTCGCAAGAGGCGGTTCAAGATGATGGTGTCGGGTCCCCGCTGGTGCCCCCAGATTCGGTGTCTCGCCTTCCCAGGGATCCACAACGGGTCTCGGAGGCCACTCACCCGGCTGACCCTCCGAGAACTCCACGTAACCTTTTATCCCCATTCTGTCCAATTTTTATCATTCCAATCACTACATTCTGAACTATTGAACTGACTTCCCGCAGTGCCAACTCCCGCCAGCCCGGGTCTCGCCACCCAGGGAAACAAAATAATAGTTGCCAACTTGGTCACCCAAGCGGCTAATCCTGCCCTACCGGCGGGAGGGATGGCCACTGAAACCTCCGCATCTCCAAAGGAGGCCAGCCTCCCTGCAAGGTAGGACGACTTCCTCCCGGCCAGGCCGGGATCGCCACACGCAAGACCTTCCGCCTGGGGCGAGGAAAGTCACTCCACCTCCTCTTTGGAAAGGACACTGAGGGGGAGTCCAGGCCTCTTTGGAGATCATTCAGATTGTTAAATCACTTTTTGAGCAATCTCCCTCTGATACCACTTGAAAGTTCTTATTTTCAAGGTAGCTAGCAACCTAGAGGGGGGTGAATAGATTTGTCTAGGGACTAGCTCTTTAGACAGAGCTAAGTGGCTGGCATGATGTGTTTCACATCTTAGTGCTTCGAAAAGCCGAGAGCTCCCCCTTTCCGTCTTCTGATGAGATGGAATAAATCATCATATCCTTTACTTTTCCCTTGTCGTAACCAAGGAGCTCTTCTTTTACCAGGTGATGTGGACCCGCAGGTGGGAGCCGATGAGGAAGATGAAGACGAAGATGAAGAGGATGCGGAAAGGGAAGAAGCCGAGAGCTCCCCCTTTCCTTCTTCTGATGAGATGGAAGAAATCCTGGACGGTGCCGGGAATGTGAAGAAATAGCGGAAGAGGATAGCGGCACTCATGTCAAAGCTCGTGTGGCAAGAGCGGGCCCACACCTCCGTGGAGAACGAACACCGTGAAATGGTGGAGCGAAGGCTGGAGGCCCTAGAGCGGGACCACAACTTCCTGGGCGAGACAGAGCGGCGGGATACGCCTACTGCCGAGTCGACCCTAGGGCAGTGTATCGTGCGGATTCGGGACCAGGCGTGCCGAATCAACCACGGATGCACTGCCTTGTCTTCCTACTTCAAACTGCGGGCGCTCCTCTGAGGAAGAGAAGGAGAGAACGAGGGCAATGGCGCTGGGAACCATACTGAATAACGAAGTCTTGCCTTCCTCATCCCTTGGCCTATGATGAGTACAATTATGATAGGCTTTTTACTATCGTAATTGTAATCATGTCCACTATTTTCCACCACCCTATGTAGTAATTTTGCAAAAATAATTAAGAATTCGCTTTATCATGAATAGT
Source organism: Platanthera zijinensis (assembly GCA_039513925.1). NCBI lineage: Eukaryota > Viridiplantae > Streptophyta > Magnoliopsida > Asparagales > Orchidaceae > Platanthera > Platanthera zijinensis. The sequence goes on along the minus strand of CM077088.1, from coordinate 183,128,455 downwards.
ATATGACAGATAGGAGTTTCTATTATTTCATGTATTAAGCTATGTATTTATTCCTTCAATTTCCTAATGCAGGTATGGAAAATCAGTGGAACTAAAAGTCTTGGAGCAAACAGAGTTCACGGATCCAACATGGCTGATGACAGGACAAGAATTGGGCGCGCACGGGTAGCAACACGCCCGTGTGCCTACCCGTGTCCTATTCAGGATGGATTCCGAATAATTGGAAGACAAGTCAGAGCACCACACGGGTGGGAACACGCCCGTGTGCCCACCCGTGTCCTTTTCGGGACAAATTGAAGAGCTGCTTCCAACCAACCCGTGTCTGAAGAACATGAAGAATAATACAGCTGTGTCATCTGACACGGCCGTGTCATTACCCATGTCAAATGATACGGCCCAAGACCAGATATGCCGATTGGTGTGGAACTGCCCTAGAACCATCAACATGGCCAGTGACACAACCGTGTTGGAACCTGTGTCCGACCATGTTTGCTATGAGACTATAAAAACCTGTACAAAAAATTAGAAAAGGACTTTTGGATCATTTTCATTGGGAGAACTTCTGGAGGACGAAAGTGGAGCACCCAAGATGAGGAATTGAAGGAGATTTTTGTATGTGTTTAATCTTTAATGTATCCCTTTTAATCTTTCCTTTCTCCTGGTGATCTAACTTTATTTATCTTTTATTTCGCTTGAACATTTTATTTGAACAATTTGGTAATCATGTATCTTCTTGTTTTCATCAAATTTGTGGTATTTTATTCGTATGTAGGCTTGCAAACAAAGAGATTTGTCCTAGTTATGAAATTAGCTTTTATTTTACATGAATTCCAAATGTCTAGATTGAGAAATTGGATGTTTGTGATGATGGTTAAATGTTCATATTTAGGTGTTATTGCTCTTTGTATTTCAAATTTCATGATCGAGAGAATGCTGTTTGGATAATTATAATACGGATAAATGGATTCATGGTATTTTAGAGATAAGATTTCATGAATTTATGTAGGAGATAGGGTAATGTATTTAATGCAAATTTGAGTGTTGTAAATTGTTCGAGAGAAAATTTACTCAACTTAGGTTTAGATTTTGAATTGCTCGAGAGAGAATTTGATAAATATTTAACCCTTTACAATACAATGAATTTGATAGTTTTGTTATTTCATGATTACATAAAATTGAATTAATAAGTGATTATGTTCATGTGAATGCTCTTAGACTTTCGGTCTTTTATCATCTTTAATCCCCCAATGTTACTTTATCCAAGTAGTCATAGTTACGTTTATTTAGATTAAAAATCAATTTTAATTATAGGTATGATAATTGAGTGCGGGTGAGTACGAGTATTTTTAAAAGTCCTGTGGAATACGATATGAGATGTAGATTTCTCCTATACTATGATTGATAGGTGCACTTGCCTGAAAGATAATTCAATCTAGCTTATGCCCATCTACATAGTTTATTCTAAAGTGTAGAATGAATCTACATCAAGTTAAACATACATAGAGCAAAAATATCGCGCCAAGTTTTTGGCGCCGTTGTCGGGGACTCGTTTTTCAATATTTCTAAAGCTTAAACTCTATTAATCTACAATTTTTGCTTACTAACAAATAATTGTAAATTAGTTTATAGTATAATTATATTGCTTAATCTCTATTTTGTAGTCTGTTAGTCTATGACCAGGGGAAGAAATTCTGGGCTTGCACCATTTCATCCTGACCCGGAACGAATTATTCATAACACTAACCAAAGAGTCTTGGGAACTAATACCACAGATATTTCAAACGAACTCTTAGAAGAGGAAATAGTAAACCAAGGAGAACATTATCCAGAGAATTTAGATACCATGGAGAATCAGAATGAGCAAACCATGTCTGACTTTGCTAGGCCCAATCTCCAAGGTACGGGTCGAGCATCGTTAGACCACCAATTCCAACCAATAATTTCGAATTGAAGCCGAGTGTTATACAAATGGTTCAACAGTATGTCCAATATGATGCCATGCAAGATGAGGATCCCAATACACACTTAGCCGGATTCTTAGAGATATGCGATACATTCAAGATCAATGGTGTTTCCAATGATGCCATTCGATTGAGATTATTTCCGTTCTCACTAAGGCATTAGGCGAAGCAGTGGCTTAACTCTTTATCTAGAGGGTCGATTACTACTTGGGACATGATGGTTGAGAAGTTTTTGATGAATTATTTTCCACCGGCGAAGACTGCAAAGTTAAGTAACGACATCTCTACATATGTTCAATTGGAATCTGAATCACTGTATAACACATGGGACCGATTCAAGGAGATATTAAGGAGATGTCCCCATCATGCCTTACCTTCTTGGCTTCAGATTCAGACTTTCTACAATGGTCTCAATCCAGCCACCAAGCAGATGATTGATGCGGCTAGTGGGGGCACCTTGAACAATAAGACACCTGAAGTGGCTCAGCAGTTGATAGAAGACATGGCTATGAATAACTATCAATGGACTACCGTGATACCAAAGCCTACTAAGCTTGCAGGAATGTATGAAGTGGATGTCGTTACTACTTTAGCCATTCAAGTGGAGAAGCTTCACCAAAAGATTGACAACCTTTCTTTAGCATCACCCTCCATGGTACCTCAACAATGGGACCCCTCACAAAGTGGAATGCCTAGTGGTGAACCTCAAGTGCAAGAACATGTTGACTATATGGGTAGCAATACTAGACCACCTTTCAACCCCGCAAATAACCCATATAGTCTTTAATACAATCCGGGATGGAGGAACCACCCCAATTTCTCTTGGGGAGGGCAAGACAATCAAGGCAAGCAACCCATGTTTTGACAACAACAACAACTAGAGCAGAGGAAGCCAACATTGGAAGTTGTGCTTACCAAGTTCATGCAAACTACTGACGTAGCCTTCCAGAATCAAGAGGGCTGAATTCGAAATTTGGAGAACAAGATTGGTCAGTTCGCGAGGATGGTATCTGAAAGGCAACAAGGAACACATCCGGGTAATGCTGAGACAAACCCGAAGGAGCACGCAAGAGCAATTCAGTTGAGGAGCGGAAAGGAGTTACAAGACCCAAGGCTTGCAAAGGAAGTACCCCAAGAGGAGTCTAGCAGCAAAGCACCGAATGACAAGAACGTGAAGCCAATGGAGTATCAACAAGCAATACAATATCCAGTACAGCTGAACAAGGAGCGCATGGATGCGCAATATGGTAAATTTTTATCTATGTTTAAACAATTGCACGTTAATTTACCTTTTTCTGAAATCATTCAAATGCCTATGTATGCAAAATATTTGAAGGATTTAATTTCCAATAAAAAGAAAATAGAAGAATTGTCGTTAGTAACGCTTAATGAAGAATGTTCCGCTATTTTACAAAACAAATTACCAAATAAACTTAAGGATCCCAGTTCATTTTCAATTCCATATTTAATCGGTGATTTACAAGTAAATAAAGCTTTAGCGAACTTAGGAGCTAGTATAAACTTAATGCCTTATAAAATATATTTGAAACTAGGTCTAGGAGAACTTAGCCCGACTTGAATGAGTATTCAACAAGCAGATCGGTCGGTTAAGTATCCTAGAGGAATAGAAGAGGATGTATTGGTTAAGGTAGATAAGTTTATATTTCCAGCTGATTTTTTTATTCTAGATATGGATGAAAATATTAAAGTGTCACTCATACTAGGTCATCAATTCCTAGCCACATCTAGATCTCTTATTGATGTTTTTGATGGTAAATTAGTTTTGCGAGTAGGGGAAGATGAAGTCACTTTTCAAATTGGCAATACTATGAAACAATCCTTAAATAATGATTATTGTTGCTATTTTTCTCATGGTGTTGATAGTTTTATGACTTCTATGAATTCTAATTTTTATTATAGAGATCCTTTAGAACTTTGCATAACTAACTGTTATCTAGAAGAAGATAAAAATCAAGACATTGTTGAACATTTATTTTTTCTATATAATTCCGTTTCAATGAATAGAACGACTGAGTATAGTTTGATTACCGAAGGAGATCATGAAGTTCATAAGAATAATACTAAGGATCCACCGATAGTAGAGCTTTAAAAATTACCGGATCATCTTGAGTATGCATTCTTAGGAACTAATTCTTTGTACCCAGTTATTATTTCTTCTAATCTTTCTAATACTAAAAATGCTAAATTATTAACTGTATTGAAGAAATATAAAGGTGCAATAGCATGGCAAATATCTAATATAAAAGGTATTAATCCTAGTTTTTGCACTCATAAAATCCTTTTTGGAAGAAAACTATAAACCTTCTTTTCAACCGCAATGTAGGCTTAACCCAAATATGAAAGAGGTAGTTAAGGCTGAAATTGTTAAGTTGTTAGATGCTGGTATGATATACCCTATTTCGGATAGTTCATGGGTAAGTACTGTACAAGTCGTTCCTAAGAAGGGTGGCCTAACTGTTGTAGCAAACGATAAGAATGAGTTAATTCCAACGCGAACCTTAACGGGTTGGCGAGTCTGTATTGACTATAAGAAATTAAACGATGCCACTAGGAAAGACCACTTCCCTCTACCTTTTATTGACTAAATATTAGAACAATTATCGGGACATTCTTACTATTGTTTTCTTGATAGACTTTCTAGGTATTTCCAAATCCCTATAGCCCTAGAAGACCAGGGGAAAACAACATTAACTTACCCATTCGGTACATTTGCCTATAGGCATATGCTATTCGGTCTATGTAATGCCCCTGCCACTTTCCAGAGATGCATTATAGCTATCTTCAACGAGTATGTTGAAGATATCATGGAAAAGTTTATGGATTATTTCTCTGTGTTTGGAGACTCATTTGATTTGTGTTTGAATAATTTAGAGAAAGTTCTGAGGAGGTATGAAAGTGAGGATAGATACAACTCTAGAGGGAGGGTTAATAGAGTATTCAAAAATTATGACAATCTACTCAACTCCCTTAGAGTTAATTTGCGGAATGAGTTTATAGAAGTTTGAAACCCTAGAGCCTAATACAAAGTGAGGTGCACAAGAGAAAGCTAACTATAATTACAGTTTCAGCTTAAGACCTAACACAGCAGCTAGCAATCCTAGTTAGTTCTACTCACAGTCACAGTGCAATAATTAAAGTAAGCAACACAGACAACACAAGAGGTTTATAGTGGTTCCCTCTAAATAGGTACATCCACTCTTCTACCACCCTGGTAGGAATCCACTACAGGTTTTTGTTCAGGTGCCCTGCCACCAACTGATCTGGTTCAGGTAGATCAAGTAGACCCTTTGAGCTTTTGATCAGGAGCTCAAAATCCAACACAGGTTTTTGCTAAGGTGCCCTTCCACCAAGATTCAGTTTTGAAGGGAGTAATAACCCTTTGTACAGGAGGGTGAGAGAGTTAAAATGTCTTCTCTATTGTAAAACAAGATTAGAGAAGCTAGTGGATTGCACAGAGCTAGAAAGCTCTTAAAGGAGTCAAGGCTCCCCCTTACTTAGAGAATATCCAGGAAGAAGTATTGCTTCAAGGTGCAGGAACTCTTTTGAACTCTTGACAAATATAATCTATTGTATTGATGTTCTTGAAGGAGCAACTTTGAAGAAGACTCTTGATGTAGAATGGTTGTTCTTCTTCAATCAGCTTTTCTTTCTTCTTCTTCTTCTTCTTGAGGCTCTGAGTGTGAATATTCCTGGAAGCAGGATGAACTCAGGATTGAAGAAGAATGCTAAAGAAAGTAGTCCTTCTCAGTTTGAATGGGAATTGATCTGAGAGCTGTATCTTCTTCTTGTTTTGAATTTGTATGTCAATGTCTGTCTAAGAACTAATGTTGAACTTCTTTCAAAAGAGCTCTTTATATATCAGCCTTTGTAACGGCCTTAATTCTTTGTCTTCTTTTGAGATCTGCAATCTGGGCTACAAATAACATAGTACAAAATATATCCTGCAGAAAGACATCCTATAAAGGGATACAGCTTTCTAAGAAGCTGCATATCAAATCTGATAAAAGAATACTAGAGAAAGTCACATCAGAACAAACTCTTTATGGCCAGAGAAGACTTTTGAGTCCAATGGCTATAAAGGACAGCATAGCAGATAAAGCAGAAAGATATTTCAACTAATAAGACAAAAGACTTTGTCAGATAGAACTTGACTTATGCACAAAGGATGGGGCAAAGATTGCCTTGAGATGTAAGCATAAAATCAATGAAATAATCTTTAATAAAATATGCCAAATAAATAGGAAATAAATCACAGAACAGAAGGAGTACAAAATTACTAAAGGCAGACAAAAGATCGTTGAACGATCCACAGAGATCGTCGAACGAACCACAGAGATCGTCAAACTAAGCATAGAGATCGACGAACGAAACACACAGCAGATAGTCGAGCTATCAGAACAGATAGTCGAACAATCACAGCAGATAGTCGAACTATCAGAACAGATAGTCGAGCTATCAGATAGTTGAACTATCAAGGCAGATAGTCGAACTATCAAACAGATAGTCGAGCTATCAAACAAAACAGATAGCCGAACTATCAAAAAGATAGTCGAGCTATCAGATAGTTGAACTATCAAAGCAGATAGTTGAACTATCAGGAAAGATAGTCGAACTATCAAACAGATAGTCGAACTATCAAACAAAACAGATAGCCGAACTATCAAACAGATAGTCGAGCTATCAGATAGTTGAACTATCAAAGCAGATAGTTGAACTATCAAGCAAACTGTCTGGACGAAAGAAGTCGAGCAGGGTTCGACGATCAACGAGGCAGATACCACAGATCGTCGAGCTAACAAGAGTTGAACTAACTCAAAGATAGACGATCTGCCGACAGACGATAGTCGACCAACTGATAGACGATCGTCGAATAGTTGATAGACGATAGTCGAGCGGCGTTCGACTATAGTCGAACCAAAAACAACTTAACCAGAATTTCACTGGATAAGTGACAACTCTACAACTAAGGGAATCTAACCTAACAACTAACCTTTGACCATAGATAAATCTTGGGTCAAGAAACTAATTGAGAAGACTTAACACAAATCCAAACTAGGGTACCAACAATCTCCCCCAATTTGGGTCAAGTCTCTCAAAACAACAAACAACAATAAATGCTATAAAATAGATATAAAAACAACATTAACCTGTTAGGTTCAAAGGTGTATCATATCATAAATAACCATCAATTGTATCAAACAAATAATCAAACAGACAGTCAATAAAATAAACAACTCAAACAGCATCAGAATCTGGTTTAGAAACAGAAGAACCAGAAAGAAAAGAAATTTTCCTGAAGGGATCTGGAGCATCTTTCTTTGATGTCTTCAAGTCTTGTTCTCTAATGATCTTGGATTCTCCTGCTCTTGGCACAACAGCTTCTGGATGCTTTTCCATATACTTTGAAGCATCAAAAACCTCAGGTCTGACCTGGAATCTGTCTAGTTCCTTCTTCCTGAACTTTGACATTGTAGTTAAGCCAGTTGTATCTTTGCCTTCAGCTCTGGCTTGTCTGATTTTAGCTGATCCAACTAATTCAAGTAATCTGGCCATCCTTAAATCAGGATTAAGCTCTTGGCTTTCATATTCATTATCATCAGCTGGATCAAGAGGTTTTATGGTCTTGAATTGAGTAGAGAGGTCTAGCAAGCTTGCAGCTGGCTCTTTGTTTTCTTGAATAATAAGAGAAGATGGAGGAGCAAATTCTGCATATTTCTTACTGGATTTTTCAGAGTAGATAATTCTTTTTCTTTTTGAATCTGTTTGCTTTTTCTGAATTTGTTTTCTAGATGGTATACTTTTCTTTTCCTTGAGAGGTGAAGCTTTTCTCTTGGGTGAAGGAGGAGGAGAAAAGGTTGGTCTTTGGTAAACCATTTCCTTCACTTGCTCTTCAGGCTCTTATCCTTGTTGGCCTGACTGGGATTTGCCTTGGTAACCTGGATTACTTCTTCTCTAATATGCTTGAGAGGGAGTGAATCTTGCAGAAGGAGCTGAGGGATTGGCAGAAACATTTCCTGAGGCTCCTGCACTAGGAGGAGGAGGTGGAGGATGTAACATCCCATTTCCAACTAGACCCCTAAGAGTGGTTTTGTCATGACAAAACCCTAGGAAGCCCAAGAAAGAGTTAAGTGGACCTGGTGGTGTGGATAGGGCCACTATGGTCTGCACTTAGCAGATCTCTAAACCTTGGTTAAAAGTGATCATGGGGCTACACCAAGACTCCAAGACCCCACCCATACCTTCTTAGACCTAGTGAGAGGTCAATGGGTCACTAAGGACCCATAGAGAGTAGTCAATAGGGCTAAGTTGACCAAAGTCAACTATGACCCTAATTGGGTCAAATTGACCTACACAAGGGTCAATTGCAGTCCCTTAGCCCAGTAGACCCCACCCATACCCTCATAGACCTAGGGAGAGGTCAATGGGTCACTAAGGACCCATAGAGAGTAGTCAATAGGGCTAAGTTGACCAAAGTCAACTATGACCCTAATTGGGTCAAATTGGCCTACACAAGGGTCAATTGCAGTCCCTTAGACAAATGGACCCCACCCCTACCCTCATAAGCCTAGTGAGAGGCCAATAGGTCACCAAGGACACATTGGGACCAATCAAAAGGGCTAGTTTTGACCAAAGTCAACCCTTGACCTAAAATGGCCAAATGCCCTAGTTAAGGGCCAAGTGACCTCCAAGGGCCAATCCAACCCCACCTTGACCCTAGGGGAGGCTAATGGGTCACCAAGGACCTATTAAGGAAATCTCAAGGATCAAATTAACCTAGGTGGGCCCTAGTCCAACTTTGGGTCAAGTTAGCCTAAATGGGCTAACTCAAGCTCAAGCCCATTACATTGGGGCTAACCTTGACTTAAGTGGCCAAATGGATTTATGGGCTGACATGGGACATGTAGGAGCCAAAAAATTCAGGCATGGTGACTAGGATAGAGAAAGTCACCCATGGAGGAGGGAGAAAGAGAAGAAAGAAGAAGGAAGGAGGACTTTGTGCTCCTCCTTCCCCCTCCCCAACCTCCCCATTCATTTCAGAAGGACAAGGGGGAGTGCAGCAGCCTTTGTGGACTATTTAGTGCAAGCTCCACCCCCCTACCAACCTAGCCGCCAACCTTGACCATGGCCAAAAATGGCACATGGCTTTTCAGCCACCTAACACCTCCCCTCTCCACCTTAAAAGCTTCAGTGAGGTCCAGGGATGAATTCCCACCAGTTTCCTGAAGAGGCCAAGCCGTAACTTGCATTTGTGAACAAGCCGACCACCACCGGCCACCACCATGCCAATCCGGCGATCAGCCAGGCTACAGCCGCCACCACAGGTCCTCCTCCACTCCTTCTTGAATGGTTAGATCCTTAGAATCCATAGGGCCAAGGTTGGAGCTCAATCGAGCCCAATCGGATTTTGAAAATCATGGATTTTCCATGAAATTACATCCTATCGGGTTCGCCAGAATAGGGCTTCCCGGCGGCCCAGCCGCCGCCTGGAGATAGCCCCGACCACCACGAAGGTGTCGGCGGCTGTGGCAGGCCGGGGAGGTGGCCGGAGCGCCGGCGGCAGCCGCTGGAAATCGGCCCAGGTGGGATTAATCCTGGCCGTCTGCGAGAGGAAGAAGATGGCGGGATGCCGTCCATCTTGCGCCAAGATTCGTGCTGCATGATGATAAGATACTATAGTATATGAGTTTGATTTATTTTATTTTCTGTCACATGTTATGTATATAATGGTTTTAATTATTAAAAATAGTTAGAGCCTTTTTCAGAGAATATGTTCAACACAAGAAATGTAGCCATATGGGTCTACTGTCCAAAAAAATTGGTTTGAACCAATTTGTGTGACTGGTTTGACCAGGGCACTCATTTTGGTGGGGTCTATACAAATGACTAGGCAGTCATTAAACTAGTTGCCCACACTTCATCCTTGGTCCAAATGGTCTGAAATTTTGGCAGGGAGTCACCCTACCTTATATCTAGACCCTTTCCAAAAATGGGAATTTTTGGGAAAAATTTAATTATGCTAGGGTAAATTAAATTATGGGTCAAATGAAGTCCAAATTTATCCAAATTTTGGTGGGATGGATATGAGGTCAATATAGACCTCTGGTTAAAATTTCATTAAGTTTGGAGTTGATTTTAATTGGATTCAAGCAAACCCTAGCCTTGCCCTAAGAAGGGTATTTTGGTCCAAAATGTAATTTTAGATTTTAGTGTCCAATTCACCTCAACAGAGGTTCAAATTTGGTACACTGGTTTGGCATGACAATATACACCTCCCAATGAAAACTTGGGGGCATTGGAGTTGATTTGGCCCAAGATCCTAGGTCAAACCCTAAGGAAGGGCTTTTGTACCTTGTGAAGGACATATGGCCAAAACACCTTGTATGGCTATGGAATTTTGTAGGGGTGGTATTTTGGTAACTATAACCCTCTGGAAAAAATATTAGGGTATTTTGGAATGTTTAGGACCCTCAAAACCCTAACCCTAGTTTAGGGCACAAATATAATGGGATAGGAATGGGTTAGCTAAACCCCTTAAAATGATATGAAACTTTGGTAGGATGGTCATAATGATATTAAGAAGATTTGGTTATTTATTTAGAAATTTTGGAGTATTATTTATAGCACTCAATTTGTAACACAAGAAATGCCTCACTTTAGTAAATAAATTATTATGCTACCTCTGACCCTTGAGAGGTCATGAAATTTTGGCAGAGGAGGTTTTGAATCATTATGAGCTTATATAAATTTTATAAAAATATTTGGACCCTTATTTGAAGTAGTTACTTCACAAGCTTGCTATATGATGGAATTATTCAATAAATTATTTAAGTCCATTTACTGATAAATAAATTATGAAATTTGGCCCAAACCATTTACATGCCATTAGATTCATACTTGAAATTTCTCTGAATTTTTGGAAGCAATATAATATTTTATAATTCTTAAATGAACTTTCAAGGATTTAAATGTAATATTGATTTAAGGATAAAACCTTACTGAAAAGAATTAGATATTTTGGAAGATAAGTTATAACATTATTTTGAGTAAAATATAAAATTTGTAGAATGATATCTTGACTGAAAATAGTACTTCATGTTCATTATTGGAAATTTTAGACATTAAAATAATTAAATAAATTATTAAATAAATAAGGAAAATTTTGGAACTCTGGATGTAGGACTTAAAGGTCATAATGGACCTCCATTAATTATTATAGGGGTTTTGGATGATTATTTGATATACTTCCCATTTTACATGAAGTTTGACTTGGTGGTCTGCATTTAGCAATTTTGGAAAACTGTTTATATAGTTTGTTTGAAGTTTATGACTCCTTAAATTCACTTATAATAATTATCCCAGAGCATTTATATGCCTTCTTTATCATGTTGGAAGTTTACTTGAAATTTTAGGAATAATATTACCCTATTTATTTATTTTAATGAAGTATGGTAAGATAATTTTAAAAAAATAGAATCAGTGGCCTAAACCTTGCTGAAAAATCAAGAGATCTTGGATATTAGGTTAATTGTTATATTGAAGTATAACATAAATTTAAGGGAATTTTATCTTGTCGAAATTTGGTACCTTCAGTTCAATCTTGGAGACTTTGGCCACTATAAATATTTAATAAATTCCTAGATAAATAGGAAAATTGTAAAACTCTGGATTTGGGCAATAAAGGTCATAATGGACCTCCATAAATTATTATAGGAGTATTAGATGATTTCTTGACATACTTCCCATTTTACATAACATTAAACCTTGGTGGTCTGCAAATAGTAATTCTTCAGAAATAATCTGGAGTACAAGTTAGGTACATAAGAGTTCATCACTCAGGGTTAGATAAGATAGGAATGAGTTTGACTAAATATTGGATGATGTTTTGGGATCGACGAAAGATCGTCTTCCCCATAAAGTGGAAGGTCAAATCTCCTTAGGTCTAGTTACTGTAATATGGAAATGAAAGGGGTAGAACCTAAGTCGTAAGCATAAAGTAGGTAATAAACTTAGGATTTCACACTCTCACACCCCTGTGTCCCGAGAGATAGTTTGGGTTACTCGGGCAATAAGCCCAGTGGTTAAGGTAATGGGCATGGTAGCCCGGGGAGCTTCGGCTCGGTTGTAGATTATGACGGACGGGTTAGTCCGGGGAGCTTTGGCTCGGTTGTTGGTTATGACGGACGGGATAGTCCGGGGAGCTTCGGCTCGGTTGTAGGTTATGACGGATGGGATAGTCCGGGGAGCTTTGGCTCGGTTGTAGATCATGATGGACGGGACTGTCCGGTGAGCTTCGGCTCGGTTGGTTGTTTGACTCATAACTATTGCATGTGCATAAAAGGTTTAAGGTGGTGGGTCTTCGATATTGGGGAGTTCGATGCACCGACACCAATATCGTTGGCTCGGCAAGTGTGGTGAGCACTTTGCCAACAGAAGTCTGGTGCGCCAGCCGGCAAGAGTACGCAGGCGTCCGCTTAGTGCACCAAGCGTTGAGGCGTACGATAGGTCTGACCGGTAGTGCTTTACTGGTTTAGAGGTGGGCGAGGCCCAACCCACCGCTTCCGTCTGCCACTACGGAAGTATCCTGGGAGGTAACGGCTCCGAAAGGGGAAACTAAAGGTCTGTGTACACAGAGTCGAGTGGGTGAGTTGCACTTGCATGTTCACATCATAGCATAATTGTATTTCATAGCATAACCATTGCATATAACCTGACACCTAATGTATAAGCGGTATGGGACGCTCTATACATAAGGCCTTGCAAAACGACCCCTTGGCCTATAAGTTCGTGCGAGCGTGCTTATAAGTCAAGGTTCTCTTTCAGTATTTATATATTTAAGCCTGCTAGTAAAACCGACACCCTATCGTATAAATCGGTATGGGACTTTTTATACGATAGGAGCCCTGCAAAAGATCCCTTAGCTTATGTGTACCCACATAAGTTAAGGTTACTTATTTAATTTGTATAATTATTATCATGTGTACACTGTTAGTTTAGTTTCGCTGCCATCTGGAATTTGACTATTCTCCACCTTCATGTCCTTCCCTTTCCTTCTCCCCGCTCGGTACTTAGGAGCCATGGGAAAGGGGTGGGGGACGATAGGACTTAGTCTTTTAGACTAACGGTTTTCGAACCACATCATTTAGGGGACCACGAAGCCTAGCATGGAGGAGCAGCCCGGGAGGTCGGCACGCTTGGAGATCGGACAGTCTAGCACTGGAGTCCAGACAGCAGGGACAATGAGTCCCGAACTATAGTAGTTGTATTAGTTTGCTTCCACGATGAGTGAATTGTAGTGAGGACTTGATGTACCGGGCATAAGCCCGAGATTTTCATTATATGTATTATCTGTCGACACTCCCTTCGTGGAGTTTATTTCTATATATGTGATTTCTGTGGACTTGCATCTTTTCTTATGCTACAGTTACGATCGAAATTGGCCGGCAGAGTCGGCGTCTTGTAGTGACAACCTTCCCGAGTGCGAAGGTATCACCGCAAGGCGGCGGTTCTGGGCCTAAGACCCCGGTGTCGAAAAAGAAAAAAAATGGGGGTCTTACAAGTGGTATCAGAGGAAAAAAAATATATCGATCGAAAGGTAGCAGTCCACTAACCCTGGGACACCCCCGCTCGAGTTTAGTTTGAGGACAAACTAAGCAGCGGAAGCAGTGGTGGGCCCATATGGGAAATCACATGAAAATTGTCCACTTTTAGTTAAATCTGTGAGACTTCTTATAATTGTCTTCTATTACGCAGCCCCCAGCACAGCCAACACCACAAGGCGGAGTTCAGCAGACTCCGACTGTTGCACCACCTCCCCCGGTCCCCACTCCATTCTTACACTCGGAGATGGGTCAAACGCTGACGGCCATTCTAGATGCTTTCAGGGCTCAGCAGGTTCCGACTCCGCAGCCAAACCCCGGGGCCAATTGGCTGAGCATCTTTCGAGGACTCTCCCCTCCATCTTACTTGGGGACAGAATCCGCTGTACGGACAGAAGAATGGCTAGATATTATGTACGAAATGCTAATTGGGATACGGTGTCCCTGGGAGGAGAGGGTGGCCTTGGTCGTCTCCTGCCTGGAGTCCCATGCCAAGAGGTGGTGGAAGACGCTGCTGGACACAAGGTTTGCTGATAGGGAGGTTGCGGAAGTTACCTGGGAAGAGTTCAGGACCGCGCTGCTAGAGCATTTTGTTCCACAGTCGGCCAGGGATGAGTTGGAGGAGCGGTTCCTACAGCTGAAGCAGGGCACCTGGACAGTGGTAGAGTACCATAGGGAGTTCGACCATTTGGCTTGATATGCAGATTCTTACCAGCTGGACGAAGCGGGATACATCAAAAGATTCTATAAGGGCCTGCGGGAGGACTTGAGGGAGGCTTTGTTGTTTGTATCCGACGGGCCTATCTCCCGGATTTTGGAAATGGCAAAGAGGATCGAGGCCGATTGGCACACCACTCGGGGCCAGAAGCGGCAAGCGGAGGATCAAGGCCGGAGAGCCAGAAATGATCAGCGACAAGGTGCTATACCAGGTGGGAGAAGGACAGAGGACCACCCTCGACAGGAAGTGAGGCAGGACCCGAGGGAGCAGGTGATATTGGCCCCTCAGCCTCTTCAGATGAGGGAGGTACCGAGACCCGGGGGTATGGCATTTTCCCCACCGGAGTGCTACAACTGCCATCAGATAGGACACATTCGGAGAAACTGCCCCATGAGGGGAGGACCTTTACCAGCACCCCAGGATGCACTGCATGCCCAGCAGTTTGGAGGACGAGGACGTGGTCGAGGACGTGGTTTCCAGGGTGCAGATCGTAGGCAGCAGAGGGAGCAAATTTATGCACTGGATCTGACTCAGCCCCGAAACCCGGAGCAAGTAATCACTGGAATAGTTTTCATCAGCGGCAAACCCGCTTATACGCTATTTGATACGGGTGCTTCGCACTCATTTGTATCAGAGGCCTTCATAGAAGGATTGGAAGGCGTGGAACGATTCACGGGTCTGATGATGAGGATACGACTACCCGACGGATCAGAGTTGTTCACCTCTGCCCACTGCAACATGGAGGCGAAGATCGGCGGAAGGATATTTGAAGCTCCAGCGACGATCATAAAGATGCCAATCTTTGATTTGATCCTAGGGATGACGTGGTTGAACTGGAATCATGCTCAGATTGACTGCACGTCCAAAAGAGTTACCGTAAGACATGGGGATTCCTACCTCGTCATTGAAGGTATTAAATCCATTCCCCCTCTCATACTGTCGTCTGTACAAGCCGTCAAGGCTCACTTACAGGGGGAAGAAGTGTTTGAGGTAATATTCGAGATGACTGAGACCAAGGTCTCCACCTCGGATATTCCGGTGGTGCGAGATTTTGCCGACGTATTCCCGGAGAAACAGCCTGGGCTACCCCCACACCGGGAGCAGGATTTCCGGATACAGCTGGTGCCGGGGGCTAAGCCGGCAGCTAGGGCCCCTTACCGGATGGCCCCGAAGGAATTGACAGAGTTTCGAAGCCAACTCCAAGAACTGGTGGAGGCTGGATTTGTCTGACCGAGCTCTTCACCTTGAGGAGCCCCGGTCTTGTTCGTTAAAAAGAAGGACGGAACTCTGAGACTGTGCATCGACTACCGAGCACTAAACCGATTGACAGTCCGAAACACATATCCGTTGCCAAGGATAGATGAGCAGTTTGAAGAATATTTAGATGTGTTTGTCATCGTGTTTATCGATGACATCCTCATTTACTCAAGGACAGAGGAGGAGCACACACGGCATCTGACGCTGACCCTGGAGAGACTACGGGAGCACAAGCTTTATGCAAAGATCAGCAAATGCCAGTTTTGGTTGAAGGAGGTGGCCTTCCTAGGCCATATCATCAGTGGTGCTGGGTTGGCAGTGGACCCGGCCAAGATCCAAGCGGTTCGGGACTGGCCACAATTAAAGACGGCCACAGATGTACGAAGTTTCCTAGGACTTGCCGGTTACTACCGGAAATTTGTGGAGGGATTCTCTCGTATCGCCCTCCCACTCACATCTCTGACAAGGAAGGAGGTACCCTTTATCAGGACCCCACGATGTGAAGAGGCTTTTCAAGAGCTAAAGGGGCGACTCACTTCGGCTCCTATACTCGCCCTCCCTTCAGGGAAAGAAGGATTCCAGGTCTACACTGATGCCTCCTATCAGGGCATGGGTGCAGTACTTATGCAGAATGGCCATGTGATAGCTTACGCTTCTCGGCAGCTGAAGAAGCACGAGCAAAACTACCCAGTTCATGACTTAGAGATGGGAGCGGTCATTTTTGCACTAAAAGTCTGGCATCACTATCTGTACGGTGTCCACTGCGACATATACTCCGACCATAAAAATCTGAGGTATGTGGACACACAGAAGGAGCTAAACATTAGACAGAGACGATGGGTGGAATTTTTAGCAGACTACCAGTATGAGATGCACTACCACCCTGGAAAGGCGAATGTGGTAGCAGATGCATTAAGCCGAAAGACCGCAAACGCTGGAGTAGGAACGCCGTTGATGGCCTTGGAGTTAATACAGATGTTTGATAAGATGCAAGTATCCCTGGTATCTGAGGATCACCCTGAGTTATACCGAGAATATCTGTCGTCATTAATCGCCACGGATGACATACGAGAACGGGTCAAGGATGGACAGAGACAGGATACCCAGCTAGAGCCAATATTCCGGTCCTTAGAAGCAGGCACTGCGGGAGATTACACACTGAGGGATGACTTAGTATGCTTTAGAGGACGGGTCTACATACCAAAGGGAGGCCAGGTCCGGGAGGATATCATGATGGAGCTCATTGCAGTCGATATTCGGTACACCCGGGGATTACGAAGATGACTGCAGATCTAAATAAGACTATGTTCTGGCCCGGCATGAAGAAGGATATCACCTACTTCGTGACCCATTGCAAGGCATGCCAGTTAGTGAAGGCGGAATGCAGAAACCCCGCAGGATTATTACAGCCACTCCCAGTACCAGAGTGGAAGTTCGATGATATCGCCATGGACTTTATACACGGACTTCCTCGATCAAGGACAGGGAATGATTCGATCTGGGTGATCGTCGACCGGCTGACAAAGGTAGCAAGATTTATTCCAATCAGGAAGGATGACTCGATGGGCGTGTTAGTCCGAAAGTTTGTGGAGCAATTCGTCCGCTATCATGGCATACCCAAAACGATTGTGTCAGACCGAGATGGACGATTTACATCCAGGGAGTGGAGGTCTGTGCAGACTTACTTAGGCACTTGACTAACATTCAGTACGGCTTTTCATCCCCAGACGGATGGACAGACGGAACGAACCAACCGGACTCTGGAGGATTTATTACAACTTTGCATATTAGATCGCGGTGAACCTTGGGAGAAGTTGTTACCACTGATCGAGTTCTCATATAATAACAGCTACCAGTCTAGTATAAAGATGGCTCCTTATGAGGCGTTGTACGGACGGAAGTGCAGGAATCCACTGTCATGGATACAGGACGAGGACCCTAAGGCATTGGATTCGGAATTTGTTGAGGACACCGAGGCTCAGGTGAGATTGATACGGGACAGGATGCTAGAAGCACAGAGCCGGCAGGCTAAGTATTACGACGCTCGGCACCATCAGGTGGAATTCCAGGTGGGAGATCAGGTGTTCTTGAAGATCCGACCCATACATGGAGTTACTCGGGTACGCGGACAGAGGAAGAAGCTCAGCCCAAGGTATATGGGGCCTTATAGGATCCAGGAACGGATCGGTCCCTTGGCATACAAGCTGGAACTGCCACCGGAGCTGGCGAGTCTGCACGACGTGTTCCATATATCCTCTCTTAGGAGAGCTCTACTACGTCCAGAGCAGCAAGTTACAACCACAATGGACCAATAGAATCTGATCGGTCAGTACACCTAGAACCGGTCCGGATTGACGACAAGGGGGTACGAGTTTTACGCCACAAGAAGGTTCCGTTAGTCAAGGTCCTGTGGAGAAATCACGGAAGAGAGGAGCACACATGGGAGCCCCAGGACTTGATGCGACAAAGATACCCAGAACTCTTCAGTCAGGTATTCCTCACAACCACTCAAGATGTTCAATTTACCTTCAAATTTTAAACTAGTAAAACTGAAATTTCAAGGATATGAGCTAAACTTTTGTTTATTGGGGTCTAGACTTTGCCAATTGGGCAAATTGGTCTTAAAATTGACAAACACCTTTGAACCTCACATAATAAACATGGTGTCGTGACGTAAAACTTTCAACTCTCATGGGATGTTACAAGTTTCTCGCTCCCTGACAGGAGTCCCCGTAGGCTTAACCTTGATTTCGGGGACGAAATCTTTGTTTTGTTTATTGGGATTTGTAACATCTCATTTCCAACTAGACCCCTAAGAGTAGTTTTGTCATGACAAAACCCTAGGAAGCCCAAGAAAGAGTTAAGTGGACCTGGTGGTGTGGATAGGGCCACTATGGTCTGCACTTAGCAGATCTCTAAACCTTGGTTAAAAGTGATCATGGGGCTTCACCAAGACTCCAAGACCCCACCCATACCTTCTTAGACCTAGTGAGAAGTCAATGGGTCACTAAGGACCCATAGAGAGTAGTCAATAGGGCTAAGTTGACCAAAGTCAACTATGACCCTAATTGGGTCAAATTGACCTACACAAGGGTCAATTGCAGTCCCTTAGCCCAGTAGACCCCACCCATACCCGCATAGACCTAGGGAGAGGTCAATGGGTCACTAAGGACCCATAGAGAGTAGTCAATAGGGCTAAGTTGACCAAAGTCAACTATGACCCTAATTGGGTCAAATTGGCCTACACAAGGGTCAATTGCAGTCCCTTAGACAAATGGACCCCACCCCTACCCTCATAAGCCTAGTGAGAGGCCAATAGGTCACTAAGGACCCATTGGGACCAATCAAAAGGGCTAGTTTTGACCAAAGTCAACCCTTGACCTAAAATGGCCAAAATGCCCTAGTTAAGGGCCAAGTGACCTCCAAGGGCCAATCTAACCCCACCTTGACCCTAGGGGAGGCTAATGGGTCACCAAGGACCTATTAAGGAAATCTCAAGGATCAAATTAACCTAGGTGGGCCCTAGTCCAACTTTGGGTCAAGTTAGCCCAAATGGGCTAACTCAAGCTCAAGCCCATTACATTGGGGCTAACCTTGACTTAAGTGGCCAAATGGATTTATGGGCTGACATGGGACATGTAGGAGCCAAAAAATTCAGGCATGGTGACTAGGAGAGAGAAAGTCACCCATGGAGGAGGAGGGAGAAAGAGAAGAAAGAAGAAGGAAGGAGGACTTTGTGCTCCTCCTTCCCCCTCCCCAACCTCCCCATTCATTTCAGAAGGACAAGGGGGAGTGCAGCAGCCTTTGTGGACTGTTTAGAGCAAGCTCCACCCCCCCTACCAACCTAGCCGCCAACCTTGACCATGGCCAAAAATGGCACATGGCTTTTCAGCCACCTAACACCTCCCCTCTCCACCTTAAAAGCTTCAGTGAGGTCCTGGGATGAATTCCCACCAGTTTCCTGAAGAGGCCAAGCCCTAACTTGCATTTGTGAACAAGCCGACCACCACCGGCCACCACCATGCCAATCCGGCGATCAGCCAGGCTACAGCCGCCACCACAGGTCCTCCTCCACTCCTTCTTGAATGGTTAGATCCTTAGAATCCATAGAGCCAAGGTTGGAGCTCAATCGAGCCCAATCGGATTTTGAAAATCATGGATTTTCCATGAAATTACATCCTATCGGGTTCGCCGGAATAGGACTTCCCGGCGGCCCAGCCGCCGCCTGGAGATAGCCCCGACCACCACGAAGGTGTCGGCGGCGGTGGCAGGCCGAGGAGGGGGCCGGAGCGCCGGCGTCAGCCGCTGGAAATCGGCCCAGGCGGGATTAATCCTGGCCGTTTGCCAGAGGAAGAAGATGACGGGATGCCGTCCATCTTGCGCCAAGATTCGTGCTGCATGATGATAAGATACTATAGTATATGAGTTTGATTTATTTTATTTTCTGTCACATGTTATGTATATAATGGTTTTAATTATTAAAAAAAGTTAGAGCCTTTTTCTGAGAATATGGTCAACACAAGAAATGTATCCCTATGGGTCTACTGTCCAACAAAATTGGTTTGAACCAATTTAAGTGACTGGTTTGACCAGGGCACTCATTTTGGTGGGGTCTATACAAATGACTAGGCAGTCATTAAACTAGTTGCCCACACTTCATCCTTGGTCCAAATGGTCTGAAATTTTGGCAGGGCGTCACCCTACCTTATATCTAGACCCTTCCCAAAAATGGAAATTTTTGGGAATAATTTTCCTATAGTTTTGTAAAAAATTTAATTATGCTAGGGTAAATTAAATTATCGGTTAAATGAAGTCCAAATTTATCCAAATTTTGTTGGGATGGATATGAGGTCAATATAGACCTCTGGTTAAAATTTCATTAAGTTTGGAGTTGATTTGAATGGGATTCAAGCAAACCCTAGCCTTGCCCTAAGAAGGGTATTTTGGTCCAAAATGTAATTTTGGCTTTTAGGGTCCAATTCACCTCAACAGAGGTTCAAATTTGGTACACTGGTTTGGCATGACAATATACACCTCCCAATGAAAACTTGGGGGCATTGGAGTTGATTTGGCCCAAGATCCTAGGTCAAACCCTAAGGAAGGGCTTTTGTACCTTGTGAAGGACATATAGCCAAAACACCTTGTATGGCTATGGAATTTTGTAGGGGTGGTATTTTGGTAACTATAACCCTCTGGTAAAAATATTAGGGTATTTTGGAAGGTTTAGGACCCTCAAAACCCTAACCCTAGTTTAGGGCACAAATATGGTGGGATAGGAATGGGTTAGCTAAACCCCTTAAAATGATATGAAATTTTGGTAGGATGGTCATAATAATATTAAGAAGCTTTTGTTGTTTATTTAGAAATTTTGGAGTATTATTTATAGCACTTCATTTGTAACACAAGAAATGCCTCACTTTAGTAAATAAATTATTATGCTACCTCTGACCCTTGAGAGGTCATGAAATTTTGGCAGAGGAGGTTTTGAATCATTATGAGCTTATATAAATTTTATAAAAATACTTGGACCCTTATTTGAATTAGTTACTTCACAAGCTTGCTATATGATGGAATTATTCAATAAATTATTTAAGTCCATTTACTGATAAATAAATTATGAAATTTGGCCCAAACCATTTACATACTATTAGATTCATACTTGAAATTTCTCTGAATTTTTGGAAGGAATATAGTATTTTATAATTCTTAAATGAATTTTCAAGGATTTAAATGTAATATTGATTTAAGGATAAAACCTTACTGAAAAGAATCAGATATTTTAGAAGAAAAGTTATAACATTATTTTGAGTAAAATATAAAATTTGTAGAATGATGTATTGACTGAATATAGTACTTCATATTCATTATTGGAAATTGTAGACATTAAAATAATTAAATAAATTATTAAATAAATAAGGAAAATTTTGGAACTCTGGATGTAGGACTTAAAGGTCATAATGGACCTCCATTAATTATTATAGGGGTGTTGGATGATTATTTGATATACTTCCCATTTTACATGAAGTTTGACTTGGTGGTCTGCATTTAGCAATTTTGGAAAATTGTTTATATAGTTTGTTTGAAGTTTATCACTCCTTAAATTCACTTATAATAATTATCCCAGAGCATTTATATGCCTTTGTTATCATGTTGGAAGTTTACTTGAAATTTTAGGAATAATATTACCCTATTTATTTATTTTAATGAAGTATGGTGAGATAATTGAAAAAAAAATAGAATCTGTGGCCTAAACCTTGCTGAAAAATCAAGAGATCTTGGATATTAGGTTAATTGTTATATTGAAGTATAACATAAATTTAAGGGAATTTTATCTTGTCGAAATTTGGTACCTTCAGTTCAATCTTAGAGACTTTGGCCACTATAAATATTTAATAAATTCCTAGATAAATAGGAAAATTGTAAAACTCTGGATTTGGGCAATAAAGGTCATAATGGACCTCCATAAATTATTATAGGAGTATTGGATGATTTCTTGACATACTTCCCATTTTACATAACATTAAACCTTGGTGGTCTGCATATAGTAATTCTTCAGAAATAATCTGGAGTACAAGTTAGGTACATAAGAGTTCATCACTCAGGGTTGGATAAGATAGGAATGAGTTTGACTAAATGTTGGATGATGTTTTGGGATCGACGAAAGATCGTCTTCCCCATAAAGTGGAAGGTCAAATCTTCTTAGGTCTAGTTACTGTAATATGGAAATGAAAGGGGTAGAACCTAAGTCGTAAGCATAATGTAGGTAGTAAACTTAGGATTTCACACTCTCACACCCCTGTGTCCCGAGAGATAGTTTGGGTTACTCGGGCAATAAGCCCAGTGGTTAAGGTAATGGGCATGGTAGCCCGGGGAGCTTCGGCTCGGTTGTAGATTATGACGGACGGGTTAGTCCGGGGAGCTTTGGCTCGGTTGTTGGTTATGACGGACGGGATAGTCCGGGGAGCTTCGGCTCGGTTGTAGGTTATGACGGACGGGATAGTCCGGGGAGCTTTGGCTCGGTTGTAGATCATGATGGACGGGACTGTCCGGTGAGCTTCAGCTCGGTTGGTTGTTTGACTCATAACTATTGCATGTGCATAAAAGGTTTAAGGTGGTGGGTCTTCGATATTGGGGAGTTCGATGAACCGACACCAATATCGTTGGTTCGGCAAGTGTGGTGAGCACTTTGCCAACAGAAGTTCGGTGCGCCAGCCGGCAAGAGTACGCAGGCGTCCGCTTAGTGCACTAAGCGTTGAGGCGTACGATAGGTCTGACCGGTAGTGCTTTACTGGTTTAGAGGTGGGCGAGGCCCAACCCACCGCTTCCGTCTGCCACTACGGAAGTATCCTGGGAGGTAACGGCTCCGAAAGGGGAAACTAAAGGTCTGTGTACACAGAGTCGAGTGGGTGAGTTGCACTTGCATGTTCACATCATAGCATAATTGTATTTCATAGCATAACCATTGCATATAACCTGACACCTAATGTATAAGCGGTATGGGACGCTCTATACATAAGGCCTTGCAAAACGACCCCTTGGCCTATAAGTTCGTGCGAGCGTGCTTATAAGTCAAGGTTCTCTTTCAGTATTTATATATTTAAGCCTGCAAGTAAAACCGACACCCTATCGTATAAATCAGTATGGGAATTTTTATACGATAGGAGCCCTGCAAAAGATCCCTTAGCTTATGTGTACCCACATAAGTTAAGGTTACTTATTTAATTTGTATAATTATTATCATGCGTACACTGTTAGTTTAGTTCCGCTGCCATCTGGAATTTGACTATTCTCCACCTTCATGTCCTTCACTTTCCTTCTCCCCGCTCGGCACTTAGGAGCCATGGGGAAGGGGTGGGGGACGATAGGACTTAGTCTTTTAAACTAACGGTTTTCGAACCACATCATTTAGGGGACCACGGAGCCCAGCATGGAGGAGCAGCCCCGGAGGTCGGCACGCTTGGAGATCGGACAGTCTAGCACTGGAGTCCAGACAGCAGGGACAGTGAGTCCCGAACTATAGTAGTTGTATTAGTTTGCTTCCGCGATGAGTGAATTGTAGTGAGGACTTGATGTACCGGGCATAAGCCCGAGATTTTCATTATATGTATTATCTGTGGACACTCCCTTCGTGGAGTTTATTTCTATATATGTGATTTCTGTGGACTTGCATCTTTTCTTATGCTACAGTTACGATCGAAATTGGCCGGCAGAGTCGGTGTCTTGTAGTGACAACCTTCCCGAGTGCGAAGGTATCACCGCAAGGCGGCGGTTCTGGGCCTAAGACCCCGGTGTCGAAAAAGAAAAAAAAAATGGGGGTCTTACAGAGGACCTCTAGGATTCCACCTTGGAGCTAGAGAGTCATATCTTCTACTTTTCTTTCTCTTCTTCTGTTGGTTCCTGGATAGTCCCATCCAATGTTGATATTCCTTGGACTTGGGATCAATCCCTTTCAGTATGTAGTATGGGATATCATGATCTGGATTTGGTGGAGGAGGAGCAACAACCTTCCTTTTCCTTTTAGCAATTTTCTTCTTCTTTGTACCTTCTGAATCATCAGAATCATCCTCATCATAAGAGTGAGATGACTGAGGTTGGTCATAAGGGTCTAAGGCATCTTGATCAACCTTTTCTTTGGCTCTTAAAGCAGCCTTCTCTCTTTCCTCTTCTAAGGCATCTTGTGCTAGAAGGGTATCCAAATCAGGTCCTGGGGTGTCATCCCACAGAGTTGATTTCTCTTCTTGCTCTTCAGTAACTGTCTTGGAGACCAGTTCTTCTGAAGCTTGCACAGATTCAGGTTCTGGTTGAGCAGGCTCAGGTTCTTGAGGAACTGACTCAGGTTCTTTGATATCTGCAGCATGTTCTTGAACAGGTTCTTGAAGAGGTTCTTGAACAACTTGATCTTCTTGAACTTGATCTGTAGCCAAAGGGAGACAAAAATGTTCTCAATGGCCTAGAAACATTCCGTCAAGATACTCACAGGTTAACATATCAGTTAACAAGTCAGTAAATTGAGATAAAGAATTACCTTCAGGATTTCCTAACTCCCATAAGTCATCTAGATAGGAGGTAATGACTCCTTCTAGGTATAGGGCAACAATGGGAGTGGAGGATTCTTTAAGACACACTTTGAAAGAAAATTCAGCTTCCATTATGACATCAGCTGTCCTCTATTCTGAGACTTGAGCTACTTGAACAATAGATGTGTCTGGAACTTCAGCTATTACTTCAGCTGGTTTGGAACTGATGTTGTAACTTCAGTTGTTTTTGGAACTGTAACTTCAAGAGAAGTTGTTATTTCTAAATCTGCAGCTTTAGGAATTACATCTGCTGGTATCTCTTTTGAAACTTCTCTCTTCTGGAACTTCTGTCTCTTCTGTAACTTCTGTCTCTTCTTGAATATCTGCTGGAAGAATGACTAGGGGAAGTCCTGAGACATCTTCTTGGAACATCTCCCCCTGCCTGATTTCAGTGGGTACTGAACTCAGGCCCCTAAGTGAAGAGGGCTCAACAGAGTTGGAGAGGGCTGTGATGGAGGATGTAAGGGAAGAGATGGAGGAGACAAGAGGGGCAATTACTGCTTCAATCATGGATTTGATTGAAGGAGTAATTAGCTCCAAGATGTTTGCAATGAATGTTGGAGTTATTTCAAAGGATGTGGATGGGGGAATCTTAGTAGATGGAAGATCATCAGGTATGGTGGTCTCCTGATGAGATATGTTGTGAGCTGGTGATTGATGAGTAGATGCAGGAAGATCAACATGATATTGGGGTGAAATTGGTCACTGAGGTTGAGTGGGTAGTGTCTCAGAAGCTAACAAATCAAAACTAGGATTTGAAATCCCAGCAAGAAGTGAATTAGGTGGAGATGCTGGAGGTGATGCATGGAGAATAGATGAAGAATCCAGTGGAAGAGAGGTAGTGGATGTAGATGGCACTTAAGTAGAAGTGGATGGTAATGCAGAGGTGGATGGCAATGCAGAAGTAGGAGTAATGGGGGGAATGGAGGAGCCTTCATAAGGTAGGTGGGGAGTGACTGGTACAGTCCTGGTGCTCTCAGATGTAACAGGAGCAACCCCAGCTGGTGAGGGCTTCTGGATGTTCCTTCTCCACTTGATGAACAAAGTGGGATCCATTTTCTTGCTTGTATTTATAAAAGTTGAAACTGTTCCCAATAGTTGGGGATATTTCTCTCTCAGAAATATCCCAATTACCCTTCCAAGGGTTACCTCTTTCTTTGAATTCTTCTTCCTTATCAGATCAAACACTATTCCAGCCCAATTAATCTCTTTCTTATTAACAATGGCACACATTAAGGAAAATTGTTGCCTGGTAATGTTGTCATGAGCAGAGTGCTTTCCCAACAGCACTTTTCCAACCAATTCTGCTAAGAACTTAATCCTCATCGGGAAATTTACTTTCAGTAACTTTGAAGGAATGCCTTTAGCATGACCTAGCTCGACGAGCATCCTTCCATACTCTTGAGTATCTTGATCATACTCTTCTTGTCCATTTATTAATCCGAAAATATCAGTTAGAACAGCAGGAGTAAGAATTAACTCCTCGCCGCTGATTGTCCCGGTCATGGATTCGTCACTGGACGACGAAGTGTAGACCCATTCTTTAATCTCTGGAATATTTATCTTAATCCTTGTCGACATCAGCTTCTCTAGTCCTTAATCCTTGCACAGCTGGAGTATCTCTATAATGTCGGCATCGCAGGAGCTGGACGAATCAAAGTCCACGCTGAACCCGACGTCAAACTTCATCACCGTCAGGAGAGCAAGAGCAATCGCCATCGATTCTGGTTGGGGAAGACGAGAGAGACGAATAGTAGAAAGCGCGGGGCAGAGCTCAAGTCAAACCTTACAAGCAGGAATGAAGAATACGAAAAGACGATCTCTGTCGACTACTAAAATAACGATCTATTAACCTAAGTCGACCATCGGTTTATATTAGAACAATAATCGTCGACTTGTTTTAACAGATACTAGAGACGATAGTCGAACGGTCGTTCGACGATCGTTTCCTGAAGCAGAGTAGTCGATCAATCGTTCGACTATTTCTGTCTTCACAAGCAAATGAGCCGGCGTCAACCATAGGTCGACGATAGGCTCAACCTGTTTGACTATCATCGAACGTCATTCGACGATCTTCAAACAGATTTCAACGAGGCAGAAGTCACACTTAGTCTTTTCCATTTATCATGCCTAGTTGATGCAAAAAAGAACAGATGCTTCTGTTCATCTAAGGGCTTGGTGAAAATATCACCTCTCTGAAGTTCAGTGGATATGAACTCAAGGCTGATCTTATTCTTTTCCACACAATCTCTTAGAAAATGATGTCTGATCTCAATGTGCTTGGTCCTAGAGTGGTGCACAGGATTTTGTGCAATGGAGATAGCACCGGTACTGTCACACATTATTTTTGTGTTCTTGTGTGTGTACCCATAATCCAAAAGTTGGTTTTGAATCCACAGGATCTGTGAACAACAACTAGTAGCTGCTATATATTCAGCCTCTGCAGTTGAAGTTGAGACAGAAGCCTGTTTCTTACAGAACTAAGAGACTAATCTCTCTCCCAGGAACTGACATGTTCCTGAGGTACTTTTCCTGTCAACTCTACAACCAGCATAGTCAGAATCAGAGTATCCAATTAACTCAAATTCTGATTCAGCTGGGTACCATAGTCCTAAATTTGGACATCCCTTCAGGTATCTCAAAATTCTCTTGAGAAGAATCAAATGAGATTCCTTGGGATTGATTTGGAATCTAGCACATAGGCATGTGGCAAACATTATATCTGGTCTACTTGCAGTTAAATACAATAGGGAACCAACAATGGCCCTATAGTTTTTCTGATCAACTGGCTTACCCTGATCTTTAGAATCTATAACTGCATTAGTATCCATGGGTGTATGCATTGCTGAAGCATCAGCCTTCCCAAACTTCTTTATAAATTCCTTGGCATATTTGGATTGGGATATGAAGATGCCATCAGCATCTTGCTTTACTTGGAGACCAAGAAAGTAAGACAGCTCACCCATACTACTCATCTCAAACTTAGAGTGCATCAGGTCAGAGAACCTTTTGCAAAGTTTGGGATCAGTGGAGCCAAAAATAATATCATCCACATAAACTTGAACTAACAGGAATGTGTCCTTGTGATGCTTAACAAACAGGGTTCTATCAACTACTCCCCTAACAAAGTTGTGCTCTAACAGGAAACTAGCTAGAGTCTCATACCAGGCTCTGGGTGCTTGCTTAAGTCCATAAAGAGCTTTTTGCAACTTATAAACAAATGAGGGTTGAGTTGAAGAGACAAACCCAGGAGGTTGTTCAACAAACACCTCTTCCTTTAGCTCACCATTTAGGAATGCACTCTTGACATCCATCTGAAAAACCTTAAACTTCATATAAGCTGCATAGGATAGAAAGATCCTTATTGCCTCTAGCCTTGCAACAGGGGCAAAGGTTTGGTCATAGTCTATACCTTCCTCTTGTCTGTAGCCCTGAGCTACGAGCCTAGCTTTGTTCCTTATAATTATTCCTTGGGCATCCAACTTGTTTCTAAACACCCACTTGGTGCCTATGATCAGTTGGCCTTTTGGTCTTGGAACCAAAGTCCATACTTTACATCTTTCAAATTGATTGAGCTCCTCTTGCATAGCAATGATCCAGTGGGGATCTAGCTCAGCATCTTGTATGGTGAGGGGCTCAATCTGTGAAAGGAAACAAGCATACATCACATCCTGTCTTAATTGATGTCTTGTCTGCACACCAGCTGATATGTCACCAATCACTTGAGATGTAGGATGATCTCTAAGTGTGACAAGATCAGTAGGTGGGATGTGATCTTCAACAATAGTTTGGATTAATTCCTCTTGAGGAATAGGATTAACTGTTGGTGGTACAGCAACTGCATCCACAGAGTCTTCATCACTGTCTGAATCAGTGATATGAAGAGTTGAAAAAGGGAGAATCTCTTGAGTGACATCTTTGCATGACTCAGGTACCTGTAATGAGCTTGAGGAAGGAGAAGTTTCTTTCTCCTTGTAAAACATATTTGACTCATCAAAGGAAACATGCACAGACTCCTCAATTTTTAAAGTTGATTTGTTAAACACCCTATAAGCTTTGCTTACTTGGGAATATCCAAGAAAAATTCTCATTGAAGATTTTGCTTCAAACTTTCTAAGGTATTCTTTATTGTTATTGTGAATATACACTACACAACCAAAGACTCTAAAATAATTAATTTTAGGTTTCTTTCCTTTAAGCAACTCATAAGGAGTTTTACTCTTAAGCTTGTGTATAATACTGAAAGTGAAGGGATAGATACTACTCTAGAGGGGGGGTGAATAGAGTTATCAAATTTTGCACTAGACAAAAATCTAATAGTCTACACAACTCCCTTGGAGTGAAATGCGGAATGAAAAGATTATAGATAAGGAGATAACCCTAAAGCCTAACACAAGTGTTGTGCACAAACTCAAGCTAACTGTAATTACAGTTAAGACTTGGAAATCCTAATCAGCAACTAGCAAACCTAGTTATATCTAATCACAGCCACAATGCAAGTAATTAAATTAAGCAAGCCAGACGACACAAGGAATTTATAGTGGTTCCCCAAACAACTTGGGTACGTCCACTCTTCTACCAACAAGGTAGGAATCCACTACAGGTTTTTGATCAGGTGCCCTGCCACCACAAGATCTGCTTCAGGTAGATCTAGAAACCCTTTAGACTTTTGATCAGGTGTCTAAAAACCAACACAGGTTTTTGATCAGGTGCCCTGCCACCAAGGGATACTTTTGAAGGGAGTAATAACCCTGTACAGGAAGGGGAAAAAAGGTTAAAAAGTCTTCTCTATTTTACAATAGATTAGAGAAGCACAAAGACTTGCACTGAGCTAGAAAGCTCAAAAGAATCAAGGCTCCCCCTGGCTCAAAGAATGTCCAGGTGAAGTCTTGCTTCAGTGCAGAAAACACTTCAGAAAGTTCTGAAGGAAAAACTACAAGAAGATATAAAATATAAAATAGAAATCTTCTAGCAGCTATCTTCTTCTTCTTCTTCTTCAAAAGAACTCTGAGTCTGAACTTCCTGGAAGCAAGAGAACTCAGGTTGAAGAAGAGCTTAACACTTCTCAGTTGAATGAAGATTGCTGAGAGCAGTTAAACTTGGTCTTGATGAAAGCTTGAATGCTAATTGAATAACTCTTAGAATAACTGGTTAGCTAGCTGAAATCCTTCTCCAAAGGATTCCTTTTATAGCAGCAACAAGCAACGGCTCTTTTCAATTTGAACTGTTTGTCTTCTTCTGAAACTTGAAACCTGAGCTGCAAATATCACAAAGACAAACAAACTCTGCAGCAAAATATTCTATAAAAGGTATGAACCTTTTTCAAGGAAGCTGCAGGAAGCAATCTGATAATAAAGGTACTAAATAAAATCACATCAGAGACAAACTCTTTATAGCAGAAGGAAGACTTTTCAGTCTAACGGCTATAAAGGACTGACAGCAGATAAAGTAAAATACACTGTCAACTAATAAGACAAACAACTTTATCTGAAAAGATTTGACTCAGGCAAAAGAGATGGAGCAGATATTGCCTGGAAATATTATCATAAAACAACTGAAATAAAATGCCAGATAATATATTAATTAATTAAATACAAAATAAAAAGGCAAACAGAAAACATCGAACGACCCTCGGAGATCGTCGACCGAAGAACGGAGATCGTCGAACTATCAGACAGATAGTCGAACGATCCAGATAGTCGAACTATCAAAGGAGATAGTCGAACTATCACAACAGATAGTCGAACTATCAGAAGATAGTCGAGCTATCAGATAGTCGACCTATCACCAGATAGTCGAACTATCAAAGCAAAACCGATAGTCGACCTATCAACAGATAGTCGAACTATCAGAAGAGAAACAGATAGTCGATCTATCAACAGATAGTCGAACTATCAAAGAACGACAGATAGTCGAACTATCAGCAGATAGTCAAGCTATCAGATAGTTGAACTATCAAAGCAGATAGTCGAACTACCAAGGGAAAACAGATAGTCGACCTATCAACAGATAGTCGAACTATCAGAAGAAAGCAGATAGTCGACCTATCAACAGATAGTCGAACTATCAGAAGAAAGCAGATAGTCGACCTATCAACAGATAGTCGAGCTATCAAACAATGCAGATAGTCGACCTATCAAACAGATAGTCGAGCTATCAGATAGTTGAACTATCCAAGCAGATAGTCGAACTATCAAACAAACAGATAGTCGAACTATCACAGCACACAGATAGTCGAACTATCAACAGATAGTCGAACTATCCACGCAGACAGAACGTCGAGCAACTGATAGACGATCGTCGAACAGTTAGTCGACGATAGTCGAGCGACGTTCGACTATAGTCGAACGAACAAACTACTTAACCAAATTCTTATCGGGATAAGCTGGGAACTCTACAGCTAGACAACTAACCTTGACCATAGATAATTCATGGGTCAAGAGACTAAGAAGACAAGACTAAACTCAAATCAAACTAGGGTACCAACAATCTCCCCCTATTTGAGTTAAGTCTCTCAAAAACTAAAACATAGAGCTAGCTATAGAACAATAAAATCAATACAGGAAATAGTTAAATAACTAACTGGCAATTAGTTAAACAATCAATCAGATATATAACAGTCAATCAAAATTAAGGATCTACAGAATCAGGTTTGGGATCAGAAGAACTAGGAACAAATGATACTTTCCTCAAGGGATCTATGGCTTCTTTCTTAGACATTTTCAGATCTTGTACACCAATAACTTTTAGTTCTGAAGCCCTTGGGACGACTGCTTCTGGATGCTTTTCCATGTATTTAGAAGGGTCAAATACCTCAGGACTAACCTGGATTTTATCAAGTTCCTTCATTCTGAATTTTGACATTGTAGTAAATCCTGCAGAATCTTTTCCTTCAGCCTTAGCTTTCTTTATCTGGGCTGAGCCAACAAGCTCTAGAAAACGAGCCATCCTGAAATCAGGATCTAACTCTTGACTTTCATACTTATTTTCAAATGTAGTATCTATTGGCTTCACAGCTTTAAACTTGGTAGACAGATCTAATAAATTTTCAGCTGGATCTTTAACTTCTTGAATAACAAGAGATGTCGGTGGAGCAAACTCAGCAAACTTCTTACTGGATTTTTCTGAGAAAACAGTTCTTTTACTCTTTGAAGTGTCTTTAGCAGCAGGTGAAACTTTTCTCTTGGGTGAAGGAGGGGGTGAAAATGTTGGCTTTTGATAAACCACCTCCTTTACTTGCTCTTTTGTCTCAGCATCGTGCCTTTGATATCCAGAATATGATTTACCTTGATGGCTTTGAGAACTTCTCCTTGAAGGAGGCTGAGAAGGTGTAGATTTGTCAGAAGGGGCAGATGGATTTACTGAAATATTGCCAGAGGCTCCTGCACCGGGAGGTGGAGGAGGAGGACCTCTGGGAGTCCATCTGGGAGCAGGACTATCATACCTCTTTGATTTCTTCCTCTCCTTTTGCTGGTTCTTAGAGAACCACATCCAGTGCTGGAACTCTTTGGATTTAGGATCAATCCCTTTCAGAATGTAGTAAGGAGTGTCATGATCGGGATTGGGAGGAGGAGGAGCTACAGCTTTTCTTTTCCTCTTTGCAGCTTTCTTTTTCTTAGAATCCTCAGACAGATCTGAATCATCTTCATCCTCAGAATGAGATGAGGGAGGAAGATCATATGGATCATAGGCTTCTGATACAGCCTTTTCCTTTTCTTTCAGGGCAGCTTTTTCTTTCTCTTCTTCCATGGCATCCTGTGCCAGAAGAGTATCCAAGTCTAAGCCAGGGGAATCATCCCATACTGTAGATTTTTTAGCTTGCCAAGCTTTTTCTTTCTCTTCTAAATCAGCCTTTACTCTTTGTTGCCAAGCAGCTTTTGCTTTCTCTTCTTCCAAACTCAGTTTTGGGGTGTCATCTTTATTTTCAACTTGGCTTTCAGAATCCATTTGTTGAAACTCAGGAACTGTCAAGGGGACCAGTTCAGATAGCACTGCTTGCTGAGCAGGTTCAGCAGCCTCAGAAACTAGAACAGGCTCTACAGCCTCAGATAGCACTGCTTGCTTGTAACGCCCCGTTTTTTTTCAGCGATTATTTTTATTCTCGTTTGGCGTTACGATGACGCGCCCCGTTTTTTTTCAGCGATTATTTTTATTCTCGTTTGGCGTTACGATGACGCGTTTCCGTGGCTTGTGCCATTTGTGGAGTGTGGTTTAGCTCCTTAGAACTGAGTGCCCTATTCTGTAGCCTGTTGGCAAGATCTCCCTAGCAAGCCGAGTCGTTTTGGGTGACCCGGTGAGGCCTCTCGGGGGGATGTTGGTGTTTGGCTTTATTTGGGTATAACTCGAGTTCTGTTCGTCGAAAATTAATTTCGACTTCGCCGTTGTGTTCGTAGCGTGGGTATTTAGCTACAGTGCGAATTTCGTCGAATTCCGAGGTAGATCGGTTTTCGCGTCGATTTGGTGCTTTATGTAATTTTGTAATTAATTATATTATTATATAATTATATATTAATATATATATATATATAGAATGAATTGAGCCGATCATCTTCTCCGATTAAAAGAAACCGCCGCCTGCACGAGAGGAAACGGAGAAACCGCCTACCCTTCCCTTCAGACGCTGATTCCCGGAGCGTTTGTGGACGGAATTCGATTCCGAGAGTGGATTCGGATTGTTCTCGTCAAGACCTTCATTCCTACGGTAAGAAATTCGATTTCCGTGGAGTTTTGGGAGGTTTGGAATTTTCGGTTTTGGAGTTTTTCTGCCATTAATGGCCGAGTGTTTGTTTTAGGTGTTGCGGCCGTTTTGATCCGTGCGAAGAGGAGGAAAGCAGTCCAAAGCTTCGCTGTGATTTGAGGCAAGTGGTATTCTTGCCCTTGCCAAGTGTTTTTTTTTATTTTACTTGCTGAAATTGAAATCCCGGTTAGCCCAGGTTAGAGGCCTTGTTGATCTCATTTTCTTGCTAACTATAGGGCTTAGTTCTTCCTACTGAAACCCCCCCTATTTTTGTGATGATTGGAATCCAAATTGTCGGCATGGAGCCGTTGTTTTCCTTTTCTCTGATTGTTGCTCTGGTTCGGGTGTAGCCGAGAGGGAGAGTTAGGAGGGGGGTGTGGTTGCCAATTTTCGTTAAGGTATTTACTCGAATGATTAGGCATAGTTTGTATAGTAGTGGTGCGCGACGTTGGTAGTTCCTGCTGCTATTGCAGCTGCGTGAGTCGTGTGCGCGTTCCGGTGTCGTTCGGGAAATTCAAAACGGTACAGGTTAGCCACGCACGGTCATTAACCGTTAGGGCGCACGACCACTGGTCGTGTGCCTCTGTTCGTGCGCGTATAATTTTCAATTTTCCAAAGTTCTATCTCGGCAATCGCACGAGCGCTGGCAACAGTGCGCACGACCAGTGGTCGTGCGACACTGATCGTGCGCAGTTGCTAGGTTTTTCTCAGGTTTTCCAGGTTCGTTTCGCACGATCATCAGCCGATGAGTGCGCACGACCACTGATCGTGCGTCACTGATCGTGCGCTCTGTATATTTTCTGTTGCTAGGCGATTTTAGCTGGTTTCGAGTGCGGGAGTTTAGATACTCAAGTGGCAGGCAACTACTCGAGTTCTGGATCTTCTGCCTTGGTCGTTCGACTATCGTCGAGCTCCATTTTCTTTAGCGGGTTTGTGGGTAGTGGCATTATTTTGGCGGCGAGTGAGGCTAGCTCGCTCAATGCCAAAGTTTTAGGTAGGCACTGAGTGGGTTTCACTCACGCCTAGTCGTGTTGGTTTATTTCAACACTCTTCCTTTACCTTGTCTTTCGTTTCCGAGTGGATTTTCCAGTTGTATTTCTGGGTTTTCCTTGTCGGCCGTTTTCTTTATTTTCCTAGAGGCCGAATCGTGGGTCGTGGTTAGTAGTGGTGGTTGTAGCTCTTTATGGGGGTGGAGTGGTGTGATATAGCCAAGGCCACCCATGTCTTTCTTGCTCCAGGTACGGGCTGGGCATGTCGGGTGGAAGGTCCCTTGTGTTTTCACGTGTTGACCCTCGAGCTTTTGACTTGGACATGGTGGATTGGGGGACTGCGTTTGCCTTCGATCCGGTTCCTCGTTGTTTGTTTTTGCTACTACCACCTCCCACAGTTTAGGGTGTTAGAAGTTTCTTCCTTGGTAGTTTGCAGCACTTTGGGCTCCTAGTAGCCTAGTAGGCTCTACAGGATGTGGTTCCTGGGCTGGGTCGTTGCTGTTTCTTTGCACGTTGTGCATTTATTGTGGTCCTGTTTTGGACATTTGTGACTCTTTCTACTGCATGTTTTCTGATACTTTTCCCCTTTTGGTTGACTCTTTCATGCAGTTTTACTTTGTTTATCTTGCTGAGGTATTCTGTTTTCTTTTGGAATACCCCAGGTTCTGAGCCGTAGCCAGTCTGGTGGCTAGTTGGAGGTGGTGTTGTCGGTGGACTCCCGGACTTTGGAGTTCTGTTTACCTTGTTAGTGAGGTTGTTTTCAGTACTTTCTTACAGACATATATTTGTGCTAGTGGGTTCGTGTCAGGTTGTTGGCGCCCACTGGTAGTTTTTACCTTGTACTAGATATATACTATTGCTGCTACCATTTTCTGGAGATAGTCTACTTGCTCTGAGAAGGTTTTATGCTAGGTTGCTAGTTATTTTTAAACTATAATTATTATTATAAATAAAGCTCATGATCAGCATGTTTTATAAAGCGTAATCACTATTTTTCCAAATCAAGTATAAAGACCGCTTTCTTATATATTATATAAATTAAATGTAGGGTCTTGCATAGCATGAGTGGTTCTCTTGGGACCCTTATGTGCTCCTTAGGATGTTAAACCTAAATAAAGTATTTTTCCGCAGCATATAAATATAGTTTTTCTTTTGTGGACTAGGTGATCCACTGAGCCGAGGGATACGGTCTCTAAAATATAACTGATTTTCTAATCATTAATCACATGATTTTCTTTCATTAAGTTGTAGTTGGTTTTGCCTGAGCGTCAGCAGTTATCCCCTGCTTGACGTGGCATCATGACGCGTGTTTTCTCTTACTCTGATAATTCTTAATTCGGAGAAAATGCGGGTTGTGACAGTTGGTATCAGAGGGAGGTTGCTTGACAAGTTAGTTGAGCAACCTTCCTTGGATGATTTTAGTAGTTCAGCATCATGTCATTCACACACCGATATGTCATCAGCACGTCTTGGCAAAAGCACGAACACTACACTCATAGCATAACATGAAGTATACGGGCATATTATGTAGTATGGGATGCATAATATGTGTTCGTATATGGATCCACCATTGGGGCAATATGTGAGGGTTATGTAGTATGGGATGCATAACCTCACCATATAGCTGCGACTAGCACGTTTTCTTTTTCGTTGCATGAGAATGTTATGTAGTATGGGATGCATAACATTTTCATGTGTACGCCGCTCATAACATGCATTAGGGCCTTTTTAGAATGCATAACACAAACATGCATATCATAACATTGCATAAGCACAACGTGCCGAGCTAAAGATTTGCAGGATGACATATGTACACACATGAGTTTTCAAATTAACATAAATTCATGCATCCGATCTAGGCACAAGAGTTAGTAAGGTGGTGGTTAACCATCCTAGGTTAGGGCATATCATCTGATTTTTGTGAAGAAGATAAACTCTCAGAGCAAGTTTAGCAGCTTTAAGTCTATATCTACATATGTATTGTCTGTACTGGTAATCGGTTCTTGTCGTTGGATTTGGATCTGATTTGCGTTGTAATGATTTTTAGGATGGCTAGGCGTCCTGCGACTCGATCGACTCCCCTGTCTGAGGGTGAATCTTCTGGAGCTCAGAATGATGCGGTGATCGAGAGTCTGCGTCAGAGTAGCGAAGCTATGGGCAGGCAGTTGGAGGAGGTGCAAGCCAAGATTCAGTCTTTGGTGGCTGTTGTGGCAGGTCAGGCTCAGGGGGCGCAAGTTCCTGCTGGGGGGTTAGCTGTTCCTCCTCCTCCTGCACCCTTGAGACCTCCAGTGGTGGTTCCAGCAGAGATGGCCTTCATCTCGCAGTTTCAGAGGCTGAGCCCTCCCACTTATGATGGGAAGGCAGATTTCATGGTGATAGACGACTGGCTGATCTCCATGGAGGAGATGTTCTCGTACTCAGGGATTGCAGATGTTCAGAGGGTGATTTTAGCCACCTATAAGCTCAAAGGGTTGGCTAAGAGTTGGTGGCTGAGAGAGAAGGAGAGCTTGGTAGCCGGATGCTCTTGGGAAGTGTTCAAGGAGATGCTGTTGAGGAAGTTCTTACCCTCGATCGAGTGTGACCGCCTCATGAACGACTTCCTCCATCTGAAGCAAAGGCAGCTCACGGTGGGTGAGTATGAGGTAGAGTTTAGTAAGTTGAGCCGTTTTGCCCCTGGATTGGTCAGCGTTGAGGCTGATCGAGTTAAGCGATTTCTCGGTGGTTTGAGGAGTGAGGTGCAGTAGTTGGCCAGTGCTTATGGGTCAGTGACTTATGCTGGAGTTGTAGAGGCTGCTCTTAAGGTTGAGGCCATTGAGACGGCGAAGAGCAGAGGCCAGCAGTTGAAGAAGGATAAGAGGAAGTTGGTAGAGGAGAAGAAACCCCTGGTACCCGATGCTGTTCCGGGAAAGAGGAGCAGGGTGGTGTGCAATTTTTGTGGCCGGTCAGGCCATCCTGTCGAGAGGTGTTTCAAGAAGGCGGCAGCTCAGAAGAAGGAGCAGGTTCATGCGATTCAGGGTGCTCCTAGGAGAGATGCCTCCTGTTCTGTTTGTAAGCGATCCGGCCATGATGCGGCCCAGTGTTGGACCAAGGATAAAGTCTGCTTTCAGTGTGGGCAGAAGGGACACATCAAGTCGAGGTGTCCTCTGTTTCAGCCAGCTCTTCCTGCAGTTCCGTTACAGGCTTTACCTCCACCTCAGCGTGTGGACAAGGGAAAAGGGAAGCTGAACGTGATTTCTTCCGAGGAGGCTCAGACTTCGACCCAGGTGATCTCAGGTTAATTGTTTGTTGTTTTTTTCTTTCTAGCCTGGTAGTTTAGTTGCTAGATTATTTGAGGTATTGTTGTGCTAGTTCCTTAGCTTTGTGTGTTCCTATAGGGAAATTTAAGGTAAAGAACCGCTGGGCGCGTGTTCTGTTTGACTCCGGCGCTACCCACTCGTTCATGGCTAGAGCCTTTGTGGAGCGTCATCGGTTGTCTCTAGATCGTGTTCGGGATTCCTTCCGTGTCAAGTTTCCCTCTGGTGAATCTGTGTTGTCAGATTTGGGTATTTTGGATTGCCCAGTTTTGTTGGGGGATTTTCTTGCGAAGGCAGACCTGAAGATGATTGATCTAGAGGACTTCGATGTCATTTTGGGCATGGACTGGCTCTCTCAGTATGATGCGGTCATTCAGTGCAAAGGAAAGCGCTTGGACTTCATCAGGGACGACGGTCAGCCCGGCAGCGTGTATGCTGATCCGTGTCAGGATTCTCCTGTTCTCTCTGCGGTATGTGTTCAGAGATTGTTTCTTTCGGATTGTTGTGTTTGTTTAGTCTCGGCGGTTGGAACCGTTGTTAGCGTGCCACGCTTGGAGGAGATTCCTATTGTTTGTGGTTTCGCCGATGTTTTTCCTGATGATCTTCCTGGTATCCCTCCTGAGCGGGATGTGGAGTTTGTTATTGATTTGGAGCCGGGTACGCGTCCTATAGCTAAGGCGCCGTACCGGATGGCCCCTCGTGAGTTAGAGGAGTTGCGAATTCAGTTAGATGAGTTGTTGGCTAAAGGTTTCATCACGACAGAGAAGGGAGAGTTGCCAGATTTTGCTATTGATGATGCGGGTACTTTGAAGTACCACGGCAGGTTTTGCGTTCCCGCTGTTGGGGACATTAGGAGTATGATTTGCAGTGAGGCTCATGGTTCCAGCATTTCCTACCATCCAGGATCTACGAAGATGTACCGTGACTTAAGGCAAATTGCCTGGTGGTATGGTATGAAAGGAGATATAGCCCGTTTTGTTGCTGAGTGTCACACTTGCAAGCGTGTGAAGGCCGATCATGGAAGGCCTGGTGGTAAGTTGACTTCGTTAG
Organism: Platanthera zijinensis; assembly: GCA_039513925.1. NCBI lineage: Eukaryota > Viridiplantae > Streptophyta > Magnoliopsida > Asparagales > Orchidaceae > Platanthera > Platanthera zijinensis. The sequence goes on along the minus strand of CM077088.1, from coordinate 183,089,755 downwards.
AGATCCCGACTTGGAAGTGGGAGAGTATATCTATGGACTTCATTACGGGTTTGCCAAAATCCCCGAGAGGATTTGATTCTGTTTGGGTTATAGTGGATAGATTGACGAAGTGTGCTCACTTCGTGCCTTATAAGAGTGATTACCCGATGAAGAAGATAGCGGAGTTGTACTTGAATGAAGTCATCCGACTCCACGGTGTGCCGGTTAGCATCATTTCTGATCGAGACTCCCGGTTTACTTCTCGTTTTTGGCCGAGTCTGCAGGAGGGTTTGGGTACGGATCTGAGGTATTCTACTGCGTACCACCCTCAGACCAATGGGCAGACGGAGCGGGTCAATCAGATTGTTGAGGATATGATCCGGTGCTATATTTTAGACCACGTTGGAGCGTGGGATGAGCGTCTGCGACTCATGGAATTTGCTTATAATAACAGTTATCAGGAAAGCTTGCAGATGGCTCCGTTCGAAGCTTTGTATGGGAGGCGCTGTAGGACTCCGTTGTTTTGGGCTGAGGCTGGTGAGAAGCCTTTGTTGGGTCCAGATGCTCTGGAAGAGATGGAAGTCGCCGTGAAGCTTATTCGCGAAAAGCTTCATTTAGCTCAGGAGAGGTATGAAAAGAACGCCAATCGGCGTAGGTCTGCTTTGGAGTTTTTAGTAGGGGATCATGTATACCTCAAGGTTTCTCCAATGGTTGGTGTGAAGAGATTTGGTAAAAATCGGAAATTGGACCCAAGGTATGTGGGCCCGTTCGAGATTTTGGAGCGGATTGGTGTGTCTGCATATAGATTGGATTTGCCAGCGAACTTCCCTGGTGTTCATCATGTTTTTCATGTTAGCCAATTGCGGAAGTGTGTGCGCAGTAGTGGGCAACTCTTGGATGTTGTGCCCCAGTTGGAGCCCAACCTCTCTTTTGTTGAGGTGCCGGTTCGTATTTTGGATTCTCAGGAGCGTGTGCTGCGAAAGAAGTCCATACCGATGGTGAAAGTTCTATGGAAAAATCAGGATTTGGAGAGCGCGACTTGGGAGCTAGAGTCGGCCATGAGGAGGGCGTACCCTCACCTGTTTCACTGATTTGATCGGTATGTTTCCCTTTGTAACTTCTGTTTGTTACTTTTCCTTCTTTAGTAGGAGGGTTGTGCGTAAAGTTTCGGGACGAAACTTTCTTTTAGGGGGAGTGACTGTAACGCCCCGTTTTTTTCATCGATTATTTTTATTCTCGTTTGGCATTACGATGATGCGTTTCCGTGGCTTGTGCCATTTGTGGAGTGTGGTTTAGCTCCTTAGAACTGAGTGCCCTATTCTGTAGCCTGTTGGCAAGATCTCCCTAGCAAGCCGAGTCGTTTTGGGTGACCCGGTGAGGCCTCTCGGGGGGATGTTGGTGTTTGGCTTTATTTGGGTATAACTCGAGTTCTGTTCGTCGAAAATTAATTTCGACTTCGCCGTTGTGTTCGTAGCGTGGGTATTTAGCTACGGTGCGAATTTCGTCGAAATCCGAGGTAGATCGGTTTTCGCGTCGATTTGGTGCTTTATGTAATTTTGTAATTAATTATATTATTATATAATTATATATTAATATATATATATATAGAATGAATTGAGCCGATCATCTTCTCCGATTAAAAGAAACCGCCGCCTGTACGAGAGGAAACGGAGAAACCGCCTACCCTTCCCTTCGGACGCCGATTCCCGGAGCGTTTGTGGACGGAATTCGATTCCGAGAGTGGATTCGGATTGCTCTCGTCAAGACCTTCATTCCTACGGTAAGAAATTCGATTTTCGTGGAGTTTTGGGAGGTTTGGAATTTTCGGTTTTGGAGTTTTTCCGCCATTAATGGCCGAGTGTTTGTTTTAGGTGTTGCGGCCGTTTTGATCCGTGCGAAGAGGAGGAAAGCAGTCCAAAGCTTCGCTGTGATTTGAGGCAAGTGGTATTCTTGCCCTTGCCAAGTGTTTTTTTTTATTTTTCTTGCTGAAATTGAAATCCCGGTTAGCCCAGGTTAGAGGCCTTGTTGTTCTCATTTTCTTGCTAACTATAGGGCTTAGTTCTTCCTACTGAAACCCCCCTATTTTTGTGATGATTGGAATCCAAATTGTCGGCGTGGAGCCGTTGTTTTCCTTTTCTCTGATTGTTGCTCTGGTTCGGGTGTAGCCGAGAGGGAGAGTTAGGAGGGGGGTGTGGTTGCCAATTTTCGTTAAGGTATTTACTTGAATGATTAGGCATAGTTTGTATAGTAGTGGTGCACGACGTTGGTAGTTCCTGCTGCTATTGCAGCTGCGTGAGTCGTGTGCGCGTTCCGGTGTCGTTCGGGAAATTCCAAACAGTACAGGTTAGCCGCGCACGGTCATTAACCATTAGGGCGCACGACCACTGGTCGTGTGCCTCTGTTCGTGCGCGTATAATTTTCGATTTTCCAAAGTTCTGTCTCGGCAATCGCACGAGCGCTGGCAACAGTGCGCACGACCAGTGGTCGTGCGACACTGATCGTGCGCAGTTGCTAGGTTTTTCTCAGGTTTTCCAGGTTCGTTTCGCACGATCATCAGCCGATGAGTGCGCACGACCACTGATCGTGCGTCACTGATCGTGCGCTCTGTATATTTTCTGTTGCTAGGCGATTTTAGCTGGTTTCGAGTGCGGGAGTTTAGATACTCAAGTGGCAGGCAACTACTCGAGTTCTGGATCTTCTGCCTTGGTCGTTCGACTATCATCGAGCTCCGTTTTCTTTAGCGGGTTTGTGGGTAGTGGCATTATTTTGGCGGCGAGTGAGGCTAGCTCGCTCAACGCCAAAGTTTTAGGTAGGCACTGAGTGGGTTTCACTCACGCCTAGTCGTGTTGGTTTATTTCAACACTCTTCCTTTACCTTGTCTTTCGTTTCCGAGTGGATTTTCCAGTTGTATTTCTTGGTTTTCCTTGTCGGCCGTTTTCTTTATTTTCCTAGAGGCCGAATCGTGGGTCGTGGTTAGTAGTGGTGGTTGTAGCTCTTTATGGGGGTGGAGTGGTGTGATATAGCCAAGGAAACCCATGTTTTTCTTGCTCCAGGTACGGGCTGGGCATGTCGGGTGGAAGGTCCCTTGTGTTTTCACGTGTTGACCCTCGAGCTTTTGACTTGGACATGGTGGATTGGGGGACTGCGTTTGCCTTCGATCCGGTTCCTCGTTGTTTGTTTTTGCTACTACCACCTCCCACAGTTTAGGGTGTTAGAAGTTTCTTCCTTGGTAGTTTGCAGCACTTTGGGCTCCTAGTAGCCTAGTAGGCCCTGCAGGATGTGGTTCCTGGGCTGGGTCGTTGCTGTTTCTTTGCACGTTGTGCATTTATTGTGGTCCTGTTTTGGACATTTGTGACTCTTTCTACTGCATGTTTTCTGGTACTTTTCCCCTTTTGGTTGACTCTTTCATGCAGTTTTACTTTGTTTAGCTTGCTGAGGTATTCTGTTTTCTTTTGGAATACCCCAGGTTCTGAGCCGTAGCCAGTCTGGTGGCTAGTTGGAGGTGGTGTTGTCGGTGGACTCCCGGACTTTGGAGTTCTGTTTACCTTGTTAGTGAGGTTGTTTTCAGTACTTTCTTACAGACATATATTTGTGCTAGTGGGTTCGTGTCAGGTTGTTGGCGCCCACTGGTAGTTTTTACCTTGTACTAGATATATAATATTGCTGCTACCATTTTCTGGAGATAGTCTACTTGCTCTGAGAAGGTTTTATGCTAGGTTGCTAGTTATTTTTAAACTATTATTATTATTATAAATAAAGCTCATGATCAGCATGTTTTATAAAGCGTAATCACTATTTTTCCAAATCACGTATAAAGACCGCTTTCTTATATATTATATAAATTAAATGTAGGGTCTTGCATAGCATGAGTGGTTCTCTTGGGACCCTTATGTGCTCCTTAGGATGTTAAACCTAAATAAAGTATTTTTCCGCAGCGTATAAATATAGTTTTTCTTTTGTGGACTAGGTGATCCACTGAGCCGAGGGATACGGTCTCTAAAATATAACTGATTTTCTAATCATTAATCACATGATTTTCTTTCATTAAGTTGTAGTTGGTTTTGCCTGAGCGTCAGCAGTTATCCCCTGCTTGACGTGGCATCATGACGCGTGTTTTCTCTTACTCTGATAATTCTTATTTCTGAGAAAATGCGGGTTGTGACATTGCTCTACAGCCACTTGGACATCAGGAGCTGATACAGATTCAGGCTCTTTGACAACAACTACTTCTTCCATTAAATCTGTAGGATTAGGAGTAAAATCTTGCTAAATGACATCTAGTCATCCCTTCCAGATATTCCCATACTAACATATCAATTAAGTAATCTACAAATTGGGAAAGAGACATACCTTCAAGATTTTCTTCAGGATGACCTAACTCCCATAAATCATCTAGAAAGGAGGTGATTATTCCTTCTAGGTACTGGGCAACCAGGGGAGTTGAGGATTCTTCCAGGTAAACTTTTACAACAAATTCAGTCAACATTATTGCATCAGATATTTCTTTTTCAGATGTAGTAGGAGCTGAAACTTCTGCTACATTTTCTGTTACTGCAAGTTGAGCTGCAGGAGGGGAGGCTGGGAGCTACTCAGAGACATCTTCATTGAACATCTCCCCCTGCCTGATTTCAGTGGGAACTGAAACCAGGCCCCTGGATGAAGAGGGCTCAGCAGAGTTAGAGAGAATTTTGATGGCATCAGTCAAATAAGCAATGGAGGAAGCAAGTGGAGCAATTGCCTCTTCAATCATGATTTTGATTGAGGGGGTAATTAACTCCACAATGCTGGAAATAAAAGCTGGAGTAATTTCAAAAGGTGGTGGAACTGCAGTGGATGGAGGAGCAGCAGAAATGGTTGATGTGTCAGGATGAAATGTGCTGAGGACTGGAGATCGAACTGGAGAGTTAACTGGAGAGTTAACTGGAGAATGATGTGGAGAGTGAGGAGGAGATGGAATGGGAGAATGAACTGGAGAAGAAATATCAGACGCCAACAGATCAAAGCTGGGTTGAGAAGTCCCAGCAAGATCAGTTGGGAGAGAAGATGCAGGAGGAGAGGCAGAAAGTCGTACTACAGTTGAAGTTGAAGGAACTTCAACTGCAGTAGACGGCAAAGCAGAAGAAGATGAAGGAATAGATGAAGGAGCTGAGCCAACATCTTGAGGGTGGGGAGCGACAGAGTCAGTCCTTGTGCTCTCAGATGCAGCTGGAGCAGCCCCTGCAGGAGCGGGCTTCAGGAATGTCCTCTTCCACTTTGAGAACAAGTTGGGATCCATCTTCTTGCTGGCATTAATGGTGGTAGCAGTTGAAACTAGCAGATGGGGATATCTTTCCTTCAGAAAAATCCCAATAACCCTTCCTAGGGTAACTTCTTTCTTGCTATTCTTCTTCCTTATCAAGTCAAACAGAACACCTGCCCAATTGATCCTTTTCTTGTTGACAATAGCACACATTAGTGCAAATTGTTGTCTTGTAATGTTATCGTGGGCAGAGTGTTTGCCTAGCAGCACTTTTCCGACAATCTCAGCAAGAAATTTAATCTTAAAAGGAAAATTTACCTTGAGCAGCTTTGAGGTAAATGCCTTCTGCATGTCCCAGCTCAATCAACATTCTTCCAAATTCTGGAGCATCTTGCTCATATTCTTCTTCGTCATTAGTCAATCCAAATAAATCAGTCAAGACGGCGGGAGACAAAATTACCTCTACTCCGCCAATAGATCCTGTCATTGAATCTTCAGTAGAAGAAGAAGTAAAAGCCCATTCTTTTATCTCTTGAGGATTTATCTTGATCCTTGTTGACATGAGCCTTTCCAGACCTTGATCTTTGCAGAGCTGAAGAATTTCCACGATATCTAGTTCACAGCAGCAGAATGCATCAAAATCCACGCTGAAACCTGCGTCAAACTTGACTACTGCGAGGAGCGCTGGAGAAATCGCCATCGATTTGCTGGAGAAGGCGCGAGAGAAACGGAGAAGATGAATCGGCAGAGAATCGCAAGACACGGAGCAAGCGGGAAGACGGAATGCGAAAGGATGCTCTCCGTCGACGATAAAAGCAAAGATCTTTTAACCTAGGTCGACTATCGGCTTTATATTAGACCGGAGATAGTCGATCTATTTAAAAGATACTGGACACGATGGTCGAACGGTCGTTCGACGATCGGTCCTGAAGCAGAGTAGTCGATCAATCGTTCGACTATTTCTGTCTTCACAAACAACAAGCTGTCATCATCCAGAGATCGACGATGAGCTCGACTTGTTCGACGATGGTCGAACGCCGGTCGACGATCTTCAAACAGACAAGCTTTCATCAACCATAGGTTGACGATGGGCTTGACCCGATCGACTATCTTCGAACGTCGTTCGACTGTCTTCAAACAAGTTTCAACAAGGCAGAAGTCACACTTAGTCTCTTCCATTGATCATGCCTAGTTGAACCAAAAAGAACAAATGCTTCTGTTCATCTAAGGGCTTGGTGAATATATCACCTCTCTGAAACTCAGTGGATATGAACTCAAGACAAATCTTGTTCTTTTCCACACAATCTCTCAGGAAATGGTGTCGAATCTCAATGTGCTTCATTCTAGAATGGTGCACTGGATTTTGTGCAATTGAGATAGCACTGGTACTATCACACATGATTTTGGTGTTCTTGTGTGAGTAACCATAATCCACAAGCTGGTTTTGAATCCACAGGATCTGTGAACAACAACTGGCAGCTGCTATATATTCAGCCTCTGCAGTTGAAGTTGAGACAGAAGCCTGCTTCTTACAGAACCAAGAGACCAATATCTCTCCCAGGAACTGACAAGTTCCTAAGGTGCTCTTCCTGTCAACTCTGCAACCAGCATAATCAGAATCAGAATATCCAATCAATTCAAATTCTGACTCAGCTGGGTACCAAAGTCCTAGATTTGGACATCCCTTCAGGTATCTCAGGATTCTCTTGAGAAGAATCAGATGAGATTCCTTGGGGTTGACCTGGAATCTAGCACAAAGGCATGTAGCAAACATTATATCAAGCCTACTTGCAGTTAAATATAATAAGGAACCAACAATGGCCCTATAATTCTTTTGATCAACTGGCTTGCCGTGATCATCAGAATCAATAACTATATTAGTAGTCATAGGTGTAGGCATTGCTGAAGCATCAGCCATCCCAAATTTCTTTACCAATTCCTTGGCATATTTGGATTGGGAGATGAAGATACCATCAGTATCTTGCTTAACTTGGAGACCAAGAAAGTAAGACAGCACACCCATACTACTCATCTCAAACTTAGAGTGCATCAGGTCAGAAAACCTTTTGCAAAGTTTGGGATCAGTGGAACCAAATATAATATCATCCACATACACTTGAACTAACAGGATTGTGTCCTTGTGGTGCTTGACAAAAAGGGTTCTATCAACTACTCCCCTAGTAAAGTTGTGCTCTAAAAGGAAACTAGCTAGAGTCTCATACCAGGCTCTGGGTGCTTGTTTTAGTCCATAAAGAGCTTTCTGCAACTTGAACACATGTGAGGATTGAGTTGAAGAAACAAACCCTGGTGGTTGTTCAACAAACACCTCTTCCTTAAGCTCACCATTTAGGAATGCACTTTTGACATCCATCTGAAAGACCTTAAACTTCATGTAGGCTGCATAGGCCAAGAAAATCCTTATTGCTTCTAGCCTTGCAACAGGAGCAAAGGTTTGTTCATAATCTATACCTTCCTCCTGTCTGTAGCCCTAAGCTACAAGCCTAGCTTTATTCCTTACAATAATTCCATTTGCAAACAACTTGTTTCTATACACCCACTTGGTGTCTATGATCAGTTGGCCTTTAGGTCTTGGAACCAAAGTCCAAACTTTACATCTCTCAAACTGATTGAGTTCCTCTTTCATAGCAATGATCCAGTGGGGATCTAGCTCAGCATCTTTAAAGGTGAGGGGCTCAACCTGTGAGAGGAAACAAGCGTGCATCACATCCTGTCTTAATTGGTGTCTTGTTTGAATACCAGCTGATATGTCTCCAATCACTTGAGATGTGGGGTGATCTCTAAGTGTGACAATATCAGCAGGTGGGATGTGATCTTCAGCAACAGTTGGGATTAATTCCTCAGGAGGAATTTGATCTACTGTTGGTGGAACAACAACCGCTTCTGCAATGTCTTCATCGCTGTCTGATTCAGTGATCTGAAGAGTTGATAGTTGAAGAATCTCTTGAGTAGCATCAGGTACCTGCAATGAACTTGAGGAAGGAGAAGTTTCCTTCTCCTTGTAAAACATCTGAGACTCATCAAAAGATACATGCACAGATTCTTCAATTTTACAGGTTGATTTGTTATAAACCCTATAAGCTTTGCTTACTTGGGAATATCCAAGCATAATTCCCATTGAAGCTTTTGCTTCAAATTTTCTAAGGTATTCTTTATTGTTATTATGAATGTACACTACACAACCAAATACTCTAAAATAATTAATTTTAGGTTTCTTTCCTTTAAGCAACTCATAAGGAGTTTTACACTTAAGCTTGTGTATCAGACTTCTATTCAAGACATAATTGGCTGTACTAACAGCTTCTGCCCAATAGGAGAGAGGCATATTAGCATCTGCCAACAATGTGCTAGCAGCTTCAATGAGTGTTCAATTTTTTCCTTTCAACTACCCCATTTTGTTGGTGAGTTCTAGGAGCTGAGAAGCTATGTTTGATACCTTCTCTCTCACAGAATTCTTGCATGAGAAGAGAGTCAAACTCAGTACCATGATCACTTTTGATCAAGGCCACATGAGTAGAGTACTCAGTCTGCACACATAATAGAAAGTCTGTAAGGGCTTTGAAGTTATCAGCCTTAGTTCTCAAAAAGAAAACCCAACTGAACCTAGAGAAGTCATCTACAATGACTAAGGTGTAATACTTCCCTCCTAAACTCTGTACATTTATTGGGCCAAAAAGGTCCAGATGTAATAAATACAGGATTCTAGGAGAATCACTTTTATTTACTGATTTAAAAGAATTCTTGGTTTGCTTGCCTAGCTGACAAGCCTTGCATAGGCTCTCCTTCTTGTAGGGGCAAGAAGGTAAACCTCTAACAAGGTTGTGTTTAGATAACCTAGATATATTTTTAAGGTTAACATGACTAAGCCTCTTATGCCACAAAGAATTATTATTAATTGTTACTTCATTAAATAAACAGATTTCAGAATGAGTTGAATTGAAATCTACTAAATAAATATTACCTAATCTAATGCCTACTAAAACAACATTATTATTTAAAGTAATATTACAAGAAGAGTTAGAAAATGAAACCTGGTAGCCAGCATCACATAGCTGGTTGACTGAGATCAAATTGTGCTTCAGTCCAGTCACATATGCAACTCTCTTGAAAGTAACAGCTCCAATTGTGATCCTGTCATAGCCTTCTGTCTGACCACAGCTGGAATCTCCAAAGATAACCTTTGGGCCGAGCTTAGCTTTGAACTTTGATAGATGATTTTTATTTCCTGTCATATGCTTGGAGCATCCACTATCCAAATACCACTTATTTTGAGTGATAGGATAGGCCTTCACCTGCAAGAAATTCATTTAGACATTGTGGACCCAGGTAACCTTGGGTCCCTTGTTTTTCACATAAGAAAAGCTAGAAATAAATGAAAAAGCAGGCTGAGGGTGATAACCTAATGGGTGAGATCTCCTAGGTGGGATTCTCCATGCAGATGATGGGTCAACAAACCTAGGGGTTCTATTTTCATTTAGGTTTCTACGGGTTTGATGATGATTTTGAAAATCATATTGAAAACGTCGATCGACGTTCGACGATGGGCGCTCAGATCGTCGAGCTTCGTTCGACCATTGAGCTTCCGATCGTCGAGCAGCGTTCAACGCTCTTTGTATTTCCTTAAAAAATTGTTTTCTTTTCTCTCTCTTAGCTTTATTTAAAGTTTTATTAACTTGGTTTACTTGCTCAGTGTTCTTCATTCCACTAGCTGAAATGAAGTTCACTGGAGTTGAAAGATTATTTTTAAGAATAACTGGGGGTTCACTGGGAGAAGCTCCTAAGCCTAGTTTGTTATTGCCTGACCTAGTGTTAGTCATGATGGTTATTTCTAATAACTTAAGGCTTCTACCATTTAGAGATTCTTCTAACCTCTTAGATTTAGCTAACTCAATTTTAAGAAACTTAATTTCTTCACTATAATTAGTGAGATCTTCCTTTAACTTAATATTTTCAGTAGATATGATTTCTGATTCAGCTAGCCTATGTCTAAGTTCTTTAATCTATTTTTCAGAACTAATTAAATCTAAGCATAAAGATTTAAAATCTAATTTGAATTCTGCAGAAGTGAAATCATAAAAAGATAGTACCTCATCTTCTGTTGGCATTTCTTCCTCTGAATTTGAAATCTCTGCAGCTGAATGATTGCTGCAGGCATCTATTGCCATCAGGCAAATTTCCTTTGCCTTCTTCTCTTCCTCATCCTCACTGGAGCTTGAGGAGGAAGATTCCTCATCTGAATCACTCCAGGTTTCAGCAATGAAACCTCTCTCCTTCTTCTTGTTCTTGTAGGAGGATGGCTTGGAGTGCTTCCTGTGCTGTTCCTTTTCTTTCCTCTTATCTTTGGTCTTCTCCTCTGGACAATCTGGTAAGATATGTCCAGGTTTCCTGCAACCATAGCAGATAATTTCTTTAACAGGAGAACGATCATACATTGGTTTGTCTTCATAGCGTGAAGACTTCTTTCTGAATTCCTTTCTCCCCATCTTGAGAAACCTCTTGGCAAATAATGCCATTAGTTCCTCATTGGATTGGCTGCCTTTAGAAGCATCAGCAGCCTTAAGAGCTAGAGATTGCTCTTTTCTTGTTGGAGTAGGGGTCTTTGCTTCAGCTTCTGCTTCCCTTGTCTTCAGCACTTGCTCAAAAGACTTGAGCTTGTCGAGAAGGGCTTCTGTTGAGATCTCTGTTGTACTTCTGGCTTCCTTGATAGGCCAGATCCTTAGATCCCATGTGCTAGGGAAGCACATAAGAATCTTATCATTGACCTCTGTCAATGAAATGTCCTTGTCAAGGGTCCTCAGCTCATTGATGATTGAGATGAGCCTTGTGTACATGGCTTCAACTGATTCAGCATCAGTTTTCTTGAAGTTCTCATATTGTGAGATAAGGTTGGACCTCCTGTCTTTCCTTTCATCAGCTGAACCAGCTACAATCTGGTTCAGTGTGTCCCACATTGCTTTTGCTGAGGAGCAGTCAGCAACCTTCTGGAATACCTCATCAGACATTGTCTGAGCCAGAATGTTCATCGCCTTGGCATCTGCTATCTTTGCCTTTTTGTACTCATCATTGTAGTATGGAGGAGGCACTGCACTCATATCAGATGATGAGGCAGAAGCAGCAGCAGGTGCTCTTGGGGGTCCTGACAAAATAGAAGCAAAAATACTTTCATCAATAGAATTCATATATAATTTGATCCTTGCCTTCCAGATGCCAAACTTAGCTAAGTTGCATGCTGGAGGTCTGGTGCTAGAATAATCCTTGGACTGGGCCATGATAGGGAAAGTGAATATCTATAAACTTTGGTATCTATCAAGATCTTGTGACTTAGGTGTTAGCCTATTCAGTCAGTCAACCTCCCTCTGATACCAATTGAAAGTGAAGGGATAGATACTACTCTAGAGGGGGGTGAATAGAGTTATCAAATTTTGCACTAGACAAAAATCTAATAGTCTACCCAACTCCCTTGGAGTGAAATACAGAATGAAAAGATTATACATAAGGAGATAACCCTAAAGCCTAACACAAGTGTTGTGCACAAACTCAAGCTAACTGTAATTACAGTTAAGACTTGGAAATCCTAATCAGCAAATAGCAAACCTAGTTATATCTAATCACAGCCACAATGCAAGTAATTAAATTAAGCAAGCCAGACGACACAAGGAATTTATAGTGGTTCCCCAAACAACTTGGGTACGTCCACTCTTCTACCAACAAGGTAGGAATCCACTACAGGTTTTTGATCAGGTGCCCTGCCACCACAAGATCTGCTTCAGGCAGATCTAGAAACCCTTTAGACTTTTGATCAAGTGTCTAAAAACCAACATAGGTTTTTGATCAGGTGCCCTGCCACCAAGGGATACTTTTGAAGGGAGTAATAACCCTGTACAGGAGGGGGAAAGAAGGTTAAAAAGTCTTCTCTATTTTACAATAGATTAGAGAAGCACAAAGACTTGCACTGAGCTAGAAAGCTCAAAAGAATCAAGGCTACCCCTGGCTCAAAGAATGTCCAGGTGAAGTCTTGCTTCAGTGCAAAAAACACTTCAGAAAGTTCTGAAGGAAAAACTACAAAAAGATATAAAATATAAAATAGAAATCTTCTAGCAGCTATCTTCTTCTTCTTCTTCTTCAAAAGAACTCTGAGTCTGAACTTCCTGGAAGCAGGAGAACTCAGGTTGAAGAAGAGCAGAAGAGCTTAACACTTCTCATTTGAATGAAGATTGCTGAGAGCAGTTAAACTTGGTCTTGATGAAAGCTTGAATGCTAATTGAATAACTCTTAGAATAACTGGTTAGCTAGCTGAAATCCTTCTCCAAAGGATTCTTTTTATAGCAGCAACAAGCAACAGCTCTTTTCAATTTGAACTGTTTGTCTTCTTCTGAAACTTGAAACCTGGGCTGCAAATATCACAAAGACAAACAAACTCTGCAGCAAAATATTCTATAAAAGGGATGAACCTTTTTCAAGGAAGCTGCAGGAAGCAATCTGATAATAAAGGTACTAAATAAAATCACATCAGAGACAAACTCTTTATAGCAGAAGGAAGACTTTTCAGTCTAACGGCTATAAAGGACTGACAGCAGATAAAGTAAAATACACTGTCAACTAATAAGACAAACAACTTTATCTGAAAAGATTTGACTCAGGCAAAAGAGATGGAGCAGATATTGCCTGGAAATATTATCATAAAACAACTGAAATAAAATGCCAGATAATATATTAATTAATTAAATACAAAATAAAAAGGCAAACAGAAAACGTCGAACGACCCTCGGAGATCGTCGACCGAAGAACGGAGATCGTCGAACTATCGGACAGATAGTCGAACGATCCAGATAGTCAAACTATCAAAGGAGATAGTCGAACTATCACAACAGATAGTCGAACTATCAGAAGATAGTCGAGCTATCAGATAGTCGACCTATCACCAGATTGTCGAACTATCAAAGCAAAACCGATAGTCGACCTATCAAAAGATAGTCGAACTATCAGAAGAGAAACAGATAGTCGATCTATCAACAGATAGTCGAACTATCAGCAGATAGTCGAGCTATCAGATAGTTGAACTATCAAAGCAGATAGTCGAACTACCAAGGGAAAACAGATAGTCGACCTATCAACAGATAGTCGAACTATCAGAAGAAAGCAGATAGTCGACCTATCAACAGATAGTCGAACTATCTGAAGAAAGCAGATAGTCGACCTATCAACAGATAGTCGAGCTATCAAACAACGCAGATAGTCGACCTATCAAACAGATAGTCGAGCTATCAGATAGTTGAACTATCCAAGCAGATAGTCGAACTATCAAACAAACAGATAGTCGAACTATCAACAGATAGTCGAACTATCACAGCACACAGATAGTCGAACTATCAACAGATAGTCAAACTATCCACGCAGACAGAACGTCGAGCAACTGATAGACGATCGTCGAACAGTTAGTCGACGATAGTCGAGCGACGTTCGACTATAGTCGAACGAACAAACTACTTAACCAAATTCTTATCTGGATAAGCTGGGAACTCTACAGCTAGACAACTAACCTTGACCATAGATAATTCATGGGTCAAGAGACTAAGAAGACAAGACTAAACTCAAATCAAACTAGGGTACCAACAAATACATCTGTTCAAAACATAATTTGTTGTGCTAACAGCTTCTGCCCAATAAGAGAGAGGCATGTTAGCATCTTCAAACAATGTTCCTGCAGCTTCAATTAGGGTTCTATTTTTCCTTTCCACTACCCCATTTTGTTGGGGAGTTCTAGGAGCAGATAAGCTATGTTTGATACCTTCTTTCTCACAGAATTCTTGCATGAGAAGAGACTCAAACTCAGTACCATGATCACTTCTGATCAAGGCCACATGAGTAGAATACTTAGTCTGCACACATAGCAGAAAGTCTGTAAGAACTTTGAAGTTATCAGCCTTAGTTCTCATAAAGAACACCCAAGTGAACCTAGAGAAGTCATCTACAATCACTAAAGTGTAAAACTTCTCTCCTCGACTCTGTACATTTATTGGGCCAAAAAGGTCCAAATGTAATAAATACAGGATTCTAGGTGAATCACTTTTATTTACAGATTTAAAGGAATTTTTGGTTTGCTTGCCTCCTTCTTGTAGGAGCAAGAAGGTAAACCTCTAACATGGTTGTATTTAGATAACCTAGATATGTTCTTGAGGTTAACATGGCTAAGCCTCCTATGCAATAAGGTGTTATTATTTGATACTTCATTAAACAGGCAGATTTCAGATTGAGTTGAATTAAAATCTACTAAATAAACATTACCCTGTCTAATGCCTACTAATACTACATTACTATTTAAAGTAATATTATAAAGAGTGTCAATGAAAGATACCTGATAACCTGCATCACATAACTGGCTTACTGAGATTAGGTTGTGCTTCAGTCCAGTTACATATGCAACCTTTTTGAATGTTACTGCTCCAATGGTAAACCTACCATATCCTTCTGTTTGACCACAGCTGTAATCCCCAAAGATCACCTTTGGTCTAAGCTTGGCCTTGTATCTTGACAGATTTTCTTTGTTTCCTGTTATATGTTTGGAACAGCCACTATCCAAATACCATTTGTCTTTAGTAATTGGATAGGTCTTCACCTGCAAATTAAATAGTTAGACATTGTGGACCCAGAAAACCTTGGGTCCATTATTCTTTACATAATGAAAGCTTGAAATAAAAGAATAAGCAGGCTGAGGTTTATATCCTAAGGGATAGGATCTCCTAGGTGGAATACTTCATGCAGTTGATTGATAAATAAATCTAGTGTTTCTATTTACATTAGGATTTCTAAGGTTCAGGTGATTATTATCATATTGAGATCGTCGATCAGCATTCGACGATCGATGCTCAGATCGTCGAGCATCGTTCGACCATTGAGCCTTCGATCGTCGAGCAGCGTTCGACGACTTTTGTATTTCTTTAAATTTTTGTTTTCTCTTTTCTCTCTTAGCCTTATTTAAAGCTTCGTTGACTTGATTTACTTGCTCAGTATTCTTTATTCCTTCAGCTGAAATAAAGTTTACTGGAGTTGAAAGATTGTTTTTCAGAACCAAGGGGGGTTCACTTGGTGAAGCTCCTAAGCCTAGTTTGTTATTACCTGTCCTAGTGTTTGACATGCTAGTAATTTCTAGTAGCTTAAGACTTCTACTATTTAAAGATTCTTCTAATCTTTTAGATTTTGCTAGTTCAATTTTAAGAAATTTTATTTCTTCACTACATTTAGTGAGTTCAGCTTCTAGCCTAGCATTTTCATTAGAGATAGTTTCTGATTCAGCTATCCTATTTCTAAGCTCCTTAATTTCTTTCTCTGAGCTAATTAAATCTAAACAAAGAGATTTAAATTCAAATTTAAATTCAGCAGAAGTAAAATCATAAGAAGATAATACCTGATCTTCAGTAGGCATTTCTTCTTCATCAGAACTCTCTGCAGCTGAATGATTGTTGCAGGCATCAATTGCCATTAGGCAAATTTCTTTTGCCATCTTCTCTTCCTCATCTTCACTGGAGCTTGAGGAGGAAGATTCCTCATCTGAATCACTCCAGGTTTCAGCAACAAATTATTTCTCCTTCTTCTTGTTTTTGTAGGAGGAGGACTTGGAATGCTTTTTCTGATGTTCTTTTTCTTTTCTCTTATCCTTATTCTTTTCCTCTGGACACTCAGGTAGAATGTGTTCAGGTTTCCTGCAGCCATAACAGATAATTTCTTTAGCAGGTGATCTGTCATACCTTGGCTTGTCTTCATATCTTGAAGATTTCTTTCTGAATTCCTTTCTGCCCATCTTGAGAAACCTTTTGGCAAAGAGTGCCATCAGCTCCTCATTTGATTGGCTTCCTTCAGAAGCATCAGCAGCTTTTAGAGCAAGGGTTTGCTCTTTTCTTTTTGGAGTAGTGGCTTTGGCTTCAGCTTCAGCTTCCCTGGTCTTTAGTACCTGCTCAAAGGATTTAAGCTTGCCAAGGAGAGCTTCAGTTGAGATCTCAGTTGTACTTCTAGCCTCTTTGATGGGCCAGATCCTGAGATCCCATGTGCTGGGGAAGCACATCAGTATCTTGTCATTGACCTCTGTCAATGTTATCTCCTTATCAAGGGTTCTCAGCTCATTGATGATGGAGCTGAGCCTGGTGTACATTCCCTCAACTGATTCAGCTTCAGTCTTCTTAAAGTTTTCATATTGAGATATAAGGTTGGACCTTCTGTCCTTACTTTCATCAGCTGAACCAGCTACAATATGGTTCAGTGAGTCCCACATGGCTTTTGCAGAAGTGCAATCAGCCACTTTCTGGAAGGTTTCATCAGACATGGTCTGAGCCAGAATGTTCATAGCTTTTGCATCAGCTATCTTTGCTTTCTTGTAAGTATCATTGTAATCTGGAGGTGGCACTTCATTCAGTCCTGTTGAAGTGGTAGTAGAAGTTGAAGTAGGTGGTGTTGGAGGTCCTATCAAAATAGAAGAAAAAATATCTTCATCAATAGAATTCATATATAACTTGATTCTTGCCTTCCAGATGCTGAACTTAGCTAAGTTGCAAACTGGAGGTCTTGTGCTAGAATAATCCTTGTACTGGGCCATTAAGTGAATATTTATAAACTTGGTATCTATCTAGATCTTGTGACTCAGGTGTTAGCCTGTTCAGTCAGTTAACCTCCCTCTGATACCAATTGAAAGTGAGGATAGATACAACTCTAGAGGGGGGTGAATAGAGTATTCAAAAATTATGACAATCTACTCAACTCCCTTAGAGTTAATTTGCGGAATGAGTTTATAGAAGTTTGAAACCCTAGAGCCTAACACAAAGTGAGGTGCACAAGAGAAAGCTAACTGTAATTACAGTTTCAGCTTAAGTCCTAACACAGCAGCTAGCAATCCTAGTTAGTTCTACTCACAGCCACAGTGCAATAATTAAAGTAAGCAACACAGACAACACAAGAGGTTTATAGTGGTTCCCTCTAAATAGGTACATCTACTCTTCTACCACCCTGGTAGGAATCCACTACAGGTTTTTGTTCAGGTGCCCTGCCACCAACTGATCTGGTTCAGGTAGATCAAGTAGACCCTTTGAGCTTTTGATCAGGAGCTCAAAATCCAACACAGGTTTTTGTTAAGGTGCCCTTCCACCAAGATTCACTTTTGAAGGGAGTAATAACCCTTTGTACAGGAGGGTGAGAGAGTTAAAATATCTTCTCTATTATAAAACAAGATTAGAGAAGCTAGTGAATTGCACAGAGCTAGAAAGCTCTTAAAGGAGTCAAGGCTCCCCCTGGCTTAGAGAATATCCAGGAAGAAGCCTTGCTTCAAGGTGCAGGAACTCTTCTGAACTCTTTATAAATATTATCTGTTGTCTTGAAGTTCTTGAAGGAGCAGCTTTGAAGAAGACTCTTGATGTAGAATGGTTGTTCTTCTTCAATCAGCTTTTCTTTCTTCTTCTTCTTCTTGAGGCTCTTGGTGTGAATGTTCCTGGAAGCAGGATGAACTCAGGATTAAAGAAGAATGCTGAAGAAAGTAGTCCTTCTCAGTTTGAATGGGAATTGATCTGAGAGCTGTATCTTCTTCTTGTTTTGAATCTGTATGTCAATGTCTGTCTGAGAACTAATGTTGAACTTCTTTCAAAAGAGCTCTTTATATATCAGCCTTTGTAACGGCCTTAATTCTTTATCTTCTTCTGTGATCTGCAATCTGGGCTGCAAATAACATAGTACAAAATATATCTTGCAGAAAGACATCCTATAAAGGGATAAAGCTTTCTAAGAAGCTGCATATCCAATCTGATAAAAGAATACTAGAGAAAGTAATATCAGAACAAACTCTTTATGGCCAGAGAAGACTTTTGAGTCTAACGGCTATAAAGGACAGCATGGAAGATAAAGCAGAAAGATATTTCAACTAATAAGACAAAAGACTTTGTCAGATAGAACTTGACTTATGCACAAAGGATGGGGCAAAGATTGGCTTGAGATGTAAGCATAAAATCAATGAAATAATCTTTAATAAAATATGCCAAAAAAATAGGAAATAAATCACAGAACAGAAGGAGTACAAAATTACTAAAGGCAGACAAAAGATCGTCGAACGATCCGCAGAGATCGTCGAACGAACCACAGAGATCGTCGAACTAAGCATAGAGATCAACGAACAAAACACACAGCAGATAGTCGAGCTATCAGAACAGATAGTCGAACTATCACAGCAGATAGTCGAACTATCAGAACAGATAGTCGAGCTATCAGATAGTTGAACTATCAAGGCAGATAGTCGAACTATCAAACAGATAGTCGAGCTATCAAACAAAATAGATAGCCGAACTATCAAACAGATAGTCGAGCTATCAGATAGTTGAACTATCAAAGCAGATAGTTGAACTATCAGGAAAGATAGTCGAACTATCAAACAGATAGTCGAACTATCAAACAAAACAGATAGCCGAACTATCAAACAGATAGTCGAGCTATCAGATAGTTGAACTATCAAAGCAGATAGTTGAACTATCAAGCAAACTGTCTGGACGAAAGAAGTCGAGCAGGGTTCGACGATCGACGAGGCAGATACCACAGATCGTCGAGCTAACAAGAGTTGAACTAACTCAAAGATAGACGATCTGCCGACAGACGATAGTCGACCAACTGATAGACGATTGTCGAACAGTTGATAGATGATAGTCGAGCGGCGTTTGACTATAGTCGAACCAAAAATAACTTAACCAGAATTTCACTGGATAATTGACAACTCTACAACTGAGGGAATCTAACCTAACAACTAACCTTTGACCATAGATAAATCTTGGGTCAAGAAACTAATTGAGAAGACTTAACACAAATCCAAACTAGGGTACCAACAAGGTGTGAGGAAACAAACCTACTGCTTAGTTTGGAGAAGTGTCATTTCATGGTACAAGAAGGGTTAGTACTTGGCTATAAAATCTCAAGCCAAGGAATCTAAGTAGATAGAGCGAAAATAGAAATCATAGAAAAGTTACCACCACCAACCTCTGTTAAGGCAGTGAGAAGCTTCTTGGGACACACCGGATTCTACCGACGATTCATTAAAGACTTCTCTAAAATCGCTAAACCACTTACTAGGATTTTAGAAAAAGACGCACCTTTTATTTTCAATCAAGAGTGTATGCATGCCTTTGAGTTCTTAAAAGAAAAACTAATTAATTCTCCTATTATGATCGCACATAATTTTACTTAGCCGTTCGAGATTATGTGTGATGCTAGCAGTTTTGCGGTAGGAGCTGTTTAAGGTCAACGCCGAAACAAACACTTTCACCCTATATTTGATGCTAGCAAAACACTTAATAATGTACATGAGAATTATACTACTATAGAAAAAGAACTCCTAGCAGTGGTATTTGCCTTTGACAAATTTAGATCTTATCTCACATTATCCAAGGTGGTAGTATACACAGATCACTCTGCCCTTAGATATTTGTTATCTAAAGTGGAAGCAAAACCTCGTTTAATCCATTGGGTTCTTTTATTGCAAGAATTTGATTTGGAAATTAGGGATAAATGAGGAGCAGAAAACTTAGCGGCAGACCATCTCTCACATTTAGAAAATCCACTACGAGCAATGTTAGATGAATCTGAGATTTCTGATACATTCCCTGAGGAATTGTTATTTGCCTTATCTACAAATATCAATCCTGATTATCCATGGTTTGCCGATTATGCAAACTATCTCGTGGCTAAGGTCCTTTCAAGGGATTTTTCATATTAGTAGAAAAAGAAATTTTTCTCTGATTTGAAATATTACTTCTGGGAGGACCCTTTTCTTTTTCGGATATGTGCAGATTCCGTTATTCGAAGGTGTGTATCAGCGGAGGAGGGTTGGAGAATCCTGGAGCAGTGCCATTCAATCCATACTGGTGGTCTGTAACACCCCAATTTGTCGTAGGAGCGACGGGAATCGTTTTTGGCCAAGTCAGATTTTTGGTGTAGGTGACACGGGCCCCGACACGGGCATGTCGGAGGCCGTGTCGGGCGTGTCGAGCTCGAATCGTCGAACGGTCCGTGTAGTCGACCAGTGTAGGTCGACGATGGTCGTGTGGAGGGACACGGCCTAGGACACGGGCGTGTCCCAGGCCGTGTCACTCAAGGGAACCGTCGAGGTGGTACACGGGCCGTGACACGGGCACAGACACGGGCGTGTCAGATGTGACATGGGCGTGTCCCATGCCGTGTCACCAAGCCGTGTACCACTCTGACTGCAAGGTGTCGATTTATTGCATACGGGGGGCGTGACACGGGTCCCGACATGGGCGTGTCGCAGGCGACACGGGCGTGTCGGAGGCCGTGTCACATGCCGTGTGCTGGTTTTCATTCTGGATCGAGACGGCGAATGAGCTACACGGCCAGGCACACGGCCGTGTGTCAACCCGTGTTCGGCCCAGATTTTATAATTTGAGGCTTAATCGTGGCCGTTCATTTCCTTGGCTTTGGATCCGACGGTGGGGGGCTGCTCCTGGATGGTTTTACCCGGGAATAGGGTTTAGAAACCCTCATTTTCTCTTGAGTGGTTCTCTTTCTAAAGCTAGAGAGAGGAGAGAGCAAGGAGGAGGAAGAAGGGCTAGATCCGGCCGCCGGAGGAGCTTCGGAGTTCCGAATCACGATCCGAGTCCAGATCCGCGGAGGCGACGCCGTTGCGGTGCTTTCCAACCGTATAGTTTTCGATGGCGCCGCAGAAGAATGCAAGGGTAACGATTTCTCATCCTTGGGCATGTGAAGCCCTCTTTTCCTTTGCATAGGAAGCCCGCTCTCGCGAGTGAGCGAAGAGTTGGAGCGTTCCTTGGGGTAGATATGTGAAGTCCCCCTTGTGTAGAGTCCGTATGCGAAAACGGACATAGGCATTGTGTGTGAAGCCTATCCGGACAAGTAGAGCCGGATCGGTGATGTTGCATTACATACGAACCGGGGAAGACTCCGGGTGTTTGGGTGTTTTTCGGGTTTTCTACGTGGTAGATTGCATCAGGGAGCCTTGGAGATTAACTCCAAGGTGCACCCGGAAAACTAGGCAAAGGCGAGTTTTGCCAACACGGTGGCCGGGGAGCCAACGTGAACATAACCGGGTTATGTGATTGTTGTGGCGGAAACGGGACTCGGTGAGTCTTGACCTACGCATATGGCTTAAATTGCCGTTGCGGTATGAGCACGGGTCAGGCGGAACCGTACCCGGTCTATGTCGTTCGGTAGGACCGTTGGCATGGATGAGGGTCTTCGGCGGTCTATGGCTTAAATTGCCGTGACCAAGGCCAGGAAGGCAAAATGCTCATATGGACGACCGTTCAAGAGCCGGTGGTGGATTGGGAACGTCTATGGCTTGAATTGACGTGACGTTGGCCGGTTCGCCGAGAATGTGCCCTGAGTGCACGGGGTGTGTGGCCGTGCGAGCCTACGCCTGTGTTGATGTGTGTTCACATTAATAACATTGCCTATACTAATGAAGTGCAGGGAAAGAGCATCGCCGCCCCAATTTTGGGGGCGGGATCGTTATAATTTGGTCAGCATTGCTGACCGTTGCTATTGTTTGCCACCGGGCGGTGGTTTGTGGCTTGCAGGTGCTGCGGAGCAGAGCGGGAAATAGCGGGCTAAAGCCCTTGTTGCTGTGCCGGCCCTCGAAGGCCTAATTGCTTATGTATCTTTCCCGTTTTCATGTATGGCCGGCCTGCGTGCCGAAGTTTGGAAAACACTATTTTGTTAAGTGAACAATGTAAGGCCTTAAGGCCAGTTTTCTTTTGTGTATGATTACATTCCTGAGTTGGTAGTGGACATTCATGCTTTGTAGAAGGGTTCTTATTTTCTTTTGCAACTTAATAATTTGCTTCCGCTAGGTGTTGTGTAGGACGACATGATTAGTTGAATGGTTTCAACGCGTAACCCACCGGTCTGTCCGTAGTATATGGCGTCGGGCCCCGGCCGGACCTACTGCTATATGCTATGTGACGGATAGGGGTGTTACAAATTGGTATCAGACTACTGGTTTCGGTCAAGCTTAAATGAATTCGTGGACGAATTCACTTTAAGGGGTGATGAGCACATGCGTGTGTCATCGTTATAACATGAAAAGAACCCATAAATGTCCACTTAGGAATGAAAATATACATGTTTGAGGAACCTGCGTGTTCCTATAATTGCTGTTTGTAGTAATTTTTGGGTCGCTTATCGGTGTTTTGCACGATTATAGGTGACCAGAAGTGGTGCTGGGCCGTCTGAGCGACCAGGTTCTGAGGCGAGCAGTGCGCCAAGCGATGCGCCTGCAACACCTCCGTCTGTCGAGACCATTAGGTTGGTGGCAGAAGCGGTCATGGCAATGATCAATGCGCAGCCTGCAAGGCAGGTGCAGCAGCCCGCTCCTGCTATGGAGCAAGTACCACTTCAGACGGCAGAGCAAAGGACGGTTGAGCAAGTAGTGTTGGAGCCAGAGTTGCCTCGGAGAGCAACGGAAAGACAACTGAAGCACGTGATGGGCTTTCACCCACCTGTATTCACGGGCGCAGAAACCCCGACCCAAGCAGAGGATTGGCTCTCAATGGTCAACAGGGTGATGACTGCGACGGAAACGGAAGAGTGGCAGAAGACCACTATAGCGACGTTCCTTTTGGATGGGGACGCAATGTTATGGTGGGAAGGCCTAGAGCTACATCAGTTGCGGGGAAGGCCGTTGGCCGAAGTTTCGATGGAGGAGTTTGCGAGACTGTTCATGGCTCGATACCTCCCCTCGGCGCAAAGGATTGCGCTAGAAAGCGAATTTCAGAAGTTGGTGCAAGGGGATTGTACCGTTGATGAGTACCTCCACGAGTTTACTCGGTTGGGGAGATATGTCGGCGCTACCTTCGCAGACAAGGAGCGCAAGACGAGTCGCTTCTATGAAGGGCTAAGAGATGATTTAAGGTTGCTACTGTCGAGGCCCAAGGCGCAGGGTTTCATGACCCTGGTCAATTCGGCCCGGTCCTTGGAGAAGGACATGAAGAATGTCCAAGCAAAGAAGGAATCCGGTAGCAAGAAAGCGGAGTTCAAGGCACCGACTACGTCGAAGTCGGGCTACCGCAGATTCTATAAGAAAGCTAAGACGTCGGGTCCAGCTGCTTCAGGTGCCTCGGGGACAACTACCAATCGAACCCCGGGCGCTTGTTTCACGTGTGGGAAGCCGGGGCACTTTGCCCGTGATTGCTGGAGTGGATGCTCAAAGTCTGAAAGGAAATAAGGAGCTACCTACGAGGAGAAGGGCAAAGCGGTGGAGTCGACCGCGTCCCACTATACTCCGACTCAGCCTAGAGTCTATAACTTGGGCCAGCAGGAGGCCATCAAGCAAGCGGATATGGTGACAGGTATGAGTTAATTTATAGCAAGTTAGCTTTAATACCGTTATCTATTGCTTGTTAGCCTAATATTGTTTGTATAGGCTTTGTTGAGATTAGCGATAGTCCGGCACGGGCACTGTTCGATACGGGAGCTTCACACTCCTTCTTGTCCGAAAATTTTATATCGCGCATCGGAGTCCCTTCTTCGATGGCGAAGGACAAGTTGGATGTGCTGCTACCGAATGGGTGCTCGATGCGTGCGCACAGGGTGTGCGCCATAAAGGTTCACATTGGGAGCCAAGAGTTCGACTTGCTAGCGTCGTTGCTGCTGCTAGTACAGTTCGACGTGATCTTTGGAATGGATTGGCTGTCAGAGCAGAAAGCTTGGATTGACTGTGACCGGAAGGAGGTCAAGCTGGGTGTAGGGCGGGAGACTACATTCGAGGGGTTAAAGGGGTCGAGCAGGACACTGATGTCTGCTCTTCAGGTGGTGAAGGCAGTTTGTGATGGTGCAGAGCTGTTCTTTGCAATAGTGGGGGCTGTGGAGCCAAAGTCCCCGTTGGATAGCATCCCCGTGGTTTGCGAATACCCCGATGTGTTCCCGGATAGCCTTCCTGGAGCCCCACCGCAGCGGGAGATTGATTTCACCATCGAGCTCGTACCGGGGGCCAAACCGGTGTCACGTGCTCCGTATAGGTTGGCGCCTAAGGAGATGGCAGAGTTGAAAGTTCAGCTAGAGGAGCTGATGGAGCAAGGATATGTGCGTCCAAGCTCGTCGCCTTGGAGCGCACCGGTCCTCTTCGTTAAGAAGAAGGACGGGAGTATGCGGCTGTGTATCGACTATAGAGAGTTGAACAAGCTGACGGAGAAGAATAAGTACCCGATCCCGAGGATTGATGATCTCTTTGATCAGTTAGTCGGATCGTCGGTATACTCCAAGTTGGACTTGAAGTCGGGGTACTATCAGCTGAGGATCAGGGAGTGTGATATCCCGAAGACGGCGTTCAGTACGAGGTATGGGCATTTCGAGTTCACGGTCATGCCGTTTGGACTGACGAATGCGCCATCGGTGTTTATGGATCTGATGAACAGGACGTTCAGAGATTTCCTGGATCGCTTTCTGATCTTCTTTATTGACGATATTTTGGTATACTCGCAGTGCGAAGAAGACCACTTCAAGCATTTGCATTTGGTGTTGGAGACTTTGAGGAGGAATGAGCTTTACGCAAAGTTCTCCAAGTGCGAGTTCTGGCTACCCTCGGTAGCGTTCCTTGGTCATATAGTGAGTGGGGAAGGTATAGCAGTGGATCCGGCGAAGATTGTTGCGATACGGGAGTGGCCTGCGTTATCTTCTGTCGCGGAAGTCCGTAGTTTTCTCGGGCTTGCCGGATATTACAGGCGCTTCGTAGAGAACTTCTCGCGGGTAGCATTACCTCTCACGAAGTTGACAAGGAAGGATCAGAAATTCTTGTGGACGCAAGAGTGCGTGCAAGCTTTTGAGGAGCTGAAGAGGCGGTTGACCACGGCGCCAGTGCTTAGTTCGCCGAGTGGGACCGAGGGCTTTGAGGTGTATAGCGACGCTTCGGGTAGTGGCTTGGGCTGCGTGTTGTTGCAGCATGGAAGTGTGATTGCGTATGGATCGCGTCAGCTGAAAGTGCATGAAAGAAATTATCTGGTGCACGACTTGGAGTTGGCGGCCGTGATTTTTGCACTCAAGTTGTGGAGGCACTACCTATACGGCGTAAAAGTCGATATATACACCGATCACAAGAGCCTAAAATACCTGTTGGATCAAAAGGACCTTAATATGAGGCAGAGGAGGTGGATGGAGTTCCTGGGGGACTACACCTTCAAGATACATTATGTACCCGGGAAGGGCAACGCAGTTGCGGATGCGCTGAGCCGCAGGGCTCCCGCCCGAGCCAACTAGTTGTCGGTGCATGATGAGCGGCTAGTGCGGGAGTTGGAGGAGCTTGAGATCTGTTGCGTTGACAAGCAGACGAGCGCCGAAGCAATGTTAAACTGGACATAGGTGCAGTATGACCTGGCTGACCGGGTTCGGCAGGCATTGGAGTTAGATGACTCCATGAAGGAGCTTTTGGAGGCCGCTCTGGATGGGTCAAATTCCCAGTTCTCGGTGGATGATGGTTTGTTAAGGAAGGATCATCGGTTGTGCGTCCCGAGTGGGGGTAACCTCCGGGCGGAGGTGATGTACGAGGCTCATCATACCAAGTACTCAATCCACCCAGGGAGCACGAAGATGTATCGTGATCTCAAGAAGCTGTTTTGGTGGCCGGGGCTTAAGAAAGATGTGGCGTTGTACGTGGCTAAATGCCAAACGTGCGCCTTGGTGAAGGCGGAGTGCTAAAATCCAGGAGGATTTCTGAAGTCCTTGCCTATACCAGAGTGGAAATTCGATGATATATCTATGGACTTTGTGCACAGGTTGCCAAGGTCGCAGAAGGGGAACAACGCCATCTGGGTGATCGTAGATCGACTAACCAAGGTGTCGCATTTCATTCCGCATAGGAAGGATGATCCAGTGGAGAAATTGGCAAAGTTGTATGTCGACAATATTATTAGGCTGCATGGTGTGCCCCGTAGCATTGTGAGTGATCGCGATGGGCGGTTCACGTCAAATGATTGGAGGTTGGTGCAGCAGATGCTGGGAACAAAGTTAAAGTTCAGCACAGCTTTCCATCCGCAGACGGATGGGCAGACCGAGAGCGTCAATAGAACGATGGAGGACATGCTCTGCATGTGTGTTCTAGACTTCGGGAAGCATTGGGAAGACCACTTTTATTTGGTGGAGTTCGCGTACAACAACAGCTACCAAGCGAGTATACAAATGGCGCCCTTCGAGGCCCTGTATGGTAGGAAGTGTCGCACGCCGTTATCGTGGCTTGAAGCGGGTGAGGCAAGGTTGTACAAGAAACAGGAGGTGCAGAGTGCTACCTCGTTAGTACGGATCATTCGGGAGCGCTTGTTGATCGCTCAGGACCGGCAAGCGAAGTATTACAATGCCAAGCACCGGAACGTGGAGTTCGCGGTAGGCGATTGGGTATACCTGAAAGTAAAGCCGTTCAAGGGGGTTTTGCGGGTGAGACGCTTGAAGAAGCTGAGCCCAAGATACCTTGGACCTTTTGAGGTTCTGGAGCGAGTCGGCGAAGCTGCATACCGTTTGAAGCTATCGGTGGAGTTGAGTGGATTACATGATGTGTTCCACATTTCTGTGTTGCGGAAGGCGGTGCAAGAGCCTTCGCAGGTGATCGCGGTTGACCAAGTGCCGGTGGACGAAGGGTTGACGACAAGGGTCAAGCCCGTTCGTATTGAAGATGTTGAGGTCAAGAGGCTTCGTAATAAGGAGATCCGGATGGTTAAGGTCCGATGGGATAACTGCGGGCGTGAGGAGCTCTCTTGGGAACGGGAGCAGACTATGCTCGAGGAGTACCCGGAATTATTCCGCTCAGGTACTGTTTTACGTTAAGTCCTGTTTTCCTTTATTAATTTCGTGGACGAAATTCTTTAAGGGGGGTAGAATTGTAACACCCCAATTTGTCGTAGGAGCGACGGGGATCGTTTTTGGCCAAGTCAGATTTTTGGTGCAGGTGACACGGGCCCCGACACGGGCGTGTCGGAGGCCGTGTCGGGCGTGTCGAGCTCGAATCGTCGAACGGGCCATGTAGTCGACCAGTGTAGGTCGACGATGGTCGTGTGGAGGGACACGGCCTAGGACACGGGCGTGTCCCAGGCCGTGTCACTCAAGGGAACCGTCGAGGTGGTACACGGGCCGTGATACGGGCACAGACACGGGCGTGTCAGATGTGACACGGGCGTGTCCCATGCCGTGTCACCAAGCCGTGTACCACTCTGACTGCAAGGTGTCGATTTATTGCACACGGGGGGCGTGACACGGGTCCCGACACGGGCGTGTCGCAGGCGACACGGGTCCCGACACGGGCGTGTCGCAGGCGACACGGGCGTGTCAGAGGCCGTGTCACATGCCGTGTGCTGGTTTTCATTCTGGATCGAGACGGCGAATGAGCTACACGGCCAGGCACACGGCCGTGTGCCAACCCGTGTTCGGCCCAGATTTTATAATTTGAGGCTTAATCGTGGCCGTTCATTTCCTTGGCTTTGGATCCGACGGTGGGGGGCTGCTCCTGGATGGTTTTACCCTGGAATAGGGTTTAGAAACCCTCATTTTCTCTTGAGTGGTTCTCTTTCTAAAGCTAGAGAGAGGAGAGAGCAAGGAGGAGGAAGAAGGGCTAGATCCGGCCGCCGGAGGAGCTTCGGAGTTCCGAATTACGATCCGAGTCCAGATCCGCGGAGGCGACGCCGTTGCGGTGCTTTCCAACCGTATAGTTTTCGATGGCGCCGCAGAAGAATGCAAGGGTAACGATTTCTCATCCTTGGGCATGTGAAGCCCTCTTTTCCTTTGCATAGGAAGCCCGCTCTCGCGAGTGAGCGAAGAGTTGGAGCGTTCCTTGGGGTAGATATGTGAAGTCCCCCTTGTGTAGAGTCCGTATGCGAAACCGGACATAGGCATTGTGTGTGAAGCCTATCCGGACAAGTAGAGCCGGATCGGTGATGTTGCATTACATACGAACCGGGGAAGACTCCGGGTGTTTGGGTGTTTTTCGGGTTTTCTACGTGGTAGATTGCATCAGGGAGCCTTGGAGATTAACTCCAAGGTGCACCCGGAAAACTGGGCAAAGGCGGGTTTTGCCAACACGGTGGCCGGGGAGCCAACGTGAACATAACCGGGTTATGTGATTGTTGTGGCGGAAACGAGACTCGGTGAGTCTTGACCTGCGCATATGGCTTAAATTGTCGTTGCGGTATGAGCACGGGTCAGGCGGAACCGTACCCGGTCTATGTCGTTCGGTAGGACCGTTGGCATGGATGAGGGTCTTCGGCGGTCTATGGCTTAAATTGCCGTGACCAAGGCCAGGAAGGCAAAATGCTCATATGGACGACCGTTCAAGAGCCGGTGGTGGATTGGGAACGTCTATGGCATGAATTGACGTGATGTTGTCCGGTTCGCTGAGAATGTGCCCTGAGTGCACGGGGTGTGTGGCCGTGCGAGCCTACGCCTGTGTTGATGTGTGTTCACATTAATAGCATTGCCTATACTAATGAAGTGCAGGGAAAGAGCATCGCCGCCCCGATTTTGGGGGCGGGATCGTTATAATTTGGTCAGCATTGCTGACCGTTGCTATTGTTTGCCACCGGGCGGTAGTTTGTGGCTTGCAGGTGCTGCGGAGCAGAGCGGGAAATAGCGGGCTAAAGCCCTTGTTGTTGTGCTGGCCCTCGAAGGCCTAATTGCTTATGTATCTTTCCCGTTTTCATGTATGGCCGGCCTGTGTGCCGAAGTTTGGAAAACACTATTTTGTTAAGTGAACAATGTAAGGCCTTAAGGCCAGTTTTCTTTTGTGTATGATTACATTCCTGAGTTGGTAGTGGACATTCATGCTTTGTAGCAGGGTTCTTATTTTCTTTTGCAACTTAATAATTTGCTTCCGCTAGGTGTTGTGTAGGACGACATGATTAGTTGAATGGTTTCAACGCGTAACCCACCGGTCTGTCCGTAGTATATGGCGTCGGGCCCCGGCCGGACCTACTGCTATATGCTATGTGACGGATAGGGGTGTTACATGGTCACTATGTAGCAAATCGCTCTGCCAAAAAGGTTCTTGACTCTGGTTTTATTGGCCCCTCCTATTCAGGGATGCCCAAAGGTATGTGCTTTCATGTGATTCTTGTCAGAAATCAGGTAATATTTCAAAATTACATGAAATACCACAAAATTTTATTCTTGAATGTGAAGTATTCGATGTTTAGGGAATTGATTTTATGGGACCATTTTCAGTTTCGAATGGGAATAAATATATTTTGGTAGCCGTAGATTATGTATCAAAGTGGGTTGAAGCGCAAGCTTCGCCTACTAATGATAGTAGAGTAGTAATTCAATTTTTGAAATCTTTATTCACACGATTTGGCACACCACGTGCACTTATTAGCGATAGGGGTTCACACTTTTGTAATCTACAGCTAGACAAAGTATTACAAAAATATGGAGTTACACATAGGATAGCGACACCTTATCATCCACAAACTAGTGGTCAAGCTGAAGTATCAAATAGAGAACTTAAGAGAATCCTAGAAAAATCTATAGAAGGGAATAGGAAGCAGTGGTCTAGGAAACTAAATGATTGTTTATGGGCATATAGGACCGCCTTCAAAACACCTATAGGGATCACCCCCTTAATATTAGTCTATGGTAAATCATGTCACTTGCCTATAGAATTCGAACACAAGTCTTATTGGGCAATACGCTCTTTGAATTTTGACATCAATTCTATAGGGGAGAAGCGAAAACTTAAGCTTAATGAACTAGCTGAGTGGAGAACCATGGCGTATGAGAACTCCCGGATTTATAAGGAGAAGACTAAACAATTCCATGACTGTCACCTTCGCAAACCCAAGACATTCCAAAAGGGTGACCAAGTCCTCCTTTTTAATTCCAGACTACGTTTATTCCCAGGGAAGTTAAGGTCTAAGTGGTCCGGACCCTTCCAAGTCAAAGAAATCTTACCCTACGGCACCGTCGAGCTAACTCACCCTGAGAAGGGAGATTTTAAAGTCAATGGGCACCGATTAAAACTTTACTACTGTGTGTTTCCTCAAGACTTTGCTCGACAAGAAACTTGCCTCAGTTTAGACTAGGAATATATAGTGTAGTAACTTTTTCTATAGTTCATAAATTTTTAGTAAAAAATTTAGTTAAATTTTAACCCAAAAATTCGTAATAAAAATAACTTAAGAGAAATTTCAAAATCAGAGGAGGACATGGGTAACCACACACCCATGTGCGTGGTCGTGTCCATCACACAGCCTACTCACCCAGTCGTGTCCCATATAAGACCTGGAATAGGAATTATCCCGAGCACAACACGGGTTAACACACACCCGTGTGTGTGTTGCCGTGTCATAAAACATGGTTTGCTCATACTCGTCCAGAGAAGGACACGGGTACACACACACCCGTATTGGTGCCCGTGTGCATTTTTTGATTTTGACCAAGTTTATACAGAGCAGGATACGGGTAAACACCTGGCCGTGTTCTGTGCTGTATCACATTCAATGATAACCATACAGAGGAGGACACGGCTTGACACCAAGCCGTATTTCTCCCCGTGTTGCTGTTCGAATTCTTTCCAGAGAAGAACACAGCTACCTATCGAGCCGTGTCATTAGCCGTGTGGACTTTGATTATCTGTAAACGTGTCGGGACACGGGTCACGACACTGCCGTATTGTTGATTATGTCCGCTTGGCGCGCAACTTTCCCGCCATTTGACCACATGTCTCCTTGGAGACCGTGTTCCACGGGGATAAGATTCTCTAACACGGGTTGTACACACGGTCGTGTGTGCACCCGTGTTTGTCTTATATATATAGGGGCACGAGCTCTTCTTCACAATCCTCATCCCCTTGCTTCCATTTTCATCTCCTGCACTTTCTCTTCCCAGAGCCGGTTGAAGTTGTTTGGCTTTCAAAGCTAGTGGAAGCGCCTCCTCTCATCGCAAAGCATTCCTCCAAGGTAAACATTTTTGGGTTTATGTTCTTATTCCTCCACTCTCTTCATCTTCTTCTTATTCTCATTTCCTCACTTTTCCTTTCCTCCTCTCTCTTCTTTATGTCTTAAACATCATTCTTCATGTCCACAGATCATGTCTTCATCACGTGCCCAAGGCAGTCGCCGACGTCGCTTGGAGCTCCAAGCGCTGTCTACAGAGAGGCGCGACACCGCTCCACCGCTGGTCTTCACAGATCAAGCGCACATCAATCGCTACAACCGACTCCAATCGAATAAATTCCAGGACATTTGCTAGATTGACTGGGATGTCTTGGAATAAATAAGTCTAGCGGGAGATGTTAAGAGTTAATATCTGTAGTGGGGTGGAAAGAATTTTTTGCTATAGAGGAGCTAGGCTTTAGGGAACTCATGCTCGAGTTCATGTCTACTTTTTATTTAAACCTTAGACCTTCCTTGATAGAGCATGAAAACCCGCAAGAGGGAATCATCTCATTTAGAGTGGCCGGCACTTTTCATATGCTCACCCTCCTCTAGTTCACAACAATACTTAGGGGTGTATGAGGAGTCGTTCTTCTCTACTGCCGCCTACCTTGACCTTCATTTTGATCTCCCCATGCGTGACCAGGCGGGAAATATTTGGGACCGTCTCACATTCGACATCTCTCTTTATGAAGCCAAGAGGTCTAAGGCCTCAAAGCTGGATTCTCCGGCCCTCCATTACATTCACCATTTACTTAGTCACTCTTTGAGCGGCTGGGGCGAAAGCTCTGGCGTGGTTAGTAGGCAGGATATCTTATACATATATAGTATGTCGTCATGTTATCCTATCCACCTTGGTTATATGCTCGCCAAGTTCATCCTTCACCAGGCAGATAACTCACGCATAGGGTCTATTTGTGTAGCACCCTACATTACCCACATGGCGAAGAATATGAACATATTTTTATCCCTTCCCCCGATGATTGTGGTGGCAAAGACTGTGCCTATCACAATGGCCAGTCTTCGATCCATCTGCCTCATCACCGCCCGTCAGGGCCGGGGTGGGATTATCTATACCATTGTGAGGCATGGACCTCAGGCTGCCGCCGATGACGACGACGAGGTAGATCCTGACCTCGATGAGCCATTGATTCCCCCAGCCCGGTCCACCTACACTCAGGGAGAGTCCTCTACTGCCTAGCCTCCACCGTAGTCTCGGTACGCGCGCGAGTTACAACATTTCTATTAAACCCAGCTCTCGCCGCGCCTTCTGAGTATTGAGGAGTCCTAGAGGAGGACTAAGGAAGCCATAGTTCAGATCCGGACTCACTTGGGGATTTCCAGCCCAGCACGGCCAGCTACTTGCCCACCTCATCGCCAGGACAACAAGGATGACCATCCTGGATATTTCTGATTTATATCATTTTTAGGGACATGTATCTCTGTATTATCTATTTGTACCTGTATTATGACTTAATATATATATGTTCTCAACTTTGCCTTTTTTTACTTCATGTGCTCTGCTCTATTCCTGGTAGAAAATTCTTCTTTGCATATTAGTGAAATTGCTCAGTTTTTTTACTTTGCAATAAGGACATTGCAAATTTTAAGTATGGGGGTGGATGTTCTTCTATTTTATAATTTCTGCGATGGACATGATTACAATTGATTATATTCTTGCTATCATAGTACTCAAGGTTATTAAACACCCAAACACCCCTAATTTTTTTTATTATTTTTATTTCCTTAAGCTCTCATTAATTCACTCAGTTGGGATTATAACTATTTAATTTACTTTTGCACGTTGATTAAAGTGAATTGAAGTAGACTCCTTGAGTGTTCAAATTTGTAATTTAGTAACTAAGTATAGAAATTCATTAGCCTAATTTTTTCTGTATAATTTATTTTTAAGATTTGTCCTCTATATTATTAACTATCAATCACTCTACTTTAGAAAATATAATTATCTATAATAAAGCGAGTCGATGAGTGTAAAATTTTGATAATTTTGTATTAGGGAATCAAGATAAAAATACTCTCTATTGGTGTCTAGAACTTACTAGCGATCCTCAAAACTTTTGCATAGGTTAATTAGTGAGGATGGAAATGACTTAGGCCTCCTTTTGGATAGCTTGAGCCTTCCAATCCCAAAACCTTAAACATTATACCCTTGCACACCCCATTTGGACCTAATCCCTATGCCTTTGATACTCTACTACTATATTTCACCTAGGCCAAATCCTTACCTATTAGCATACCTATCATTGAGACCTTCATGGAATGAGTATGTTCATAGTGATATACGGCCTGAGTGCATGTACATTTGCACCCACTTGGAATGATCCCTACTATGGACCCTTGGATAAGAAAAATTAACAAAAATAAAGAGTATCGATCAACAATATGGGAAGTTTAACAATTGCAAAGTTTGGGGGTGCTTTTATAATATTGATGCATGTTAAGGTATTTACAAAATAAAAAGGCTCAATCATGATATAGGTGTCATAAAAACCATCGAGTTATCTTTGATTACCCCACCTATAATCTCCTATCCTAAGCCAAAAAGGTTACACCACAATACAAGTCCTAAGGATCCAACCTCACTAATTCTAACTAGTGTCGTGGAGAGGGTGTGAAAAGGTAAACTCATGACTATCAATATTGATACTTATAAGTTTTGAATTACTAATGCATATCTTATTGAAATTGTTATTTTATCCTCACAATTGTTATGGATGACTATACTTCTATTTCTAAAGAAGAGTGAATGATAGTTAAAAGATATATTGGAGGAATTTTAAGATAAAGGTATATCTAGAAAAGTCTGCTACACTATTTCTTATACGATTACATCATCAAAGTTATCTTCAAATTCATAGCAACCAGTGTGCGGAGGCAAAAATTATTTATTGGTAACCCATGTGTTTGAATTAGTTTTGCTTAGGGACAAGCAAACAATTAAGTCTGGGGGTATTTGATGAGTACAATTATGATAGGCTTTTTACTATCGTAATTGTAATCATGTCCACTATTTTCCACCACCCTATGTAGTAATTTCACAAAAATAATTAAGAATTCGCTTTATCATGAATAGTAGAGCACATATAGGAGTTTCTATTATTTTATGTATTAAGCTATGTATTTATTCCTTTATTTTCCTAATGTAGGTATGGCTAATAAGTGGAACTAAAAGTCTTGGAGCAAACAGAGGAGTTCACGGATCCAACATGGCTGATGACAGG
Source organism: Platanthera zijinensis (assembly GCA_039513925.1). Lineage (NCBI taxonomy): Eukaryota > Viridiplantae > Streptophyta > Magnoliopsida > Asparagales > Orchidaceae > Platanthera > Platanthera zijinensis. The sequence goes on along the minus strand of CM077088.1, from coordinate 183,055,382 downwards.
ACAAGAATTGGGCATGCACGGGTAGCAACACGCCCGTGTGCCTACCCGTGTCCTATTCAGGATGGATTTCGAATAATTGGAAGACAAGACAGAGCACTACATGGGTGGGAACACGCCCGTGTGCCCACCCGTGTCCTTTTCGGGACAAATTGAAGAGCTGCTTCCAACCAACCCGTGTCTGAAGAACATGAAGAACAACACGGCCGTGCCATCTAACACGACTGTGTCACTACCCGTGTAAGATGACACGGCCTACGACCAGATACGCCTATTCGTGTGGAACCGCCCTAGAACCGTCAATACGACCTGTGACACAGCCGTGTTGGAACCCGTGTCCAACCATGTTTTCTATGAGACTATAAAAACCTGGATAAAAAATTAGAAAAGGACTTTTGGATCATTTTCATTGGGAGAACTTCTAGAGGACGAATGTGGAGCACCTAAGAGAAAGAGGAATTGAAGGATATTTTTATATGCATTTAATCTTTCATGTATCCCTTTTAATCTTTCCTTTCTCCTGGTGTTCTAACTTTATTTATCTTTTATTTCGCTTGAACATTTTATTTGAACAATTTGGTAATCATGTATTTTTCTTGTTTTTATCAAATTTGTGGTATTTTATTCGTATGTAGGCTTGCAAACAAAGAGATTTGTCCTAGTTATGAATTTAGCTTTTGTTTTACATGAATTCCAAACGTCTAGATTGAGAAATTGGATGTTTGTGATGATGGTTAAATGTTCATATTTAGGTGTTATTGCTCTTTGTATTTAAAATTTCATGATCGAGAGATATGCTGTTTGGATAATTATAATACGGATAAATGGATTCATGGTATTTTAGAGATAAGATTTCATGAATTTATGTAGGAGATGGGGTAATGTATTTAATGCAAATTTGAGTGTTGTAAATTGTTCGAGAGAAAATTTACTCAACTTAGATTTAGATTTTGAATTGCTCGAGAGAGAATTTGATAAATGTTTAACCCTTTACAATACAATGAATTTAATAGTTTTGTTATTTCATGATTACATAAAATTGAATTAATAAGTGATTATGTTCATGTGAATGCTCTTAGACTTTCAGTCTTTTATCATCTTTAATCCTCCAATATTACTTTATCCAAGTAGTCATAGTTAGGTTTATTTAGATTAAAAATCAATTTTAATTATAGGTATGATAATAGAGTGAGGGTGAGTATGAGTATTTGAAAAAGCCCTGTGGAATATGACATGAGATGTAGATTTCTCTTATACTATAATTGATAGGTGCACTTGCCTGAAAGATAATTCAATCTAGCTTATGCCCATCTACATAGTTTATTCTAAAGTGTAGAATGAATCTGCATCAAGTTAAACATACATAGAGCAAAACATATCGCATCAGCCTACCCTTACCGCGATGTACCCCTTCTCGGATTTGTATCTTGACAATGTTCGAAACTTTAGTATTATTATTTATCATGCGGCTCTCGCCCAGTGAGAGCCCCTTTTTTATTTTTGTTTCGCACTGCTCCGTTTTATGTTGTTATCTTAGTACTTGCGCGAACTAAAGCTGTCTGTCAATCGATGTTCCCTATAGGCTGGGATCTTATCGCTGGCTCAGGCGCCCAAGGTGTGTCAGAGTGGAAAACGAGGCGCTGTCTCCCCGGGACATGGTGATCGTACCCCTACCTCCTTTTTGGGAAAATTATCATTACCATGGTTTTCTATAAATAGGCTGGTCCATCCACCGCATTTATTTATCCGATCTGGAACCCTTGCCCTCCTTCTTACTGCTCTCATGCCTCATCGAGAACTACCCTTGATTCTGCCACCTTCTCTCGTTCTCTCCTTTCTCCCAGTGTTCTCGCCAGCAACCCCCTGACCACGATGTCGGGTGAGAATAAAGGGCGTACCAACTACGCGCAAGCCTTCCGGAGGCATAAGTTCCCTCCCTGCCGTCTGACCATGGACGAATTTCAGATGATCACCTCCCGCTACATCCCCGCCGGGTTCTCCGCGAGAAACCCGGGCAACGACGACAGAGTCAACCTCGCGGGAGAGGTATAGATCGCTATCCCCCTCGAGCATTTCGAGGTGGGCTTCTGCCTCCCCCTCTGGCCCGAGATGGGCCCTTCGCTACTACAGGGTGGTTCCCGCTCAGCTAAATCCCAACTCGGTCGCCATCTTGGTAGCATTCATCTGCTATATACGGTCCGAGAGGATAGAGTTCAGCCTACCCATCTTCCGGAAGCTATTCATCTTTCGGGCTAAGAGTGGGGTAGTCTTCTTCTCCAGACAACTGCTCAAAACTTGTGGTCTCTCCAACAAGCATCACCACTGGGGCGAGAAGTTCGTCTACGTTTCCGGCGACTTCAGAAATGTGCCCCTTGCGCCCATTAAATACAACGATGCCGCCCACAAGCTGCCCACTCTGGGGTCGCGTGAGAGCGCCCTCCTAGAGTTCTTCGGTACCAAGGACTTTGACGTCAAATTTCTCAAATGGGACATCGACTCTCTTCTGCCTGTGCGTCCTGGCGAAGGTATGGTCTCGCCTTTAGCTTGGTATTCCATATTCTAAAATGTAGCGCTGACTGTTGCCGACCTTACAGGAGAACGGGAAATCCCTCTGCGACAGCCGTTTGCCGAGACAAGGGATGCAATGGATCCCCTGGCTCTTGTGAAATCTGCGGCTCTCACCTGCCGGGACGAGCCGGCTCCTCCACCTCAGTCTGGTACCATGAAGCGAAAGCCTGGCACCTTCTCGTCCAATCCACTCAAGAGACCAAGGCCAACTGTCGTGGACAAGGGGAAGTCTGTGGCGGCCTCTCCCGCCCGACCTGTCACCGAGGGTCGACCCTTCGCCGAGATCTTGTCTGCAGCCGGGGAGGAGACCACTGCCGCCGATACTTCCCCCCCCCCCCCCCCGGCACTACCTCAGTAGGTGCCAAAGGGGCACTGAAACTTCGGCCTTTGCGTAAAGTGCCTGGATGCGGAAGGGAAGCCCCTACTCCAGTGGGATCCTGAGACCAACCGGGTCTCCGTCTCTACCCTCCTCCCTAGCTGGGCGGAGTGTGACGAGGTCACCGGGGATGCTTTCGCATTGGGCTACGGCCTCTACATTCGAGAAGATGCCAGTATCTTTGACCAAATGTCCACCGAGCTCCTAGCCATCGATTCCATCTGGGCCTTGCTGCGCAGGTTCAAGCTCGTGCATATGTGTGCGCGTCGGAGCATCACCATCGACTACAACTTAGGCGAGATGATCAAGGCGAGAGACCAGGCGGTGGCTCGTTCGGCAGCACTAGAGGTCGAGTTGGCGGATGCCAGCGACTTCTATCCTTGCGCCCAGCATAAGAGGTAAGCGAGATCCCCAAGGCACTCGCCCTCTCTTCTATAATTCACCGCCTGCTTCTCTTCTCCGTATTGACGGGTTTATCCTGTGCGTAGGATTCTGTCCAGGGCATGGTGCTTCACGCATAGCTGGCCGAGGTGGAGTGCGAGAATATCTTGCTGAAGGACCAGCTACGGCACATAGAAGCGGCTGCGGCTGCGGTCCCGCCTCCTCCTTTGTTGGACGAGAGGCTGAGGAGCCGCCACTTCTCAGAATATGACATCGATAAGCTGCTATAGACCAACGCCCAAGCAACGGCCAGACTAACCATAGAGATGTTGCGGGATGTGGGGTGTTTGAATGAGGGCGGTGAAACCATCGTCGCCAGCCGGCTTCTCCTGTGGCTCTTCGAGCCCATCCCTAAGCCCCCGGGCGCACCTGACTCCCCGCCCTCGGATGTCCTGAAATCTCCCATCGCTGCTGGCGAGACATCCGGGGAGGGTTCTTGCGAGAGCTCCAGCGAGAGCTCCAGCGGGAGCTCTAGCGAGAGCTCGAGTGGGGGTATAGCGCGTCCCCCTGATGGGTTTCTGCCCCCCCCCCCTTCTTTTGTGCCTTTGTAATGCGCGAGATGTTCTCGCCTGTAATTACATTTTGAAGAATACATTATACATGTTTGTATATCATGATTGATTTTTTTTACCTCTTTATAAGCGTTGTACAGTGTCGAATGTTTCTCAAGCACGTTCTCGCCGAGGCCCCTGGCCTCCCTAGAATTGTCGTTCCCCTTAGCGGTCAATAGTTGGAGACCTGCCGAGAGCTCAAGGACCAACGTGTCATTTCGGAGTGCCTTCCGCCGAGAACCTTTCACTAGAAGCGATGTCTGTAGGTTCCTAAGGGGAGCGCCGCCCCCTTCACCTTGCACGAGCGAACGGAGTTTTTCTCCAAGGACTCCCCGCTATCGGGCCAAGGACCCTTCACCGAAAGCCTTCCTGCCGGGAACTCCCTTTGCCGAGAGCCTCTTAGGCGAGACCTCTTGGCCGAGACTTATCTTACCTGAGGAGGTCCTCAACCTCTTTCTTCTGCCTTCCAGGTGTGCCTCCTATCCTGCCTAGAAGGCTCAGTCAGTGAGTCCACCCAAGTCCGAGCCTCGCTCAGGGTAGTGCCAAAGTTTCCAAGCCAAAGTATTTCCAAAAACATATCCAAGAACAAGTCCTTTCCCCCCAGATGTGCCTACCGCCCTACCCAGATAATGAGAGCCTGAGCAGCGAGTCTACTCGGGGCCGAGCAGCACTCTGGGTCCCTTACCCCCACAGGCGAGCCTTCGGACCTGTCATCTAGATGCGAGCCTGCGCAACGGGTCTACCTGGGGCCGAACCGAGCTCGGGGTATTGCAAACAACCAAGTTGAACCATATCAAGAACATATCCAAGGACAAGTCCTTCCCCCCAAGTGTGTCTACCGCCCTGCCCAACTAATGAGAGCCTGAGAAGCGATTCTACCCAGGGCCAAGTAGCACTCGGGGGTCCCTTACCCCCACAAGCGAGCCTTCGGACCTGCCAGCTAGATGCGAGCCTATACAGCGGGTCTATCTTGGGTCGAGCCGAGCTCGAGGAAGTGTAAACATCCAAGCTAAAGCATATCAAGAACATATCCAAGAACATGTCCTTTCTCCCCAGGTGTGCCTACCGCCCTGCCCAGCTAATGAGAGCCTAAGAAGAGAGTCTACCCGGGGCCAAGCAGCACTCGGGGTCCCTTACCCCAGCAGGCAAGCCTTCGGACCTGCCAGCTAAATGCGAGCCTGCGCATTGGGTCTACCTGGGGCCAATCCAAGCTCGAGGTAGTGCAAACATCCATGTTGGAGCATCTCAAGAACATATCCAAGATCAAGTCCTTCCCCCAGGTGTGCCTACCGCCCTGCCCAGCTAATGAGATCCTGAGCAGCGAGTCTACCCAGGGCCGAGCAGCACTCGGGGTCCCTTACCCCCAGAGGTGAGCCTTCGGACCTGCCAGCTAGATGCGAGCCTGTGCAGCGGGTCTACCTGGGGCCGAGCCGAGCTCGGGGTAGTGCAAACATCCAAGCTGAAGCGTCTCAAGAACGAATCCAAGAATAAGTCCTTTCCCCCCATGTGTGCCTACCACCCTGCCCATCTAATGAGAGCCTGAGCAGCGAGTCTACCCGGGGCCGAGCAGCACTCGGGTCCCTTACCCCCACAAGCGAGCCTTCGGACCTGCCAGCTATATGCAAGCCTACGTAGCGGGTCTACCTGGGGCCGAGCCGAGCTCGGGGTAGTGCAAACATCCAAGCTGAAGCATCTCAAGAACATATCCAAGAACAAGTCCTTTCCCCCCAGGTGTGCCTACCGCCCTGCCGAGCTAATGAGAGCCTGAGCAGCGATTCTACCCGGGGCCAAGCAGCAATTGGGTCCCTTATCACCACAGGCGAGCCTTCAGACCTGCAAGCTAGATGCGAACCTTCATAGCGGGTTTACCTGCGGCCGATCCAAGCTCGGGGTAGTGCAAACATCCAAGCTAAAGCATCTCAATAACATATCCAAGAACAAGTCCTTTCCCTCCAGGTGTGCCTACTGCCCTGCCCAGCTAATGAGAGCCTAAGCAGCGAGTCTACCCGGGTCCGAGCAGCAATCGGGGTCCTTTAGCCCTACAGGCGAGCCTTCGGACCTGCCAGCTAGATGTGAGCCTACGCAGCGAGTCTACCTGGGGCCGAACCAAGCTCGGGGTAGTATAAATGTCCAAGCTGAAGCATATCAAGAACATATCCAAGAACAAGTCATTTCCCACCAGTGTGCCTACCGCCCTGCCCAGCTAATGAGAGCCTGAGCAGCGAGTCTACCCGGGACCGAGCAACACTCGGGGTCCCTTACCCCTACAGGAGAGCCTTCGGACCTGCCAGCTAGATGCGAGCCTACGCAGCGGGTCTACCTGGGGTCGAGCCGAGGTCGGGGTAGTGCAAACATCCAAGCTGAAGCATCTCAAGAACATATCCAAGAACAAGTCCTTTCCCCTCAGGTGTGCCTACCACCCTGCCCAGCTAATGAGAGCCTGAGCAGCGAGTCTACCCGGGGCCGAGCAGCACTCGGGGTCCCTTACCCCCACAGGCGAGCCTTCATACCTTCCAACTAGATGCGAGCCTACGCAGCGGGTCTACCTGGGGCCGAGCCGAGCTCGGGGTAGTGCAAACATTCAAGCCTCCTATCATCAGCATTCCCCAATAGGTAAGACCAAAGAAATAACAAGTTAGTGAACACAATATAATAACTTGACTTTGAATATATAGTTTCACCTTCCCCAATCATGGGTAGAAGCGTTTCATGTCGTCGCCGCTCCAAGTGTGGCTCATGGATCTCCCCTCCACGTCCTGGAGGTGTTAACCTCCCATTCTTAGAACCCCTTCAACAATATAAGGTCCTTCCCAATTTGGGTTGAGCTTGCCAACGGGAGTTGATCTTCCCGCAACATCAACTTTCTTTAACACTAAATCTCCTTCTGCGAACTGTTTGATTCCGATGTGCTTATCAAAGTACTTTGCCATTCGCCGCTTGATTTCCTCCTGTCTAATAGCTACGACATCACGCAACTCTTCCGCCATATACAATGAGAGGCACAACTCCCCCTCATTCTCCAACCTCCAAACCTCATCTCCTTCTCCCGCGGCTGCCACCCGCGAAGATCGAACCTCGAACTCCACTGGCAGGACCGCCTTGCACCCATGAGAAAGTTTGAAGGTGGTCTCGCCGGTGGCCGTGTTCGGGGTTGTCTGCAAGGCCCATAAAACTGAGGGGAGCTATTCCACCCAATTCCCCCTCTAGTTCTCCACCTTCTTCTTGAGTAAGTTCACAATGATCTTGTTTTTCGCCTCCACCTGGTCGTTGCTCCTGGGGTGGTGGATGGAGGCAAACCCGAGGTCTATTCCCAGTTGGGTGCAGAAGCTGATTAATTCCTCGCTGTCAAACTGGGGACCAATATCCGTCACTATCGCATGGGGTAGCATGTGCCTGTGTATGATCTCTCCCCAAACAAATTTCCTGATGACCTGGGATGTGACCTTGGCTAGTGCCTTGACCTCCAGCCACTTAGAGAAGTAGTCAATCATGACTAGGAGAAACCTCCTCTGCCCGCTAGCTGGAGGGAAGGGCCCAACTAGATCCATCCCCCAGATGGCGAAAGGCCATGCTGTCGTGATTCTTCGAATCCTTTGAGCGGGCAAGAGATGGATGGGAGCGTATAGCTTACACTTTTGGCACCTCCTTGCAAACTCAGCCGCATCCTTCCTCAAGGTCTGCCAGAAATACCCTTGCCTTACCACCCTTGCTTCCAACGTCCTTCCCCCTGAGTGACTGCCACACTCTCCTGAATGCACTTCCTTCAGGATCCTCGGGATCTCTTCCTCGGTCACACACCTTGCCAGGAGCCCCGACAACATCTTCTGATGCAACCCTCCCTCCAGCATTAGGTAATGGGCCGCCTTATACCTGAATCCTTTGGCGTCCTTAGTCCCTTCCGGAAGCTCGCCCGTGGTCAGGAAGGTCACCAAGGGGTCCACCCATGAGGGTCAGTGATCCACCTCCATCAATTCTCCTTCCTCGATTGCTGGTCGTAATAATTCGGTCAGGGTCCCCCCCCCAGATCCAAACTTAGCCAGCCGATCGGATGATGCGCTCTCTTCCCTGGGCACGTGTTGGATCGAGAATGTCCGGAACCCTCTGATGATCACCCTCACCTTGGACAAATACTTTGCAAGGGTGGGCTCCCGGGCTTCAAACTCTCCCTGGATCTGTGATGCTACCACCAAAGAGTCCGTAAAGGCCTCCATATCTTGGATCTCAAGCTCCTTTGCCAAATGAAGGCCAGCTATCATGGCCTCATACTCTGCTTGGTTATCAGTCACCGGGAAGTGCAAGACCCCCGCTTGTTTTATAGTGACCCCCTGAGGGCTTATCAACACCACTCCTCCCCCGAGGGAATACTTTCCCGAGGCCCCGTCAAGCACCATCTTCCATGCCCCCTGCGTTTGCAGCTCCTCGGCTCCGACCTCAACAACGTAGTCGGCCAAGAAGTCAGCCACCACTTGCGCCTTGATGGAGAGCCTTGGGACAAACAAGATGTCAAACTCGCTCAGTTTAATAGACCACTTGGCCAATCTTCCTGAGTGTTCCACTCCTTCAAAGATCTTGCGAAGGGGATGGTCCGTCACCACCTTGATAAAATGGGCTTGGAAGTACGGCCGAAGCTTCCTTACTGAAACAATCAAAGCATACGCCAGCTTCTCTAAGATGGGATAGCGGAGCTCCAACTTCTTCAGGGTCCTGCTAACATAGTAGATTGGCAATTGCTTCTTCCCCTCTTACCTTACCAGAACGGAGCTCACGACCTCTGCTCCTACTCCAAGGTATAAGGCTAGATCCTCTCCCTCCTTGGGTCTTTGAAGTAGCGGAGCCTGGGAGAGATGCCTCTTCAACGCTTGTAAAGCCTCTTCACATTCGGCGGTCCATTCGAATCTTTGGTTACCCCGCAGCACCTTAAAGAACGATGAGTATTTCTCCCCCGACCTGGAGAGGAACCTGCTTAGCCCGGCCAACTTGTCTATCAAGCGCTAGACCTCCTTAGCGTTTTGTGGTGACTCCAGCTCTAGGATGGCCTTTACCTTATCTGGGTTGGGCTCTACCCCTGCCGGGGTCAGAAGATGCCCTATGAACTTCCTGCGGCTCTCCCCGAAGACACACTTTGAGGGGTTCAGCCACGTCTTGAACCTCCGTAGGGTAGCGAACGTCTCCTCCAGGTCCCGTAGGTGTGAGTCCATACTCTTGCTCTTGACCATGAGGTCATCAATATAGACCTCTAAGTTCCTCCCCCTTTGTCCTTGGAAGACACGATCCATCATGCGTTGGTATGTAGCCCTTGCATTCTTCAACCCAAAGGGCATCATCTTATAGCTGAAGCATCCCTCCACGTGATGAAGGAGATATCCTTGACATCAGGAGGGTGCATTCGGATCTGGTGATAACCTGAAAAAGCATCTAAAAAGCTTATAATAGAAAAACTGGCAGCTGAATCAACCAGCACGTCGATCCGAGGTAGGGGGTAACAATCCTTGGGGCATGATTTATTCAATAAGGAAAAGTCAATACACATGCGCCATTTCCCTCCTCCCTTTTTTACCATTACCATATTTGAGATCCAGCCCGGATACTGGATCTCCGAGATGAAGTCGGCCTCTAGAAGCTTCCTGACCTCCTCGCGGATGGGCTCCTCCAGCTTGGTAGCAATGGTCCTCATCTTCTGGCAGATTGGGCGCGTCTGGGGGTCCAGGTTTAGGCGATGGCAGGCTATATCTGCATTGATGCCTGGCATGTCATCCATGCTCCAAGAAAAGATATCGATGTTTCTCTGGATGCAAGCCCGCACTCGCTCCTGGTCCTCGGTACCTAATCCCCTGCTGATCCGTACCCTTTGCACCTGACCGGCGCTGGTGAAGACTTCCATCTCTACCACTTCTTCAGCCAGCTCCAACCGCGACTGCTCCCAGCCGGTTCTCACCTCTTCTTTCTGCCCGAACTCTTCCTCCCCTTCTGCTTCCTCCACTCCTGCTTCCTCCACCCCTGCTTCCTCCACTCCTACTTCCTCAACTTCCATCGCCTCCCCTAGGCTCTCATGCTGATGTTCAACCTCTACGCCCCTCAGGGCCCCCTTCTCAACTCCTTCTCCTCCTCACCCTTCTCATGTTCCTTCCTCCTGCCGACCCTCTCGCGGCTCCGACCCTTCGTACCTCTAGACCTCCTACACAACTCCTCTCAGCTCCTCCGTCATCTCCCCGATCGACTCTTCTAGGATCACCTCTTCTCCGGCAAGCTCCTCCTGCTCCGTCATCTCCCTCTCAAGCTCTTCCGCCTCTGTCATCCATGATACGGTGTTAACCGCTGTCACATAGCACTACCTCACCACCTTCAGGTCCCCCCTGATACTAACCTGCACCCCTCTGTTATTAAACTTGAGGCACTGATCGAATGAGGAGGGGACACAGTGAAAGGCGCTAATGAGGGGGTGCACAAAGATGGCATTGTAACTGCTTGGGGCGTCCACTATCACGAACCTACAGTTCCGCGACACGCCCCCAACTTTACATGAATCCTACCCATCCTTCTACCTCCTTCCTCTCTCCAGAAAATCCAAACAACGGCCCATCTGAAGCTAAGACCCTCTTGGCCTCGACCTTCATCTCATAAAAGGCTTTTTTGAAGATCACATTCACGGAGCTCCCGTTGTCCACCAGAATCCTGGAGACCGTGAAGTTCTCTACTGCCGTCTAGATCACCAAGGCGTCACAGAACGGGTCTTCGAAGTCCAGTATATCTGCTGATGAAAAAGTAATTTTCTCCTCCAGAGGGGTAGCCTGGGAGGTCGAGGTGACCCCCCTTCAGAACATGGTTTGAAGACTCCCCTTGTGAGTTGCCTCAATCCTAACTCCTCCATGGATCATCCCGATCCCTCCCCAAGTTCCCACGTCTGCCCGGTCCTCGCACCTATCTTCCCCTTCTCCCTGTTTCACCTCCACGATCCTTACCGGCATATCCTGCCTCCCTAGCCACCTAGCTTCTCTCATCTCCAAGAACTCCAGGCAGGTGGTCGTTGCGTGACCTTCCTCCTGGTGGAAGTCACAGAAGAGCAACGCCGCCCTGCCCCCTCTTCCTTCTCCACCTCCTCTTCTCCTTGCTTCTCCTCGAACTCCTCTCCATGCTCCTCTACCTCTGCCGACCTCCATGGCCTCTTGCTGCGGCGGGAAGTTACCCCTTGGCCCTTGCCTCCACCCTGGCTGATCAAACCTCCTCGGCTCGCAGAAGTTGTCTCTTCCCTGAAAGCCTCCTCCTTGTCCCTGGGGGCGCCCCTCCTGAGGCCTCCAATCCAATCAGTTGTTCGGATCCCGGGCCCCCCACCCTTGATGTTTCCCCTGCACTCGAGGTTCCTCCCTCCTTCTCTCTTCTCTTTGATCGCTCTGCTCCCTCGGCTCCCTCTGCCTTCCTACTACTGGTTCCTTCACATTGTCCTCCTCCAAACGGGCCAGCTTCCTAGCAAAAGCCGGATTGGCCCTTTTGAAGTCTATCTCCTTTGCCGACCTCTCCATGAGCTCCTTAAAAGAGAGGGGCACTTTTTTCAACTCCATGCTAAAGAATCCTGGTCTCAGCCCCAGGGTGAAGGCTAGCATCAGCGCGTACCCTGGGACCTCCTGGACTAGGAGGATCTCTTCCTGAAATCGATCAACGTAATGACCCAGCGTCTCATCTTGCTTCTGCCTCACCGTAAACAGGCATTCTGCCTCCTTCTTCTGCTTCTTCGATGTCGAGAACCTCAACAGGAACCCTCAGCGCAGATCCTCAAAGCTATAGATCAAACTTGCCAGCAACTGGTGGAACCAGTCCCGAGCCTTCTCCTTCAACGTGATGGCAAACAGCCGACCCTTGAAGGCATTCGTCATCTGCCTTATCGAAACCATGTCTTCAAACAACTGTACATGTTTCACAGGGTCATCCTTCCTTGAGTAGTAGGACATGTCTGGCTCCCGGAACCCCTCTGGCACCGGAGCCGAGATAATGAGCTCACTGAAGGGACTCTCGCCACCTGCCTACCGAGAGGGCACGTCTCGTGGCCTCGGCTGGCTGGCCAGATCCGCGAGACCATGCCCAGGGAAGAGCTCTCGCACAGCCGCCTCCCTCTCGCCGATCTCTGCTGGAACCTCCTTCCCGGGACGCTGGCCTGGGAAGAGCTCCCACGCAGCAACGTCACTCTCGCTAACCTCCGCTGGGACCTCCTTCTCGGGGCACTGCCCAGGGGCGTTCTCGCCCAAGAGCGGGACCGCCTCTACTGGAACCTGAGGGGTTTCCCATGTATCAACCCGCATTTTCTCTGAATTCAGGAATTATCAGAGTATGAGAAAAACACGCGTCATGATGCCACGTCGAGCAGGGGATAACTGCTGACGCTCAGGCAAACCCATCTACTTTACTTTATGAAAGAAATTCATGAGTTAAATGATTAGAAAATCAGTTATATTTTAGAGGTCGTATCCCTCGGCTCGGTGGATCACCTAGTCCACAGTTAAAAACTATACTTATGCGCTGCGAAAAATACTTTATTCAGGTTTGACATCCTAAGAAGTGCATAAGAGCCCCAAGAGGACCACTTATGCTATGCAAGACTCTAAATTTAATTTATATTATATATAAGAAAACGATCTTTATACGTTGTTTGGAAAATAGTGATTTAGTTTTATAAAACATGCTGATCATGCGATATACTTATAATAATTATTGTAGTTTTAAAATAACTAGCAACCTAGCATAAATCCTTCCCAGAGAAAGTAGACTATCTCCAGAAAATGTTAGCAGCAAAAGTAATATATCTAGTACAAAGGTAAAAACTACTAGTGGGCGCCAACAACCTGACACGAACCCACTGTCAAATATGTATGTCTGTAAGAAAAGTGCAGAAAAACTACCTCACTAACAAAGCAACAGGATCTCCAAAGTCCAAGAGACCACCAGCAACACCACCGCAACCTAGCCACCAAACTGGCTACTGCTCAGAACCTGAGGCATTCAAAAGAAGAAAGAATACCTCAGCAAGCAAAACAAGGAAAAACTGTATGAAAGTGTCAACCAGAGCATAAATGAAAGAGGAAAACACACAGCAGTAAAAGTCACAACTTCTCCAAGGCAAGACAAAAAGAAATGCACCAGGTACGAGGAAACAGCAACAACCCTGCCCAGAATCTACTTCCTGCAGAGTCTACTAAGCTACCAAGAGCCCAAAGTGTTGCAATCTTCCAAGGAAGAAACATCTAACACCCTAAGCTGTGGGAGATGGTAGTAGCAAAACAAACTACATGGATCCGGGTTGGAGGCAAACTCAGTCCCCCAACCACTATTTCCAAGCGAACAAGCTCGAGGGTCTACATGTGAAAGCACTAGGGACCTTCCACCCCCCTTGCCCAGCCCGTACCTGGAGCAAGATAGAAGAAAAAGGGTTGCCACGGCTAAATTACACAACACCTCCCCCATGAAGAGCTTAAAACCACCACTACTAACCACGACCCACGATTCGGCCTCTAGGAAAGAAAAACATGGCCGACAAGGAAACTCAAATCATAAATAAGGAATTCACTCAGAAACAAAAATCGAGGTAGGGAAAAAGTGTTGAAATGACTCAACACGGCTTGGAGTTGAGTGGGACCCACTCAATGCCTAACCAGACCTTGGCGTTGAGTGAGTTAGCCTCACTCAGCGCCAGAACAGCCATGGCGTTGAGTGAGGTTCACTCACTCAATGCCATCTAGAAGAACAACTCTGGCATTGAGTGAGCTATCCTAACTCAATGCCAAAAGAGGCATGACGTTGAGTGAGGTTCACTCACTCAACGCCTCCCTCAAGAATACTCTGGCGTTGAGTGAGCTAACCTCACTCAACGCCAAAACAGAAACGGCGTTGAGTGAGGTACACTCACTCAACGCCCTGGTACTTAACCACACTCAGAGGAAGTGGTGTTGAGTGAGCTGGCCTCACTCAACGCCAAAGCAGTAATGGCGTTGAGTGAAGCTGACTCACTCAACGCCCTTACACTTAACCGCAAAAGAAAACTGCAGCGTTGAGTGAGTCCACCTCACTCAATGCCAAAACAGCAATGGCGTTGAGTGAGGTTCACTCCCTCAACGCCCTGGCACATAGCCGCAACAAGGCAAATCTGCGGCGTTGAGTGAGCTGACCTCACTCAACGCCAAAACAGCAATGGCATTGAGTGAGGTCGTCTCACTCAACGCCAGAAGTCCTGGTCGCAAAGAAGGGCTGTGGAGTTGAGTGAGTCTGCCTCACTCAACGCCAAAGCAGAAATGGCGTTGAGTGAGGTACACTCACTCAACGCCACGGGACTTGGCCGCAAACTTGCCTTCGGCGTTGAGTGAGCACACCTCACTCAACGCCAAACCAGAAATGGCGTTGAGTTAGGTCAACTCACTCAACGCCAAAGTACTTAGCCTCAGAAAAGGCTATGCGTTGAGTGAGCACACCTCACTCAATGCCCAAAGTACTTGGCTGCATAGAAGCGACGGCGTTGAGTGAGTCCACCTCACTCAACGCCAAAACCAAAATGGCATTGAGTGAGGTCAACTCACTCAACGCCAAAACACTTAGCTTCTCAGGAAATCGCGGCGTTGAGTGAGCTTGCCTCACTCAACGCCAAAATAGAAATGGCGTTGAGTGAGGTCGACTCACTCAACGCCAAAGCACTTAGCCGCTAGCAGGGGCTGCGGCGTTGAGTGAGTCCACCTCACTCAACGCCATAGTACTTAGCAAAATTCTAACTGGCTACAGCTGCGGCGTTGAATGTATGCACCACACTCAACGCCAAACCCGCAAAGGCTTTGAGTGTGTGCACCACACTCAACGCCGGCCAGACAGAATCCAAAAAGGCTCTTTCCAACAAACACAGCAGGCACCCCCTCCTCTCTCTCTCTCTCTCTCGGCTTCACCCGCAAGCCACCAACCAACTGCAATCTGGAGTTAAACTGATGGCATTACGCCGGCGGGTTGAGCACTAACAACACAAAGAGGGGGCTCAATAGGAGAACTAAACCCTAATTTCAGCAAGATAAAAGAGAACATACTTGGCTTCTACCCTAGGGCTAACCGGGAATTTTAGAATTTCAAGAGAACAACAATGGCAAGGGCAAGAATACCACTTGCCTCGATTTCCAGCGAAGCTTGGACGGCTTTCCCTTCTCTTTACTTGGCACTAGCAGCAGCAGCACCTAAAAGCATACTCCCGTACATTAATGGCGGAAAACCACAAGACCGAAATCCCCAAATCTCCTAAAACTCCACGAAAATCGAATTTCTTACTGTCGAAACGTAGATCTGAGTGAGAGTAAGACAATGCCGCTTTCGGAATCGAAATCCGTCCACGAACACTCCCGAAATCACCGTCTGAAGGCTAGGGTAGTCCGCCGTTCCGCCTCTGTTTTTCGCGAATAGGAGCAGACGGTTTTCTGCTTTTGGTCTCGGGAAGAAGGAGGAAGGAGAAGTGGGCCCGCCACTTCCTAATAAGGCTTTTATAAATGCTTAGCCATGTCGGTTCAGCCTAACTGCAGCCCAGCCGCCGGTTCACTCAGCTAAAAAAATCAAATTTCTAATTTAATTTTACTAGTAGCACACCCAAAACGACGCGAAAACCGAACTACCTCGGAATTTGACGAAATTCGCACCGTAGCTAAATACCCACAATACGAACACAACGGCGAAGTCGAAATTAACTTTCGACGAACAGAACTCGAGTTATAACCTCCTAAAGCCAAAACACAAGCATCCCCCAAGAGGCCACACCGGGTCACCCAAAACGACTTGGCTTGCTAGGGAGACCTTGCCTATAGGCTACAAAATAGGCCACTCAGTTCTAAGGAGCTAAACCACACTCCACAAATGGCACAAGCCACGGAAACGCGTCACCGTAACGCCGAACGAGAATAAAAATAGTCGCAGAAAAAATCTGGGGCGTTACAGTCACTCCCCCTAAAAGAAAGTTTCGTCCCGAAATTTTACGCACAACACTCCTACTAAAGAAGGAAAAGTAACAAATAGGAGTTACAAGAAGGAAAACATACCGATCGAATCAGGGAAACAGGTGAGGGGAAGCTTTCCTCATGGCCGACTCTAGCTCCCAAGTCGCGCTCTCCAAATCCTGATTCCTCCAAAGAACTTTCACCATCGGAATGGACTTCTTTCGCAGCACCCGTTCCTGAGTATCCAAAATACGGACCGGCACTTCAACAAAAGAGAGGTTGGGCCCCAACTGGGGCACAACGTCCAAGACTTGCCCACTGCTGTGCACACACTTCCGCAATTGGCTTACATGGAAACATTATGAACACCTGGGAAGTTTGCTGGCAAATCCAATCTATAAGCTGACACGCCAATCCGCTCCAAAATCTTAAACGGGCCCACATACCGCGGGTCCAATTTCTGATTCTTACCAAATCTCTTTACACCCACCATCAGGGAAACCTTAAGAAATACAAGGCCCCCTACAGAAAACTCCAAGGCAGACCTACGTCGATTGGCATTCTTCTCATATCTCTTCTGAGCTATACGAAGCTTCTCACGAATAAGCTTCACTGCGACTTCCATCTCCTCAAGAGCATCTGGACCCAACAAAGGCCTCTCACCAGCCTCAGCCCAAAACAACGGTGTTCTGCAGCGCCTCCCATACAAGGCTTCAAAAGGAGCCATCTGCAAGCTTTCCTGATAACTATTGTTGTATGCAAATTCCAAAAGTCGCAGTCGCTCATCCCACGCTCCACCGTGGTCTAAAATGTAGCATCGGATCATATCCTCAACTATCTGATTCACCCGCTCCGTCAGCCCATTTGTCTGTGGGTGGTAAGCAGTAGAATACCTCAGATCCGTACCCAAACCCTCCTGCAGACTCTGCCAAAAACGAGAATTAAACCGGGAGTCTCAATCAGAAATGATGCTAACCGGCACACCGTGCAGTCGAATGACTTCATTCAAGTACAACTCCGCTATCTTCTTCATCGGGTAATCAATCTTATATGGCACAAAGTGAGCACACTTCGTCAGTCTATCCACTATAACCCAAACAGAATCAAATCCCCTCGGGGATTTCGGTAAGCCCGTGATGAAATCCATAGATATACGTTCCCACTTCCAAGTCGGGATATCTAACGAAGTCAACTTGCCACCAGGCCTTCAATGATCGGCCTTCACACGCTTGAAAGTGTGGCACTCAGCAACAAATCGGGCTATGTCACCTTTCATGTCATACCACCAGGCAATTTGCTTTAAGTCACGATACATCTTCGTAGATCCTGGATGGTAGGCAACGCTGGATCCATGAGCCTCTCTGCAAATCATACCTCTAATGTCCCCAATAGCGGGGATGCAAAATCTGTCGCGGTACTTCAAAGTACCCGTATCATCGATAGCAAAGTCTGGCAACTCCCCCTTCTCGGTCCTGGTGAATAAGTGCAGAAGATCTGGATCATCCTTATGGTGAAGTCTGGTCAAAGAAATCCAAGACGGCTCTGCCACTGATAAATTACTCTACAAGCCACAGCATCCCACTGATATATCCATAAAGAGAAACTCCTCCACTAAACGATCGGCGGTGAGATTAAAGATCTTTCCCGTCTTTCAGCTCAAGGCGTCGGCCACTATATTGGCCTTGCCTGGATGATACTGGATCTATACGTCATAATCGGCCACATACTCTAGCCACCGCCGCTGGCGCAGATTCAACTCCTTCTGCGTGAACATGTACTTCAGGCTCTTATGGTCGGTGAAGATCTTGCACTGAGCCCCATAAAGTAGGTGTCTCCATAGCTTCAACGCATAAATAACCGCTGTGAACTCGAGGTCATGTGTAGGATAATTCTTCTCATGAGTCTTGAGCTGCCTTGACCCATAGGCAATCAATTTTCCAACCTGCATTAACACACAACCCAGACCTACATGCGAAGCATCCACGTAAACATCATAATCCACCCCTTCAGTGGGCAGGGTCAGAACGGGAGCAGTGCATAATCTCCTCTTTAACACCAGGAAGGCTTCTTCGCACCTCTCGCTCCAAACAAAAGCCACGTTCTTCTGAGTCAGCTTGGTCAAAGGTGAAGCTAGGGAAGAGAAACCCTCTACGAACTTCCTTTAGTAGCTAGCCAACCCTAGGAAACTCCTGATCTCCTTAGGCGTATTCGGCCTACTCCAATCCATCACTGCTGCGATCTTTTCTGGGTCGACCGAGATCCCATCCTTGTTCACCACGTGGCCTAGAAATGAAACCTGAGGCAACCAAAATTCGCACTTGCTCAGCTTGGCGAATAACTTGTGATTCCTCAACTCCGATAGAACCAAGCGCAGATGTTGCTCATGCTCCTCAGCGCGTCGAGAATAAACCAACACGTCATCGATGAAGACCACCACGAAATTGTCCAGGAAATCCTTGAACACCCGGTTCATCATATCCATGAAGGCTGATGGTGCGTTGGTCAAACCAAACGACATCACCAAGAATTCAAAATGTCCATGTCTTGATCTAAACGCAGTCCGTGGAATATCTGCCTCACGGATCCTGAGCTGATGATAGCCTGAACGAAGATCGATCTTGGAGAACACTGTGCTACTGCGCAACTGGTCAAATAAGTCATCGATCCTCGGCAGAGGGTACCTGTTCAAAATTGTGACTTTGTTAAACTCCCTATAGTTGATGCAAAGCCACATTAACCCATCTTTCTTCTTCACAAACAGCACAGGAGAACCCCAAGGCGACGAACCTTTCCTGATAAATCCCTTTGCCAACAGCTCATCCAACTGAACTCGCAACTCCTTTAACTCACGAGGGGCCATCCGGTACGGCGCCTTAGCAATAGGACGCGTACCCGGCTCCAAATCAATCACAAACTACACATCCCGCTCGGGAGGAAGACCAGGAAGATCATCCGGAAAAAAATCGGCGAAACTACGAACAACTGGAATCTCCTCCAAACGTGGTACACAAACAGCGGTCCCAACCACCGAGACTAAACAAACAAAACAATCCGAAAGAAACAGCTTCTGAGCACATACCGCAGAGATAACAGGAGAATCCTGGCATAGATCAGCATACATGCTTCCGGGCTAACCGTCGTCCCTGATGAAGTCGAAGCGCTTCCCTTTGCACTGAATGACTGCATCATACCTAGACAGCCAGTCCATGCCCAAAATAACATCGAAGTCCTCCAGATCAATCATCTTCAGGTCTGCCTTCGCAAGGAAGTCCCCCAACAAAACAAGGCAATCTAACATGCCCAAATCTGACAACAAAGATTCAACAGAGGGGAACTTGACACGGAAGGTATCCCGAACTCGATCTAAAGTCAACCGATGTCGCTCCACAAAGGCTCTATCCACGAACGAGTGGGTAGCGCCGGAGTCAAACAGAACACGCACCCAGCGGTTCTTCACCTTAAATTTCCCTATAGGAGCATATAAAACTAAGGAACTACCACAACAATACTGCAAACATTCTAGCAAAACAAGAACAAAACCTTCAGGCTGGAAAGACAACTAACCTGAGATGACCTGAGTCGAAGCTTCAGCCTCCTCGGAAGAGATCACGTTCAGCTTTCCCTTGCCCTTGTCCACACGCTGAGGTGGAGGTAATGCCTATAGTGGAACTGCAGGAAGAGCAGGCTGGACCTGAGGACACCTAGCCTTGATGTGACCCTTCTGTCCACACTGATAGCAGACTTTATCCTTGGACCAGCACTGGGCAGCATCATGCCCGGGTCGCTTGCAAACAGAACAGGAGACATTCCCTCCTAGGAGACCCCTGAATCGCATGAACCTGCTCCTTCCTCTGAGCTGTTGCCTTCTTGAAACATCTCTCGACAGGGTGGCATGACCGGCCACAGAAGCTGCACACCACTTTGCTCTTCTTTCCCAGTGCCGCACCAGGTACCTGGGGTTTCTTCTCCTCCACAGACTTCCTCTTGTCCTTCCACATTTGCTGGCCTCTGCTCTTTGCGGTCTCAATAGACTCCACCTTCAGAGCCGCCTCCACTACTCCTGCATAAGTCTCTGACCCATAAGCACTGGTAAACTGCTACACCATCGAGAAATCGCTTAGCTCATTCAGCCTCAATGCTGACCAATCC
The DNA here is from genome assembly GCA_039513925.1 of Platanthera zijinensis. Classification (NCBI taxonomy): domain Eukaryota; kingdom Viridiplantae; phylum Streptophyta; class Magnoliopsida; order Asparagales; family Orchidaceae; genus Platanthera; species Platanthera zijinensis. The sequence continues at coordinate 183,035,361 of CM077088.1, read as the reverse complement.
AGGGGCAAAACGGCTCAACTTGCTGAACTCTATCTCATACTAACCCACCGTGAGTTGCCTTTGCTTCAGATGGAGGAAGTCGTTCATGAGGAGGTCACGCTCGACCGAGGGTAAGAACTTCCTCAACAGCATCTCCTTGAACACTTCCCAAGAGCATCCAGCTACCAAGCTCTCCTTCTCTCTCAGCCACCAACTCTTAGCCAAACCTTTAAGCTGATAGGTGGCTATCATCACCCTCTGGTCATCAACAATCCCTAAGTACGAGAACATCTCCTCCATGGAGATCAGCCAATCGTCTATCACCATGAAATCTGCCTTCCCATCATAAGTGGGAGGACTCAGCCTCTGAAACTGCGAGATGAAGGCCATCTCTGCTGGCACCACCACTGGAGGTCTTAGGGGTGCAGGAGGAGGAGGAACAGCTAACCCCCCCCCCCCCCCCCCCCCGCAGGGCCTTGCACTCCCTGAGTCTGACCTGCCATAACCGCCACCAGGGACTGAATCTGGGCCTGCACCTCCACCATCTGCCTGCTCAAGGCATCGCTACTCTGCCGCAGGCTCTCGATCACCGCGTCATTCTGAGCTCCAGATGACTCACCCTCAGACAGGGGAGTTGATAGAGTCGAAGGACGTCTCGCCATCCTAAAATCATAACAACACTAGTTAGATCCTACTACAACGGCTAGAACCAACTACAAGTACAGACAATACATATATAGATATAGCTTAAAGCTGCTAAAATTGCTCTGGTAGTTTATCTTTTTACAAAAAAATGATGTTATGCCCTAACCTAGGATGGTTAACCACCGCCATACTAATTCATGTGCCTAGATCAGGAATGCATGACTTTATATTACTTTTGACTTGAAAGCTTATGTGTGTACATATGTCATCCTGCCAGTCTTTAGCTTGGCACGTTGTGCTTATGCAATGTTATGTTATGCATGTTTGTGCTATGCATTCTAAAAAGGCCCTAATGCATGTTATGAGCGGCGTACACATGAAAATGTTATGCATCCCATACTACATAACATTCTCATGCAACGAAAAAGAAAACGAGCTAGTCGCAGCCATGTGGTGAGGTTATGCATCCCATACTGCATAACCCTCACATATTGCCCCTATGGTGGATCCATATACGAACACATATTATGCATCCCATACTACATAATATGCCCCCGTATACTTCATGTTATGCTATGAGTGTAGTGTTTGTGCTTTTGCCAAGACGTGCTGATGACATATCGGTGTGTGAATGACATGATGTTGAACTATTAAAGCAATCAAAGAAAGGTTGCTCGACGAACTTGTCAAGCAACCTCCCTCTGATACCACTGTCACAACCCGCATTTTCTCCGAATTCAGGAATTATCAGTGTATGAGAAAACACGCGTCATGATGCCACGTCGAGCAGGGGATAACTGCTGACGCTCAGGCAAACCCATCTACTTTACTTTATGAAAGAAATTCATGAGTTAAATGATTAGAAAATCAGTTATATTTTAGAGGCCGTATCCCTCGGCTCGGTGGATCACCTAGTCCACAGTTAAAAACTATACTTATGCGTTGCGGAAAATACTTTATTCAGGTTTGACATCCTAAGAAGTGCATAAAAGCCCCAAGAGGACCACTTATGCTATGCAAGACTCTACATTTAATTTATATTATATATAAGAAAACGATCTTTATACATTGTTTGGAAAATAGTGAATTAGTTTTATAAAACATGCTGATCATGCGATATACTTATAATAATTATTGTAGTTTTAAAATAACTAGCAACCTAGCATAAATTCTCCCCAGAGCAAGTAGACTATCTCAAGAAAATGGTAGCAGCAAAAGTAATATATCTAGTACAAAGGTAAAAACTACCAGTGGGCGCCAACAACCTGACACGAACCCACTGGCAAATATATATGTCTGTAAGAAAAGTGCAGAAAAACTACCTCACTAACAAAGAACCAGGATCTCCAAAGTCCAAGAGACCACCAGCAACACCACCGCAACCTAGCCACGAAATTGGCTACTGCTCTAAACCTGAGGCATTCAAAAGAAGAAAGAATACCTCAACAAGCAAAACAAGGAAAAACTGTATGAAAGTGTCAACCAGAGGATAAATGAAAGAGGAAAACACACAGTAGTAAAAGTCACAACTGCTCCAAGGCAAGACAAAAAGAAATGCACCAGGTGCGAGGAAACAACAACAACCCTGCCCAGAATCTACTTCCTGCAGAGTCTACTAAGCTACCAAGAGCACAAAGTACTGCAATCTACCAAGGAAGAAACATCTAAAACCCTAAGATGTGGGAGATGGTAGTAGCAAAACAAACAACATGGATCCGGGTCGGAGGCAAACTCAGTCCCCCAACCACCCTTTTCCAAGCCAACAAGATCAAGAGTCTACATGTGAAAGCACTAGGGACCTTCCACCCCCTTGCCCAGCCCGTACCTGGAGCAAGATAGAATAAAAAGGGTGTCCACGGCTAAATTACACAACACCTCCCCCATGAAGAGCTTCAAACCACCACTACTAACCACGACCCACGATTCGTCCTCTAGGAAAGAAAAACATGGCCGACAAGGAAACTCAAATCATAAACAAGGAATTCACTCAGAAACAAAAATCGAGGTAGGGAAAAAGTGTTGAAATGACTCAACAAGGCTTGGCGTTGAGTGGGACCCACTCAATGCCTAACCAGACCTTGGCGTTGAGTGAGTTAGCCTCACTCAGCGCCAGAACAGCCATAGCGTTAAGTGAGGTTCACTCACTCAACGCCCCTCAGAAGAACAACTCTGGAGTTGAGTGAGCTAGCCTCACTCAATGCCAAAAGAGGCATGGCGTTGAGTGAGGTCCACTCACTCAACGCCTCCCTCAAGAATACTCTGGCATTGAGTGAGCTAACCTCACTCAACGCTAAAACAGCAATGGCGTTGAGTGAGGTACACTCACTCAACGCCCTGGTACTTAACCACACTCAGAGGAAGTGGCATTGAGTGAGCTGGCCTCACTCAACGCCAAAACAGCAATGGCGTTGAGTGAGGTCGTCTCACTCAATGCCAGAAGTCCTGGCCGCAAAGAAGGGCTGTGGCGTTGAGTGAGTCTGCCTCACTCAACGCCAAAGCATAAATGGCGTTGAGTGAGGTACACTCACTCAACGCCACGGGACTTGGCCGCAAACTTGCCTTCGGCGTTGAGTGAGGCCACCTCACTCAACGCCAAACCAGAAATAGCGTTGAGTGAGGTTAACTCACTCAATGCTAAAGTACTTAGCCTCAGAAAAGGCTATGGCGTTGAGTGAGCACACCTCACTCAATGCCCAAAGTACTTGGCTGCACAGAAGCGACGGCGTTGAGTGAGTCCACCTCACTCAACGCCAAAACCGAAATGGTGTTGAGTGAGGTCGACTCACTCAACGCCAAAACACTTAGCTTCTCAGGAAACCGCGGCGTTGAGTGAGCTTGCCTCACTCAACGCCAAAACAGAAATGGCGTTGAGTGAGGTCAACTCACTCAACGCCAAAGCACTTAGCCGCTAGCAGGGGCTGCGGCGTTGAGTGAGTCCACCTCACTCAATGCCCTGGTACTTAAGCAAAATTCTGACTGGCTATAGCTATGGAGTTGAGTGTATGCACCACACTCAACGCCAAACCCGCAAAGGCTTTGAGTGTGTGCACCACACTCAACGCCGGCCAGACAGAATCCAAAAAGGCTCTTTCCAACAAACACAGCAGGCACCCCCTCCTCTCTCTCGGCTTCACCCGCAAGCCACCAACCAGACTGCAATCTGGAGTTAAACTGATGGCATTACGTCGGCGGGTTGAGCACTAACAGCACAAAGAGGGGGGCTCAATAGGAGAACTAAACCCTAATTTCAGCAAGATAAAAGAGAACATGCTTAGCTTCTACCCTAGGGCTAACCGGGAATTTCAGAATTTCAAGAGAACAACAATGGCAAGGGCAAGAATACCACTTGCCTCGATTTCCGGCGAAGCTTGGATGGATTTCCCTCCTCTTTACTTGGCACTAGCAGCAGCAGCACCTAAAAGCATACTCCCGTACATTAATGGCGGAAAACCACAAGACCGAAATCCCCAAATCTCCTAAAACTCCACGAAAATCGAATTTCTTACCGTCGAAACGTAGATCTGAGCGAGAGTAAGACAACGCCGCTTTTGGAATCGAAATCCATCCACGAACACTCCCGGAATCACCGTCCGAAGGCTAGGGCAGCCCGCCGTTCCGCCTCTATTTTCCGCGAACAGGAGCAGACGGTTTTCTGCTTTTGGTCTCGGGAAGAAGGAGGAAGGAGAAGTGGGCCCGCCACTTCTTAATAAGGCTTTTATAAATGCTTAGCCATGTCGGTTCAGTCTAACTGCAGCCCAGCCGCCGGTTCACTCAGCTAAAAAAAATCAAATTTCTAATTTGATTTTACTAATAGCACACCCAAAACGACGCGAAAACCGAACTACCTCGGAATTCGACGAAATTCACACCGTAGCTAAATACCCATGCTACGAACACAACGGAGAAGTCGAAATTAACTTTCGACGAACAGAACTCGAGTTATAACCTCCTAAAGCCAAAACACAAGCATCCCCCAAGAGGCCACACCAGGTCACCCAAAATGACTCGGTTTGCTAGGTAGACCTTGCCCATAGGCTACAAAATAGGCCACTCAGTTCTAAGGAGCTAAGCCACACTCCACAAATGGCACAAGCCACAGAAACGCGTCACCGTAACGCCGAACGAGAATAAAAATAGTCGTAGAAAAATCGGGCGCGTTACATCCCACTCGCTCCTTGCCGAGTAGGCCAGGCTGATGGTCTGCAGGACCTCTCGCCTGAAGTCTTCCAGCATCTTCCTTGTCGCCTCTTCTCCCTGGGAGGGGGAACCTCCTGAACCAGATCCTTCACCTTCATCTCCTATCATGGGACTAAACTCAAGATTTTCTTGTACTAGCTACCTTCCACGCTCACCGCACCAGAACTGTTGAAGCCAAAACTTGACCTCAACGAGAGTTCGAAAATAGGGGTGCAGCCAACACCTACTTCACCCAAGGTCCGACCCCTGACTGGTTGTAAAGGACCTAGAACTGACCCAAAGTCTCAGCAGGGAGGTCCCACCTCTTACCCGGAAGATCTCTGAGAGCTTCCCCTCTAAAGCCAAAAGCTGGGCTTGGAGCTCCTCAGAAAGCACTAGAAAATCTTAGGGAAATATGAAAGCTTGCTTTCTGAAGAGCCCCTGCGGGTCTATTTATAGTCTTTGCAGACCTTAAATTACTAAATTACCCCTGGCTGGTCTACAAATAGACAAATCCCGGTGCCATGAAACACTAAATGCAGACCCTGGGGGCATATAGGTAATTTACCAAAGGGCAGAACCTCTATACTGAGAACCCTTCCGCCCTCATTCGGCGGGAGCTAAAAAGGTATTGAAGAATGTCTAAGACCGAACCAGTTCCCGGCTTCCTCAAGGCACGAGCCTTCTCGCCCGCCTCTGGGCAGAAGTAGGTCTCAGTCGGGGCTTGAGCGCGAGCGTTCTCGCCCACTCCTAGGCAGGAGCTCTTCTGCTTTGAAGCCCAAAGCTAGCCCGAAGCTAGTCCAAACCTGACCCTTGGTGTCTTTGGGTTCTACTCAGTGAATATGGGGTTATACAGGTTTTCTGGAAATTACCGCCCGGTGCTAGGGATAACGATGACGGTAGCTCCGGGTGTTGAAACTGATAATTCGACTTCGATGGAGTTCACCCTTGGGGAAGGGGTGGTTACGCACCTACTTCTCTCCTGCAAGCAAAAATACAAGGAAAAAGAATAAAAGACTGACCCAAGGGCCCGGCACGGAGGACCCACCATACACCCGGAAGATCACTGAGTGCTTCCCCTCCTTAGCCAAATGTCGGGCTAAGGTACCTCAAAAAGCGCTAGAAGACTGGGAGACAAGTAAGCATGCCCTCTAAGGTACCCCTTGGGTCTATTTATAGATTTCTGAAAGTGGTCTGCTAAAAGCCAACCTCCGTTGTTCTGAATAGCTATGTACAGCCCGACTAGGTCTACTAACAGCGCAACTCCGCTATTCTAGAAGGATATTTGCACCCCCTTCAAGGTCATCCAGGTAATTTGGCCTCTGGGCCCTACGGGAACGGGGTTCTTAGCCTCTGAGTCAGCTCGCCACCCTACTGGGCGGAAGCGGGCTGGCGCCCGGATCGCCTGGGCAGGACAGCTCGCCATCCTATATACTTGGGCTGGGGCTGGCTCGCCCAGGCAGGCACGGGCTGGGGCTGGCTTGCCCAGGAAGGCATGGGCTGGGGTTGGCTCTCCAGGGTAGGCGCGGGCTAGGACTGGCTCGCCTAGGCAGGCGCGGTCTGGGGCTAGCTCCTCAGGCAGGCGCGGTCTGGGGCTTGCTCGCCCAGCTTACCTCCCAGGCTATGAGGAGAGTGAGCCACCCCTCTGGACTCTCCCGCCCACTATATTGGCGCGGGCCGATCATCTTGGCTCGCTCGCCAAATAGGGTTCACTCGGCGAACACGAGGTTGTACATAATCCCCGCTCTTTGTGAGCTTTGCAAAAGCTTAAAAAGAAGCATCCAACCCAATGTGTTCGGTGAATGCCTTGCTGAGCTGGAGGGAATCTTTTGGTGGGGGCCCACCCTCATGCTATAAATATACCGTCGGACCTTTGGAAAAATTCCTCATTTCCCTACCCTTCTCCGCGATCTGTAGCCGAACGATGCTTATATCCGAGGAGATGCGGGCTCTCCTAGAGACTGCGAGGGAGGGTACTCGGGAGCTTGCTCTCGGTGCTGCCCCGTGGTTGGAGCGCGGGTCGCCTGTCCCCCTCTTCAAGCAAAAGAAAGGAAAGATCATCAGGTTGTCTCCTGCGCGTGACGACCCCACTTCTGGTTCGGTCAGCGGTGCCGACGTCGCCCCTGAGGTATGTGATTCGTCTATCTGAGTCGTCGCTCGGCTTTCTGATTTCTCTTTTTGCAGGAGACTCCTCTCGAGGATGGAGAGGATGGGGGAGAACCGGGGCATTCCACCCTGCTGATAGCAGATCGGGTCGCTAGCCCCTCGGGCCAGGGGCACATCCCTCCTACAACGCCTTTGTCACTAATGCCCCCTGGTCTGGGGAAACCTTTTGTTATTCTTGGAGGAGAATCCTTCCAGGGCAGGCCGAAAAACTCTCGACCAGCTGCCGGTGCGGGCGACGTGCCGACCCTAGGTGAACTTTTCACTTTTGCCCACTTACCGCTTCCTGCTCCCTCTGATTTATCCATGCAGGTTATAACGTGATCTCTTCCAACGTCGAGATGAGCGAGGGATACTTTCCTCCCCCTGATATGGATCACATTTATGAGTACCTGGGGGACCTACTGGATGCCGAGAAGATTAAGAAGTAGGTGGCGCGGCTATTTCAGAAATACACGCTATTGCTGCAGGAGGTCTTCAACAGAGTGGACAAGGACAAGGCTGAGGCGGAGGAGTGGTTTGCAGTATTGGAAGGGGCGAGGCGTCTAGCTGACGGGGACGGGGTGACCACTCCGGGTGTATACCTCACGTGAGCCGAGGAGCGGCTTAGGCATGCCTCAGAGCAGGTCGATCTGACCCAGCAGGAGCTATTGGCGGTCCGCGAGTATCACTATCCTCGCGTACTGCCCCGATCTGGCCCTGGGAGGCAAGGCAGGTGGACGTGGATCCAGTACTGAGTCGCCTTCCTCCTCCCCGCTGTTGGACGTCGGGCCCGGATCTTCTTTGCATGCAAAAAACAAAAAAGCGTAGTAGGGTGACAACTTTTTGTTCGGGACATTTGAATATCTGTAATAATTCGGGACCGCCCTCGCCCGCTAATGGGCGAGTATTTGCTGCATTTTTCTTTTACTGCGTTGATGTTTCATTTTCTTCGGGGAGCCGGCGAGATGCTCTGGCTCGCCCGGCTCTTCTTCAAGTGGGCACGGCATTGCCGAGCCAACTCGCCCATCCCCCATATATTGTTCTAGCGGGAGCGAGCCGGTCTCCCGCGGGTTGCATGCCTGGGTGACTCGTGAGCTGATCCAGGCGGGCACGCATCATGGCCTCCCACCTCTCATGCAGACACGGATGAGAGCGGTTCACGGTCGAGAACTTCTCGCAGCCTATCGGCGGGTTGATGAGGATCTGGGTCGGGTTCAGAAGTCGAAACATCGGGACTAATTTTGCTACCCGCACTTTTCCCGCAGGCGGAATATTTTCCCGCCCTTTTCGATTCTATAAATAGGCCCTGTCAACCTCCTTTTCACCTACCACATTTAAGACTTCTTCTCCTTTTTATCCCCCTGCGAGAACCTCTTTGTCCTGCTCAGCGAAATTCCTACGAGATGGGTGGCGGTGGTAGCGATGCGGATGGGAGGAGCAAGTGTGCTTGGGCCTTCTCTGAGCACGATTTCTCTCAAGCCGCTGTCACTGAGCGTGAGTTCCTTGACGTCGTAGGTAGCTTAGTGCCGCCGGGTTTCGTTGTGAGACGGACAGGGAAGGGGGAGAGGATTAACGATCTCTCCATTGATGAGCTCGCTATCCCTACAGCCCACTTCAAGGCGGTCATCCGGCTACCTCTATGGCCGGAGGTCCGCCAGATCTTTAAATACTTCGGGGTCATTCTCGAACAAATGACTCCCAACTCGATCGCGGTAGTAGTCAGGTTCGCCTGCTTCCTGCGTGAGGAGAGGATTGAGTTCAGCCATGCGGTCTTCCGCAAGTTGTTCTCCTTCCGGGCAAACAAGGATGGGACCGCCTTCTTCTCTAGCAACCATGTGAAGGTGCGGGAGACCGTCAACAAGAGCCATAACTGGATCAAGAAATTTATCTTCGTCAAAGGGGATTTCGGCAACATCCCCTTCTCGTCGATCCAGCTCAGTGAGGCGAGCTACAGCCCCTAGCCTTGGGGGCCATGAAGCGGAGCTGTGCGGGTTCTTTGCCGGGAAGAACTTCGAAGTTGCTTTCCTCCGCAGTAACATGGACGATCTCGCCCCCATCCCACCCGGGGAAGATAAGCGGTTCTCGCTTCCACCTTTTTATTCATCCTCTCCATGTTCTAAGTCTTATCCTTCTCGCAGGCGAGCGCGACATCCCCGTGCACCCACCTTACGAGAGCGTGCAGCTTGCTTCCAACGAGCTCGCCCACACTGAGGCAGCGGCCTCCGCTCATCGCGAGATCACAGTCCCTGCTACCCCGAAGCGATCTAGCCGCGAGCAGCCTCGGCCCTCGAAACCGTCCAAGAAACCGAAGAAAGTGAGCGGCGTGCCTCCCTCAGCTCGCAAAAAAGTAAGGCCCTAGTGGGCCAACCAGTTGGGGATCTCTCCCCCGCGGCCCCTCCGGCTGACAGCTCTCCCATCGGGGAGGCCGGCACCTCCAGTTCGCTAGAAGGGACTCAGCCCTCCACGAAGCTGGTGCTAAGAGGGCACCAAAATTTTGGCTACGAAAAGGGGCCTTTGGATGAGCTCGGCGTTCCGCTCCTCCAATGGGACAAGGAGACGAACCGGGTCTTCATCACCTCACTGCTGCCGAGTTGGCTGGAGCAGGATACCATCAACAGAGAGGCTTATAATCTCTCATTCGTCCTCTACGCACGTGAGGATGCCGCCATCTTTGACGAGGAGGCCACGCGGGTGCTGATTCACGAAAGTGCGTGGGCCCAGCTCTGTAGCCTTGAGCTGGCCCATATGGTTGTCCAGCGACTAACACAGTTGGAGAAGAATGCCTCGTTGCTCAAGAAACTGGTCGACGAGAAGGAGGCAGGCCGCAAACTCTCCCAGGAGGAGGCAGATCTTCAGAGAAAGCGAGCTGACGCAGCCGAGGCTTCCCTTACCCAGTACCTGGGAGGAGTGGTACGTCTCTTGACTCGCACTTAATACCAATTGTTTTTCCTCTCTCAAGCTTATCCCAATCACCCTTCTTCTCGTAGGACGCGGCGATGGCCAGCCGGCTGGGCATCAAGATTGCCACCCTTGAGCAGGAAAAGCAAGCACTACAGGCACGGATGCGCGAGTTGGAGGCTGCAGCGGTTGCTCCGCCGCCATCTAGCAGTGGTTGCCAGCTCGCGCACTACAGCGAGTACGAGCTAGAAGTTATGATGCAGAAGAACGTTGCTGGTGCCATGAAGTACACCCTCCAAACTTTACGGCGGGCTGACCTGATCAAGAGAGAGGGCGAGAAGCTTTCTGCGAGCGACGTGGTACCGGAATTATTCCTTCTGGTACCGAAGCCGGGCGACAGGCCCTACCATCCTATTTAGGGGGCTCGCCGCTCAGGGGCTCGCCTCGCTGAAAGCTTGCGCCTCGCCCCAAAAATATTTTTTTTTGTAACAGGAGTGCAGGCCGAGGCCCAGGAGTTGTAACTTTTTGCTGGTCGATCGAATGCACTCACTGAAATTGTTTTATAATGTTCGCCCCTTTTTAATTAAACTTTTTCTTTTCTTTTTAGCACTCGCGGTTCGTTTCGATCCTTCTGGTTGGTTGCTGCACCGCGAGCGGCGACCCGCATCCCTCATCCGGATTTGCCACACCATTCACAGTGCAGAGCAGGCGAGCCGACCCAGATCGTACCCGAGCCGCCTGGCTTCAGGCGATCCGGGCCCTGGGATTCTCGACGCGGTCTAAGTCCTCGCTATCTTAGTTTCTTTCCGAGATTTCGTCAAACTATAGGCTCGGGTTAGCATTCCTAGCTCGTCGACCCGTTAAGGCCATCCCAGCGGCCCTATGACCTTTGCCTCTGTATTTTGAGTGCTTCGGTCACCACTTTAGGCATCGTGTTCTTCCAGACTTCCGTCCCGTTGGATGGTTGGGAGCCCGGATGGATTCCCGTAGTGACATCCAGCCCTGCCAGCTTGGTGGGAGCCTGGCAGCGGGATCTGCTCGGGGTCTGGGTAGACTCCTCTGAATGACATCCAGACCTGCCAGCTTGGTGGGAGCCTAGCAGCGGGATCTGCTTGGGGTCTGGGTAGACTCCTCCGAGTGACATCCAGCCCTGCCAGCTTGGTGGGATCCTGGCAGCGGGATCTGCTCGGGGTCTGGGTAGACTCCTTTGAGTGACATCCAGCCTTGCCAGCTTGGTGGGAGCCTGGCAGCGGGATTTGTTCGGGGTCTTGGAAGACTCCTCCGAGTGACATCTAGCCCTGCCAGCTTGGTGGGAACCTGACAGCGGGATCTGCTCGGGGTCTGGGTAGACTCCTTCGAGTGACATCCAGCCATGCCAGCTTGGTGGGAGCTTTGCAGCGGGATCTGATTGGGGTCTGGGTAGACTCCTCCAAGTGATATCTAGCCCTGCCAACTTGGTGGGAGCCTAGCAGTGGGATCTGCTCGGGGTCTGGGTAGACTCCTCCGAGTGACATCCAGCCCTGCCAGCTTGATGAGATCTTGGCAGTGGGATCTGCTCGGGGTCTGGGTAGACTCCTCTGAGTGATATACAGCCACGTCAGCTTGGTGAGAGCCTGACAGCGGGATCTGCTCGGGGTCTGGGTAGACTAACACTTTCCCTTCGCATGAATCATGGCAGGAGCACAGGCATATCAAGAAGCTTTACATCAACAGGACTCTAAGGGTAAAAACATTTCAAGTTGTCACCGCTCCAGGTAAGACTTAAGGTTTCACCTTCCACATTCCAGAGGCGATACCCCCCCCCCTGACCTCAATACATCTTGTATTATGTACAGACCTTCCCAGTTGGGTTTGAGCTTCCCCACAGCGGTTGATCTCCCCGCAGCATCCACCTTTCTCAGGACCAAGTCCCCTTCCATGAACTGTTTGACCCTTACGTGCTTGTCAAAGTACTTGGCCATTCTTCTTTTCACCTCTTCTTGTCAGATGGCGAAGAGGTCGCGCAACTCTTCCACCATATAGAGGGAGAGCCGCAGCTCCTCCTCATTCTCGGCTCTCCATTCCTCCTTATCTTCCCTTGCCTCGACCACCCGAGGCATCCGGACATCGAACTCTACTAGGAGTACCGCCTCACACCCATGGGAGAGTTTGAAGGGAGTCTCTCATGTGGCTATGTTGGGTGTGGTCCAAAGAGCCTAGAGGACCGAAGGGAGGTTCTCCACCCAGCAGCCCCTCAAGTTCTCCACCTTCTTCTTGAGGAGGTTAACAATGATCTTGTTCGCCGCCTCCACCTATCTGTTGCTCCTGGGGTGGTGAACAAAAGCGAATCTGAGATCTATCCCGAGTTGCCCATAAAAGATGATGAATTCAGCGCTAGCGAACTGAGGCCCATTGTCCATGACAATGGCCTGGGGCAACCCGTGCTGGTAGATGATTTCCCCCCACACAAAGTTCCTGATGACTTGGGAAGTTACCTTGGCTAACGCCTTGACTTCTAACCACTTGGAAAAATAATCAATCATGACCAACAGGAATCTCCTCTGCTTGCTGGCCTGGGGGAAAGGCCCTACCAGATCCATTCCCCAGATTGCAAAGGGTTAGGGCGCTGTGATGCTCGTGAGGCGCTGAGCTGGCTGTAGTTGGAGGGGGCGAATAACTGGCACTTGCTACACTTCCTTACAAACTCTGTGGCGTCATGGATCAAGGTCGTCCAGAAGTACCCTTGTTTGATGATTCTTCCTTCCAGGGTCCGACTCCCAGAGTGGCTCCCACACTCTCCGGAGTGGACTTCCTCCAAGATCCCCGGGACCTCCCTCTTAGCCACGCAACGCACCAAAATCCCTCAGAGGGTCTTCCGGTATAGCTGCCCGTCTCGCACGAGATAATACGCTGACTTGTACTTGAATTTCTTCTTGTCCATCCCCTCGGGATACTCCCCTGTGGAAAGGAAGGCAGTGAATGGGTCCATCCACGAGGGGTGTTGATCCACCTCCATCAGCTCTCCCTCCTTGATAGAAAGGTGGAACAGGTCAGTGATGGTACCCCCCCCCCCCCCCCACCCGGGGACCATGCTTTGTCAGTTGATCTACCTGCTCGTTCTCCTCCCTCAGCACGTGTCGGATGGAGAAAGTCTGGAACATACCGATTACCCCCTTCACCTTCGCCAAGTATAACTGTAGAGTAGGCTCTCTTGCCTCAAACTCCCCATTGATCTGGGAAGCCACCACCATGGAGTCAGTGAGGACCTCTACATCATGCACCCCCATATCCCTGGCTAGGCGTAGCCCTGTGATCACTGCCTTGTACTCGGCCTGATTGTTGGTGATGGGAAAGTGCAATGCAACCGTTTGCTCGATCCTCGTTCCCTGAGGGATTTCCAAGATCACCCCCACCCCCAGGGAATGCCTCCCTGACGCACCATCTACCATCACCTTCCAGGGAGCAGGATGAGTGAGTTCTACCTCCGCCACTTCGACCACATAGTCTGCCAGGAAATCGGCCATGGCTTGGGCCTTGATCGAGAGGTAAGGGACGAAGGAGATATCAAACTTGCTCAACTCCACCGACCACTTAGCTAATTAGACTTAATGCTCCACCCCATCGAAGATGTTGTGGAGGGGGTGTTCAGTCACCACCCGGATCGAATGCGCTTGGAAGTAAGGCCGGAGCCTCCGGGCCGAGATGACTAGAGCGAAGGCCAGCTTCTCCAAGATGGTATAACGGAGCTCGGCCTTCCTCAACACCCGACTTAAATAGTATATGGGGAGTTGCCTCTTCCCCTCTTCCCAAACCAGGATGGAGCTCAAGGCCTCTACCTCCACACCTAGGTACAAATACAGGTCCTCCCCCTCCCTCGGCCCTTATAGCAGAGGGGCCTGGGCCAACTGCTTCTTCAAGGCTTGAAAGGCTTCCTCGCATTCCTTAGTCCACTCGAACTTCTGACCCCCCCCCCCCCTCAAAGTTTTGAAGAAGGGGGAGCACTTCTCCCCAGCTCGAGAGAGGAACCTGCTCAATCCTGTTAGCTTCCCCGTCAACTGTTGCACCTCCTTGGCATTCCTAGGTGACCCCAACTCCAAGATTGCCTTCTCTTTGTCAGGGTTTGGCTCTACACCTACAGGGATGAGGAGATGAACTAGGAACTCGCCCCTACTCGTCCCGAAGACACACTTCAGGGGGTTCAACCGCATCTTATACTTGCATAGGGTGTTGAAGGTTTCCTCCAGGTCCCGGAGGTGAGAGTTGACATCCCGGCTCTTGATCATGAGGTCATCCACATATACCTCCAAGTTCCTTCCCCTTTGCTCTCAGAAGACCCTGTACATCATCTTCTGGTAGGTCACTCCTGCATTCTTCAGCCCAAAGGGCATCATTTTGTAGTAGTAACACCCATCCCTCATAATGAAGGATACATCTTTGACATCGGGGGGTGCATCCTGATCTGGTGATAACCTGAAAATGCATCCAGAAAACACATTACAGGAAAACCGACGGCTGAGTTAACTAGCGCGTCGATCCGAGGCAAGGGGTAACAATCCTTGGGATATGATTTATTAAGTGGAGAAAAATCAACACACATACGCCACCAGCCGTCTCCTTTTTTAACCATTACTACATTGGAGACCCAGCCGAGGTATTGCATTTAGGATACAAAGCCAGCCTTAAGAAGCTTGGCTACCTCCTCCCTGATCGGCTTGGCCAGCCTGTCCGCGGTGGATCTCTCTTTTACTGGACGGGGCGAGCTTCCGGGTCAAGGTTGAGGCGATGGCAGGCCACGTCAGCATCGATCCTCGGCATCTCCGTGGCACTCCAGGCGAAGATGTCTGCGTTCTTTTGGATGCACTCTAACACCCTGCCCTAGGCCTCTGGGGTCAGCCCCCCGTTGATGCAAACCTTCTCCACCCTGCCTCCCAGGGTAAGAACCTCAATCTCGACCACCTACTCTGCTTCCTCCAGACGGGACTGCTCCCCCCATTCTTAGACGTCCCCCCTCCTGGGGCAAGGACTTCTTCCTCAGCCTCCTCCATGTCCATCGCTTCAGCCGCCTCCTGGACTTCCTCCGCCTCCTCCACCCGAGCGCGGTTCTCCTCCACCTCCATCTCCTCTCCTCCAGCCTCCTGCTCTGCCTCCTCCATCCTCCGCTCCATCTCCTCGGCCCCCTCCTGCCAAGAGATGGAGTTTACCACCATGACGTAGCACTCCCTTTCTACCTTGGGGTCTCCCCGGACCCGGATCTGGACCCCCTCGACGTTGAACTTCAGGCACTTGTGGAAGGACAAGGGGATGCAGCGGAAGGCGCTGATGAGAGGCCTCCTGAAGATGGAGTTGTAGCTATTGGGGGCGTCCACGATGACGAACCTGTAGGTGTGGGACTGCCCCTCAGAGTGACATGGAGCCCTACTCCTCCTTCTACCTCCTTCCTCTCCCCCGAGAATCCGAACAAGGGTCCATCTGAGGTCAGTACCCTCTTGGCCTCTACCTTCATCGCGTCGAATGCCTTATTGAAGATGACGTTGACCGAGATCCCATTGTCAATGAGGATATGGGAGATAGTGAAGTTCTCGATCGCTATCTGAATGACCAGCGCATCGCAGAAGGGGTCCTCATGACCTGGCATATCCTTGATTGAGAAGTTGATATTCTCCTCTAGGGGTGGGGTCTGGGATATGGAGCCAACGTTCCTGCGGTACATGGTGTGGATACTTGCCTTACGGGAAGCCTCGACCCCCACCCCCCGTGGATCACTCTGATCCCTCCCCGGGTCCCAACATATACCTGGTCCTCACACATGTCCTCCTCTGCCCGAGGCAGGACTTCCTCGATCCGCACTTCCCGGCAGCCTTGTTGTTGCTGCTGCTCCCTATTTCCTCTTACCTCAAGGAACTCCGGGCACGTGGTCGTGGCGTGCCCCTCCTCTTGATGGTATTCACAGTAGGGTAGCTCCAACCTAACCTCCCTCCTTATCATCCATGCTGCTCTCCTCCTCTCTCCCATAGCAATATCCATAGCCTGCTCTTGGTTGGGGAGAGGTGGTCTATGGCCTTGCCTCCCACCTGGAGGATAAAACTGGCCTTGGCCTCCTTGGTGGTTATCCCTCCTATGTTGGCCTCTCCACAGCCCTTGGTCTTGACACTCCGGCCTCCAACCCAGCTGATGGTTCAGCTCCTGACGCCCCACCTGGGCTGTTGTTGCTGTTGTTCCCTCTGTCGGGGTTCAGCTCTTCTCTCTTCCTGTCCTCTGCCACCTCTGGGCCTTTCTTCCTCTATGGCCAACCTCCGAGCAAACTCTGGGTTTGATGCTTCCCCGTCGACTTCACTTGCTTCCCTCTCCATAAGCTCCTCGTAGGAGAGGGGAGGCACCCTCTTTAGCTCCATTCAAAAGAAACCCTACTGCAGCCCCAGGGTGAAGTCCATTATCAGGGTATGTCCCGGCATCTCTTGGACTTGGGTGACCTCCTTCTGAAAGCGATCGACGTAGCTCCCTATGGTCTCATTCACTCCCTACTTGATGTGGAATAGGGACTCTGATTCCTTCTTCCTCCTCTTGGAGGTGGTGAACCTCAACATGAACCCCCAGCATAGGTCCTCGAAGCAGTAGAAGGAATTGGTCGGCAACTAGTGGAACCACTCTCTCGACTTCTCCTTGAGGGTTATGGCGAAGAGCCTGCACTTGAATCCATCTGACATCTGTCAGATCGAGACCACGTCCTCAAACCACTGGATGTGCTGTACTGGGTCTCCTTTCCCGGTGTAGTAGGACATCTCAGGCTCCCTGAACCCCTCTGGAACCGGAGCAGAAGAAACCAGCTCGCTAAAGAGGCTGCATCCCCCGACTGGGCGAGCTGGGGGGTCTCGCACCCCCATCTCGCCGAACCTGCCTCTTCTTGCCGATTCAGAGAAGAGAACCCGCCCGGGAGCTCGCCGCCTCTCCCTTCCTCAGCAACCTCCTTCCCAGCTCGCCTGTCGGGAGCGTCCTCACCAAGGGATGGAGCCGTGAGAACAGGGACCGCTGGCATTGAACACTCGGTACGCGCGCCGAGTGCGAATCGGACCAAGCCGAGTACTTCCTGCCTGAAGTCTTCGAACATCCCCACTGTGGCAAGAGGGGGAGGGGGTGGCAAGTCAGACCTATTCGAACCTTGTCCTGATCCTCCCATAATCAAGCCTGCTGAAGATTTTCTATACTGACCACGCTCCACGCTCACCGCACCAGAATGTTGAAACTGAGAATTCAATTTTGATGGAGTTCACCCATGGGGAAGGGGTGGTCGCACACCTACTTCTCTCATACAAGCAAAAAGACAAGGAAAAAGAACAAAAGAGTGACTCAAGGGCCCGGCGCGGAGGACCCACTACACACCCGAAAGATCACTAAGCGCTTCCCCTCCTTAGCCAAATGTCGGGCTAAGGTACCTCAAAAAGCGCTAGAAGACTGGGAGACAAGTAAGCATGCCCTCTGAGGTACCCCTTGGGTTTATTTATAGATTTCTGAAAGTGGTCTGCTAAAAGCCAACCTTCGATGTTCTGAACAGCTATGTGCAACCCGACTGGGTATGCTAACAGCGCAACTCCGCTATTCTAGAAGGATATTTGCACCCCCTTCAAGGTCATCAAGGTAATTTGGCCTCTGGGCCCCACGGGGATGGGGTTCTTAGCCTCTGAGTCAGCTCTCCACCCTACTGGGTGGGAGTGGACTAGCGCCCGGATCGCCTGGGCAGGCCAGCTCGCCACCCTATAGACTCGGGCTGGGGCTGGCTCACCCAGGCAGGCGTGAGCTGGGGCTGGCTCGCCCAGGAAGGCGCGGGCTGGGGCTTGCTCGCCCAGGCAGGCACGGGCTTGGGCTGGCTCGCCCAGGCAGGCACGGGCTTGGGCTGGCTCGCCCAGGAAGGCGCGAGCTAGGGCTGGCTCGCCTAGACAGGCGCAGTCTGGGGCTGTCTCGCCCAGGCAGGCGTGGTTTGGAGCTGGCTCGCCCAGTTGACCTCCCATGCCTTTAGGAGAGCGAGCTACCCCTCTGGACTCGCCCGCCCGCTATATTGGCGCGGGCTAATCCTCTTGGCTCGCTCGCCCATCTAGGTTCACTCGGCGAACACGGGGTTGTACACCGTGGTAGTTGGCTAGAGGTGTCGAGAGCGTTGAGTGGACTGAATTGGCATCAAGTGTTATCGCGCGGCGATAGTGAGATATCGCGCGGCGATAGCGAGATATCGTGCGGCGGTAGCAAGCATTGAGAAAGTCAAGAGAGTCGAGTTGAGCTACCGCCCGGTGGTAGTATTACCACTAGCAGTAGCAGGTTCAATTAATTTGACAGATCTCTTAGGTTGTTACCGCGCGGCGGTAACAGTTATCGTGCGGCGATAGCGTGGGTGGTCTTTTCATAACCGATGTCAGGTACCGCTTGGCGGTAATTACCTATCGTGTGGAGCTAGCGGTTCTGTAACCTCGTAGCGATGTGTTGGCCTATGATTGGAGGGTGGAGCGGTTACACACAAAACAAGGCGTTAAATAACGGTAGCGCGTGGCGGTAGCAAGTTACCGCGGGGCGGTAGCTCAGTTTATAATTTTAGTTTGGCCATTTCACTTCATTACTTTGGAGTTTAAGAACTTGGCCTTGTTTTCTGAAAGACGAGCAGCGGCGCCAGAAAAGGAAGTTTACGTCATCGTTTGAGATTCAAAGTTCGGATTCGCAAAGCGAGTTCGGATCTATGGAGGAAAGGCTGGAGTGGTCGATTTCAACCGTCTAGAATTCTCCCATGGCGCCAAAGAGGACTTTAAGGGTAACGATCATCTTCCTTGGACATGTGAAGTCCTTTCTTTTGGCATTAGAGGGTAGACGCTCCATGAACATGTGGAAGTGGTTCTCCTGACGGGTAGATTTGTGTATTCCCGTTAGTTTGCATTTAGATCCAGAATCGAAATACGGAATAGGCTTGTTGTATGAAGCCCATCCAGACTGGTTAGTCTGGATTGGTGATCTTGTATGTTTTGTATGCCGGAGAAGAATCCGTGATAATAGCGTAGATTTTCAGAGTCACAGGATGTGCATATGACTGCGTTGAGAGTACTGGGGGTAGTCTCAAGGAAAACACCCGAGTAAGGGGAAGAAGCGACAGTCTTTCCACTACCGCCGACGTTAGCTCCCTGTGAGCAATGTATTGTTGGGAAGCCTGTCTCGTGGAGACCTGAGGGCTATTGTTGTGAGTCTTATCTCGTGGAGACCTCGGGGCCGTATTTTGGAGCGTGAGCATAATCTGCTCGGCTTGGGTGGCCGTGAGTGCTAGCCTAGGATCATAACAGTGTTATGAATCGTACATAAGGGAAACAGGATGTTGTCTCGCGTCGTGGCTTGTTGCGCCCAAAGATTTGAGCATTAGGAAATAGTTGAACTGCACCCAACTCTATGTCGATCGACTTGGAGTGATTCAAAGTGTGAATTTAAAGTCACCATGACTTTGTCGTAGCCATAGGGGCATTATCATTGGCTTTGTCCCTAAAAGACTAAAATGCTCAAATGTTGCTAACCGTCGCAGAGAACGGAGGTATGACCCTTGAGGTCCTGTGCAACAAGAATGTGCCCTGAGAGCACGGGGCGTTCGGTGTTTGTGCCGACATCTATGGCAAATGGTGTATAAGTTGCACGTTCTGATTGCCATATTTTGATTATGCCAATGCCTGCAAGGAAGGAGAACCGCCACCCCAGGTTAGGGGTGGGGTCATTAGAATTTGGTCAGCCAATGCTGACCGTTGCCTTTGTTTGTCACAATTGCGGTGGAATGTTGCTTGCAGGTGTAGTTGAACCAAGCTGGAAATAGCGGGCTGAAGCCCAGGATAGCTAAGCTGGCCCTTGATGGCCAAAGCGAATTGCCTATTTTGTTTATTTATTTCTCATGTGTGGTCGGCCTGCGTGCCGATGTATGTAAGACAGTTTAATTTGAGTAAACCTTATAAGGCCTTAAGACTAAGACTTATTTGTGTATTTGTTTTACATTCCTAGTTATGGAAGTGGACATTCATATTGTTGTTGGGTTCTATTTATAATCTTTAAATTACTTCCGCTAGAATGCACTATGTGTTAGGATACGAAATGTTGGATTATGGTTTCAATTTATTATCTCCTTGATCTATCTGTGGTATATAGAGTCGGGACCCGACCAGACCTTCTGTTATATATTGTGTGACGGATGGGGGTGTTACAAGTTGGTATCATACTCTGGTATCGGTCTTCCTTATTCGAATTCATGGATGAATTCTTTTAAGGGGTTGTGCGCACTTTTATGTGTATTGCTGTTATAATATAAAAGAACCCATGAATGTCCACTTAGGAATGAAAATACACATGTTTGAGGAACCTGCGTATTCCTATGATTGTTGTTTGGCAATCTGTTTGTCGCCTAATTGAGTGTTTTACAACTATAGGTGACTAGGAGCGGTGCGGGGCAGTCGCAACAACAGCACTCCACGGAGAGTAGTGCGCCAAATGATGCGCCTGCAACCCCTCCTTCTGCAGAAACCATACGAATGGTAGCGGAAGAGGTGTTTGTTATGATCAATGCCCAACCAAGGAGGCAAGTGCAGCCTCCTGCTCCTAAGTCAAGTCAAGTGCCGCTTGGCGTAGCAGAGCCTATAGTGGCGGATCATGAAGCGGTAGAGCCCATGGTGCAGAGAAGAGCTACAGAGAAGCAGTTAAAGCATGTGATGAGCTTTAATCCACCAACGTTTGCAGGGACTGGAACCCTAACTCAAGCTGAGGACTGGCTTTCTAGGGTAAAGAGATTCATGAAAGCTACGGAAACTGAAGAGTGTAAGAAGGCTACAATAGCCACTTTCCTCCTAGACTGCGAGGCAAGGATGTGGTGGGACGAGTTAGAGCTGCATCATCTGGCTGGGAGACAACTCACCGACATATCGATGGAGGATTTCACGAGACTATTTCTGGCACGGTTCATCCCAATAGCGCAAAAAAATAGCAATGGAGAATCAGTTCCAAAGGCTGACTCAAGGTGAGAGTAGTGTGGACGACTACCTACATGAGTTCACAAGATTGGGACAATATGTTGGCTCCACTTTTACGGATGAGGAGCGCAAGACCAATCGGTTCTATTAAGGACTGCGTGATGATCTGAGGTTGTTGCTCTCAGGTCCAATGACGCAGGGCTTTCTGACCCTAGTCAATACGTCCCGATCTCTGGAACAAGATCTGAAGTGGGTCCATAGTAAGAAGGAATTGGTAGTTAAGAGCCCAGAGTGCAATGTACTAAGATCGCAGAAGATTGGGTACCGAAGGTGGAACAAGAAGGCCAAACCTTCCGGACCAGCTTCTTCATCGGTTACTTCTGAGGCATAATCTAGGTGTGGAGGCCCAATACACTGTTTCACTTGAGGCAAGCTGGGGCATATAGCCTGCGACTATTGGAGTGGCAAATTGGACAAGAAGGCAGGAGCGTCCTATGCTGAAAAGGGGAAGGCGGTAGAGTCAACTGCATCCCATCAAGATCCAGCCCAACCAAGAGTCTACAACCATGGCCAACAGGAGTCCATCAAGCAAGGCGATGTGGTGACAGGTATGTGTTAGATTTTAGTCGTAATTTTTTGCATACCTTGCGTCTTATGCTTCGGTCATAAGACTGTCGTGTTATAGGCTTTGTTGTGGTTACGGACTGTCCGGCTCGAGCACTGTTTGATATAGGGGCTTCACATTCCTTTCTATCTGAGGACTTCGAATCCCGTATTAGAGTTCCTACTTCGGTGGCGAAGGATAGGTTGGATGTGCTACTGCCTAACGGATGTTCAATGCGCGCAGATAGAGTTTGTCGTGTTAAAGTGTTGATAGGAAGTCAAACTTTTGACTTGGAAGTGTCACTACTACCGATAGTAGAGTTTGACATAATCTTTGGCATGGATTGGCTCTCGGAGAAATGTGCGTTCATCGATTGTAGTTCGAAGACTGTTAAACTAGGGTTGAATACAAGCCAAGAAATTACTTTCTCCAGTATGAAGGGACCGAGCAAGATGATGATGTCTGCTCTCCAAGTAGTTAAAGCAGTTCATGAGGGTGCATAGTTGTTATTCACTCTATTCGAGGCTAAGAAGCCCAAGCCTATCTTAGCCAGTATTCCAGTGGTGTCGGAGTTTGCCGACGTGTTCCCTGAAGATATCCTTGGAGCTCCACCTCAGCGAGAGACCGTTTTACCATCGAGTTGGTGTCAGGTGGCAAACCTATGTCATAGTCTCCTTAGCGCTTAACACCAAGAGAAATGGCAGAGTTGAAAGCATAGCTTCAAGAATTGATAGAGCTGGGGTATATGCATCCAAGTTCGTCATCTTGGAGCGCTCTGGTCCTCTTCGTGAAGAAGAAGGACGGAAGTCTGCAACTTTGTATCGACTATCTGGAACTGAATAAGTTAACGAAGAAGAAAAAGTACCCGATTCCGAGGATCGATGATCTTTTTGACCAGCTAGTTGGGTCAACAGTATATTCGAAGCTGGATTTAAAGTTTGGTTACATCAGCTAAGAATTAGGGAAAGTGATATTCCCAAGACAGCGTTCAGTAAACGTTATGGGCATTACGAGTTCACGGTCATGCCTTTTGGGTTAACAAATACACCATCCGTGTTTATGTACTTGATGAACCGGACATTCAGGGAATATTTAGATCAGTTCGTGATAGTGTTCATCGATGATATCCTGGTGTACTCTCAGTCCGAGTTTGATCATGCGAAGCATTTGCGCATTGTTTTGGAGACTTTGAGAAGCAATCAGTTGTATGCCAAATCCTTTAAGTATGAGTTTTGAGTTTCTTTTGTGGCATTCCTTGGTCATATCTTCAGTGGTGAGGGTATCGCGGTGGATTCAGCAAAAGTGGTTGCAGTACGGGAGTGTCCTTTGTTGTCTACAGTGGCGGAGGTCCGATGTTTTTTGGGACTTGCCGACTACTACAGGTGTTTCGTAGAGAACTTCCCCCATATAGTTTTACCCATCACGACCCTAACTAGGAAGGATCAGAAGTTTGTTTGGTCATCAGCGTACGCGCAAGCTTTCGAAGAACTGAAAAGTCGTCTGACCACAGTGCCTATTCTATGCTCGCCATGTGGGACAGAAGGCATTGAGATCTACAGTGATGCTTCAGGAAGCGGATTAGGCTGCGTTTTGTTACAACATAGGAGAGTAATAGCTTATGGTCTGCCCCAGTTGAAGGTGCATGAGAGGAATTATCTGGTCCATAACTTGGAGTTAGTGGTCGTGATATTCACATTGAAGCTCTGGCGGCACTACTTGTACGGCGTGAAGGTCGACATTTACACATATCATAAGAGCATGAAGTATCTGTTTGATCAGAAGGACCTAAAAATTTGTCAGCGAAGGAGGATGGAGTTCCTTGTGGTCTACACCTTCAAGATACATTATGTCCCTGGCAAAGGTAATGCGGTTGCGGATGCATTAAGTCGTAGGGCTCCCGCACAGGCTAATTGGTTATTGATGCTTGACGAACATCTCGTTCGAGATTTGGAGGCCTTAGAGATCTCTTGTATTGATAGGAGGCCTAGTGTTGAAGCACGTTTGCATTGGATAGAGGTACAGTATGACCTCGCCGACCGGATTCGGCAGGATTTGGTGTTGGACGATAGCATGAAACAGTTCATGGATGACGCTTCGGAATGGTCAAATGCCCAATTTATTGTCGATGATGGGCTGTTATGGAAGGACAGTCGTTTGTCCATACCAAGTGTGGGTAAGCTACGAGATAAATTGATGTACGAGGCTCATTACACGAAGTACTCGATTCACCCGGGGAGCACAAAAATGTACAAAGACATGAAAAAGCTGTTCTGGTGGCCAGGACTAAAAAAGGACATAGCGATGTTTGTGGCTAAGTGTCAATTTTTCGCCTTAGTGAAGGCTGAATGCCAGAAGCCCGAAGGATTCTTGAAGTCTTTGCCTATACCGGAGTGGAAGTTCGACGATATATCCATGGATTTTGTGCATGGTTTACCGAGATCGCAGAAGGAAAATGATGTCATTTGGGTGATCGTTGATCGTTTGACAAAAGTGTTGAACTTCATCCCGAATAGGATGGACGATTAGGTGGAAAAACTGGCAAAATTATATGTGGTGAGTATTATACGACTGCACGGTGTGCCTCGTAGCATCGTGAGTGAGCGAGATGGGCGCTTCATGTCTAACGACTGGAGGTTCGTACATCAACTGTTGGGGACCAAGTTGAAGTTCAGTACGGTCTTTCATCCACAGACGGATGGTCAGATCGAGAGAGTTAATAGGACGATGGAGGATATGCTTTACATGTGTGCCCTGGATTTTGGTAAGAGGTGGGAGGATCACCTATATATGATTGAGTTCACGTACAACAACAGCTATCAGGCGAGCATTCAAATGGCGCCCTTCGAGGCCCTATATGGTAGGAAGTGTCGTACTCCGTTGTCATGTCTGGATATGGGCGATTCCAAGTTGTATAAGCGGAAGGAAGTTGAAGATGCAACTTTGATTGTGCGAACAATCTGGGAGTGATTGTTGATTGCTCATGATAGGCAGGCTAAGTACTATAACGCCAAGCACAGGAACGTCGAGTTCTCCATGGGTGATTGTGTATATTTGAAGATCAAGCTGTTCGAAGGGGTGTCTACGATTCGACGCTTAAAGAAGCTGAGTCCAAGATACCATGGACCATTTGAGATACTGGAGCTTATTGGCAAAGCCTCCTATCAGTTGAAACTATCCGCGGAATTGAGTGGTCTACACGACGTATTCCACATATTGGTATTGTGTAAGGCAGTGCAATTACCTGTGCAAGTGATTACTGCAGATCAAGTACCGGTGGATGGTGGGTTTATAACGAAGGCCAAACCTATTCGTATTGAGGATGTAGAAGTAAAGCAACTTCGTAATAAGGAAACTAGAAAGGTCAAGGTCCGTTGGGAAAACTGTGGCCGAGAGGAGCTATCATGGGAGTGGGAACAAATCATGAAGTCGGAGTTCCCCGAGTTGTTCGACTGAGGTACACGTTGTAAATGTTGTTACTTCTTTAAAAATTTTCCGGCAATGCATTATTTCGGGACGAAATTCTTTAAGTGGGGGAGATTTGTAACCCCCCAAGATTTCTGAAGCAGGAAAATGGGTTGTCTGGAAATTATCGCCCGGCGTTAGGGCTAACGCTGGCGGTAGCTCTAGGGTAGTTGGCCAGAGGCATCGAGAGCATTGAGTGGACTCAACTGGCGTCAAGTACTATTGTGGGGTGATGGAGAGATATCGCGCGGCGATAGCAAGCGTTGAGAGAGCCAAGAGCATCGAGTTGAGCTACTGCCCGGCGGTAGTATTACTGCTGGCGGTAGTAGGGTCAATTAATTTGACAGAGCTCTCGGGTTATGACCGCGCGACAGTAACAATTATCGCGCGACGATAGTGTGGGTGGTCTTTTCGTAATTGACACCAGGTACTGCTTGGCGGTAATTACCTATCACGTGGAGCTAGCAGTTCTGTTACCGCATAGCCACATGTCAGGCTGTGATTGGAGGTACACGGCAGTTTACACGCGAAACTATGCGTTGAATAATGGTACCGCGCAGCGGTAGCTAGTTACCGTGTGACGGTAGCTCAGTTTATAATGTTGGTTCGGCGGTTTCATTTCATTACTTTGGAGTTTGAGAACTTGGCCTGGTTTTCTAAAGGAGGAGCAGCAGGGCCAGAAAGAGGAGTTTGCGCCGCCGTTCAAGATTCGGAGTTCGAATTCTCAAAGCGAGTTCAGATCTACGGAGACAAGGCCGGAGCGGTCGATTTCAACTATCTAGATTTCTCCCATGGCACCAAAGACGACTTTAAGGGTAACGATCCTCTTCCTTGGACATGTGAAGTCCTTTCTTTTGGCATTAGAGGGTAAACGCTCCATGAATATATGGAATTGGTTCTCCCGATGGGTAGATCTGTGTATCCCCATTAGTTTGCATTTAGATCCAGAATCAAAGTACGGAATATGCATGT
Organism: Platanthera zijinensis; assembly: GCA_039513925.1. Classification (NCBI taxonomy): domain Eukaryota; kingdom Viridiplantae; phylum Streptophyta; class Magnoliopsida; order Asparagales; family Orchidaceae; genus Platanthera; species Platanthera zijinensis. The sequence continues at coordinate 183,009,534 of CM077088.1, read as the reverse complement.
TGTGTGAAGCCCATCTGGACGGGTTGGTCTGGATTGGTGATGTTGTATGTTTTGTATGGTTGAGAAGACTCCGTGGTAATCGCATAGATTTTCGGAGTCACGGGGTGTGCAGATAACTGTGTTGAGAGTACTGGGGGTAGTCTTCAAGAAAATACCTGAGTAACGGGAAGAAGCGATAGTCTTTCCCCTACTGCGCGGCAGTAGTGCTGTCGCCGGCGTTAGCTCCCTCTAAGCAATGTATTGTTGAGAAGCATGTCTCGTGGAGACCTGAGGGCTATTGTTGTGAGGCCTGCCTCATGGAGACCTGGGACCGTATTTTTGGAACGTGAGCTTAATCTGCTCAGCTTGGGTGGTCGTGAGTGCTAGAATAGGATCATAACAATGTTATGAATCGTACTGAAGGGAAAGATGATGCTGACCCACGTCGTGGCTTATTGTGCCCGACTATTTGAGCACCAGGAATTAGCTAAACTGCACCCAACCCTATGTTGATCAACTTGGAGTGAGTCAAAGTGTGAATTTAAAGTCACCATGACTTTATCGTAGCCATGGGGGCGTTGTCTTTGGCTTTGGAACTAAAAGACTAGAATGCTCAAACGTTGCTAACCGTCATAGAGAACGGAGGTGTGACCCTTGAGGTCCTGTGCACCAAGAATGTGCCCTGAGAGCACGGGGCGTTGGGCGTTTGTGCCAACGTCTATGGCGAATGGTGCATAAGTTGCACATTCTGATTGCCATATTGTGATTATGCTAATGCATGTATGGAAGGAGCACCGCCACCCCGGGTGAGGGGTGGGGTCATTATAATTTGGTCAGCTAATGCTGACCGTTGCTTTTGTTTGCCACTATTCTGGTGGAATGTTGCTTGTAGGTGCAGTTGAACAAAGCGGGAAATAGCGGGCTGTAGCCCAGGATAGCTAAGCTAGCCCTTAAAGGCCAAAGCAAATTGCTTGTTTTGTTTATTTATTTCTTAGGTGTGGCCGATCTGCATGTCGATGTATGCAAGATAGTTTAATTTGAGTAAACCTTGTAAGTCCATAAGGCCAAGACTAATTTGTATATTTGTTTTACATTTCTAGTTGTGGAAGTGGACATTCATGTTGTTGTTGGGTTCTATTTATAACCTTTAAATTACTTCCACTAGAATGTACTTTGTGTTAGGATATGAAATGTTGGATTATGGTTCAAATTTAGTATCTCTTTGGTCTGTCCATGGTATATGGTGTCGGTCCTCGGCCGGACCTTCTGTTATATGTTTTGTGAAGGATGGGGGTGTTATAGTCTGGATTGGTGATGTTTACATTGTTTTTTTGTGTAACCGAGAAGACTCCATGATTTATGTTATTTTTTGGTTCTATGTATTATAGAGTGCTACAGAGAGTCCTGGAGGCAAACTCCAGGAAATACCCAGAATATTGGACAGAATCGAAGTTTTGTAAGATACCGCCCGATGGTAGTGCTACCGCCCGGCGATAGTGCTACCGCCCGGCGGGAGTGCTACCGCCCGGTGGGAGTGCTACCGCACGGCGGTAGTGCTACCGCCCGGCGGTAGCTCCCAGTGAGTTGTTTTGTGGTTGAGAAGCCTGTGTCCATGAGATAAGGTGGGTAGCTTGTTGATCTTTTGAGCCTGGAGTGCCCAGTTGCGTTAGCGGTGAGTGTCATCCTTGTTACATAACATTGGTTATGTATACAGTATCTGGAAGGGGAAAGTTAACCCGCATTGTGCGTAGTACAAACGATGCTTTGAGCAACGTGATGTGGCTGAACTGTACCTACACTATGTCTTTCAGGCTAGATTACTAAGGTACTTAGAATCGCCATTAGCATAGGAGAGAGTCATGGTTATGTGCCTGACTAGCAAATGCTCAATATTTCCATCGGTCTGGAACTGAGGATAGGGGTAGGACCCTAGGAATCTAGTATACCGATATTGTGTCATGAGTGCACGAGATGTTTGGTCGGTCGTGCCATCGTCTATGATAGATGATGCTTAAAGCGCACACTCTTGTTATATATCAACTTGTTGTTGACTTATATGCAGGGAAGGAATACCACTGCCCCGGGAGTTGAAACTAAAAACTCGGTCTCTATGGAGTTCACCCTTGGGGAAGGGGTGATCGCACACTCACTTCTCTCTCGCGAGCCAAACGAATAAGGAAAAAGAATAAGGGACATACCCAAGGACTCAGCATGGAGATCCCACCATACACCTGAAAGATCTTAGAGCGTTTCCCCTCCCTAGCCAAATACAGAGCTAAGGATACCTTAGATAGCACAAGAAGATCGGGGCACAATTAAGCATGCCTTCTAAGGTACCCCCTTGGGTCTATTTATAGATTTCTAAAAACGACGTGCAAATAGCCAACCTCCACTGTTCTGAACAGCTATGTGCAACCCAACTAGGTCTGCCAACAGCGTAACTCCGCTATTCCAATGGGCTATGGGCAGGCCAATGAGGCCAGAATAGTAAAAACACATCACAAAGGACTGGGCGAGTGGCCCTCTAAAACCTCCACTCGCCAGGGGTGGTGCGTGCTCGATGGAGCTGGCACTCGCCGCCTATTCCCAGCCCTGGGCAAGTGCAGGTCCGGCCTTCCCCAATCGCCCGCTGCTCGCCGAGCCCTTGGGCCGAGTGCGAGTCGACCCGCTCCACTCGCCCCTCAAATGGTCCACCCCACTTGGGCGAGTCGGACTGCTGTACTTTGGCCGATCTGGCTCTTGTCAACCGCTACTCGCCAGATATGGGGTTGTACACAATCCCCGCTCTTTGCGAGGTTGGCCCAAGCTCGGAAAGAAACATCGAACCCCGTAATATGTGACGAGTGCGGCAGGGGCTAGAGAATCTTTTAATGGGCTCCACCAGCGGAAATATATATAGGTCCACGTACCTGGGTGGCCTCCGTCGTTCCCCTTACTTGAGTCTTGATGTAATGCCTCTCTCCAAAGAGCTCCAAGAGAAACTTAGTCGCGCCCGTGAGCTCAACGCCGCTTGTGCTAGCGCGTTAGTCGGCCTGCCTCCCATCGTTTCACTACGCGAGCCAATGAAATCCAATCTTGTCAAGAAGTCCAAGTCCATCCCAAAGGATTTTGAATCCATCTACCGTGACCTGGAGTCTACCATGACTCCTGGGCTTGCCTCCTCCAAACCAACTGCTATCTTAAGGGGAAAGTAGTGGTCAACATTCCCGCCGACCCCGAGGACCATCAGTCCAATGTAGAGACCTCCACATCGCGAGTCCACACCCCATACGACAACTCACGGCCTAAGACTCCCCATGACACTCGCCTGCAGAGCAAATAAGCCCCCTTTGGGACCATAGGGCTGGATTCGCTGAAAATCAAATCGCCAACTCGCGCTCCTTCTCAGCAGATCACAAATACTCCTGCACTCGCGGTGGAAAGGGTCGGGTACATCCCGGTTCCCAACTTCAACCTCATCTCACCGGGAATCCATCCTCCGGGTCGCGGCAAGAACTTATCACTGCCTCCTTCGCACACCCTCCAAGAACTATCGAGCTCATCCTGTTAGACTCGCTTTCTCTAGAACATTTTTCCTAGGCCTCCTTGTTGTTCGCACACTCTTTCTGCCTGAGTTGATTGTTTTTTTTGCAGGGCTCCCTGCTCTGTCTGAAGTTGAAGAATCTTCAGAACAGGCTCGCCACTCACCACCTCCTGAGCCTGGGGTGGAGAGCTTCTTGGATGACTCACTAGATCCTGTCGAGCTGAGGCGGCGAGTAGTGGAGGTGCTGAAGAAGCAGGACGCCTCCCTGCACCAACTTTGAGCGGACAACGCATATGGCGAGCAAAGGCTGCAGGCGCTAGAGCGGGACTATGTGCTGCTCGCGGACAAGGTGGAGAATGGCTCGGTAAGCGAGATTATGTCCCCCACCCCAGTTATGGAGAGAATTGATGAAAACCTGCAAACCTTTGGCATGGACCTGGATCTAGTCTGCAAGTTCCTCAACCTGCGCCGACCTCCGAGGATGGGGGTGCGAGGCCGGGGTAGATGGAAATGACTCCCTAGTTGAGCCTACCGACCCTCTCCCCCTAGCACCCCAGCTCATGCGGGTTGTCCGAACTTTCTTTGCTCGTTATGAACTTCATTCTTGGGGCTGCGAACATCCATTTCTGTAATAACTTAAATAATTTTTTAGAACTGTGCTATTTTAAATAATAAGATGTGTTATCTAAATTCAGTTAGCACTGGAATCGGCGAGCTGGGGCTGGCGAGCTGGACCGACCGGTCAGCTCGGCCATAAATCCAGTTTTCTATAAATAGGCCCCCTCACCAACCCCCTGGTTATTGCCTTAATTGCATTCATACCCCCCCCCCTTGTTACTCTGCTCGCTACCCACTCTCGCATCTCAACTCTTTTGTAGACATGGTGAAGACGCGACCTGATGCCGACGGGCAGTCCAAGTGCGCATGTCAGTCCACTGAATACCTCTTCTTCAACGGAAAAACCACCGAGCGCGAGCTCGCCTCCTTCAAGACTGAGTACATGCCCCCTACTATGAGGCGCACCGGCCCATAGAGTGTGAGGCCATCAACACCTTCTATCGGGACGAGCTTACCTTCTCCATCACGCACTTCGAGGTGGGGTTGTGCCTCCCCCTCTGGCCAGAAATCCACAAGATCCTCAAGTACTTTGGGGCAGTTCCAACCAAGCTAAACCCGAATGCGATCGTCATGATGGTCGCATTCGCCTGCCACCTCCGTTGAGAGATGATCGAATTCAACCTCACTGTCTTTCGCAAACTCTCCACCTACCGCACGATTAGTAACGGGGTCGCCTTCCTGATGGGCTAACACATCAAGATCCGTGAGACCGCAAACAAAAACCACAACTGGGTCTCCAAGGTCGTCTTTATCAAGGGTGACCTGGGCAACATTCCCTTCTCCCCCAGCAAAATATCAAGGAGGTATATCAACCTCCAATGCTATCCGGCGTGGACGCCGAGCTGCACAAGTTCTTCCTGGGGAAGGACTTCGAGGCCGCCTTCCTTCGAAGTGGCCTCGACTCGCTCCTCCCTATTTTTCCCGGCGAAGGTATGAATCTTACCTACTTGCACTATCGGCTCTCCCACAATCATCGCTTCTCTAACCTAAGTAATTTTTTGTAGGGGAGCGATCAATTCCCGAGCATATGCCCCATGCGGACTCTGGAGCGTACTCGGACCCGCTTCCGCATGAGTGGGCAGCAGCGGCGGCATGCTGAGGCGAGCTGGAGTCAGGTGTGAAAGTGAGAGTAAGATCAACCCTTTACTCTAGAGGTGGGTGAATAGAGTGTATTAAAATAATTTCGCAATTAAGAATAATTTGGCAATTGAAGACTTATGATTTACTTAGTGTAGTGTGATTTAAAAAGGAGTTTTTAAATAAAGTAACACAAACACAGCACGCAGCAAAGAGAATAAAGAACAACCAAAAGACACAAGGATCTATAGTGGTTCCCCAAAATCTGGGTACATCCACTCTTCTACCACCCTTGGTAGGAATCCACTGCAGGATGAGTTGATCAGGTGTCCTGGCACCAATGAGCTTTTGATAAGGTGCTCAAAAACCAAACCAGATTTTTTGATCAGGTGTCTTGCCACCACTGAGTTTTGATCAGGTCTCAGGAACCAAAACAGGAACTTTTGAAGGGAGTTCAAAAACCCTTTTACAGTAAAGAAAAAGAAATGAGTTGTCTTCTCTGTCAACTATCAAATAGAAGCACAAGTGAAAGTTGTTGTCAAAGCTCCCCCTGAGATTAGTAAAGGATCAGGAAGAGAAGCTTTGCAAGGGTGATAGGTCTTCAAAAGAGATGGCTCCATCAAAGGATGATTCAGCAAGAACTGAATTATGTGTGTTTGGAGAATGAAGGATGAAGACCAAAACTTGATTGCTGATCACAAAAGCTTCTTGTATTTCTCTGTCTGTGTATTGTATGTTTTTTTATCAGACCAAAAATAAAAATATATATATTCTCTTCTTTTCTGAAATCCAATGCTGCAATCGTCCTTGGAGCCGTTAGAAAAGACATAAATGAAATCCCTTATCTGTCAACTGTCTCTAGAAGGAATGATTTAAAGAGAATAAATTTATTCCTTATTTCTTCCCTTGAAACTTGCTCCAGATGTGATAAAACGGCTACAAATCTTCATCATTAAATACTCTGATTTGAAATCATTTGAAAGCCTCGAGAAACGTCGACCTCAAACAGTTATCGTCGATCTGAGCTCAACTATCGTTGAACTGGGCTCAGAGATATTGAAATGGTCTTGGACAGAGATCGTCGAACGGAGTTCTAAGATAGTCGACCTGAGCTCAGAGATCGTCGAACTGTTTTGACGAACTCGTTGAGCTGAGTTCGACTATCGTCGAGCTGGGTTCGACGACATGTCAATCCTTACTAGAATTCTGGCTTTTCATCAGAGCTTGGAGATCTTGAGGAAGACTTCAAACCTAAGTCCTAAACCTTGAAACTAATTGACCTTTACTCTATACAACTAGGTCAATGCAACATTCCTAACAGACATAGTGATCCTGACCCAAATAAGTAATAGGGTGTTCCAATAATCTCCCCCTATTTGGTTTAGGATTACTATTTACATGAATTGATGGAATTAAATACATCATAAAACAAAAACACAAACACATAAAAACATACAGAACCACAGACATATATATATATATCAGCATATATATAGGATGTTATAGTTCAGGAGAGATATGAGAAAGTTTCAGCTTACACTGAGATTAATGCTGATCATCAGTACTTTTCTTAAAAAGGATTTCTCTGTTGGGATTTTCTGAGTCTTTCTTTGACCTGAAGTCATCTGCATCACCAAGAGTCTTCTGGCTTTTGCTTCTATGGACTACAGCTTTAGGATGCAACTGCATGTAGTTGTCAGCATCAAAGAACTTCTTGGAACTATATCTTTCAAGCTCTTGTCTTCTCTGATCTGAAAGAGTTGTGATGTTAGAAGTGTCTAGGCCTCTTTCTCGTGCTTTCTTCAACTGATCTAAGCTAGAAAGTTCTTTCAGTCTAGAAGTTCTGGAGACTGGATTGTTTTCTAGATCCTCATATGGAATTGAAGGTTCATATTTGTTGATGGTATCAATTGAAGGGGATTTCTAATAGAAACCTTCTTTCAGCTTGTAAGGATAAGGACCAGTTGTAGTATCACTTAGACCTTGTCCTCTCTTATGATAAGGTTGATGTCTGGATTGACCTCTGGAATAGACTTGATAACCTCTTTGATTACCTCTATACTGACTACCTCTTTGATTTCCTCTAGACTGATTACCTCTTTGTTGATTTCCTCTAGATTGAAAGCTTCCCTAAAAAGTTTGCTGGGATAGAGAGGATCTTTGAGATGTAATATTTGAGGATTGAGGAGCTGAGATTCCACTAGATCCTGTACCTGAAGAAGGATCATAGTGAGAAGTTCTCACATTATATTTCCTTTTCTTCCTCAAGGGCTTCAACTGATTCTTAGAATACTGCATCCAATGCTCAGTAATGGGGCAGTTGTGCAGAATATAGTATGGGATATCATGATCAGAAGTATCCTTTGAAATTGGAACTCTTTCCATAGCTTTGCTTCTTGTTTTCCTCTTCTTTGCAATGGTTGTAGAGAAGTCATCAGAATCTGTTCTAAATTCATCATCAGAACTTTGAGGATCATCATATAAGGCATATAATTGCTTCAAAGCTTCTTTTGATATGGAAACAGGAACAGGAGCAGAAGCAGAAGGTGCAATAGAGATAGCAGGAGCAGCAACTAAAGCAGTAGAGATAGCAGTAGTAGCAGGAATATCACAAAGAACACTATCCATAGGCTTAACATAACTGTCTTTAGCAATATTTAGCTCAGAAGAAACATCAAGAGGCTTTGTAACTTCAACAGAGGCTTCAAGCTCAAGAGCATTCTCAACAGAAATAACTGAATTTACATAAAACTGAAGCAGATTTGGATCACAACTGTTAAAGGGAACTATAGCCCTTGATAAGTCTTCAGCTGGTAGAGGTGCTGGAAAATAGCTACTATACAGTGAATCAAATAAGGATAACAATATGATGATATCAACTAATGGGCTGAAGATATGTGATGGAGGTGTAACTGGAGCTGGAGCTGTAACTGTACTTATATCATATGTCATTATATCATCTGAAACTGTAATTGGAGGTGCATCTGGAATTATCTCTGAAGGCTGAGCTTCTTCATCTGGCATCTCTCCCTTCCTAGATTCAGTGAATACTGAACCTAGGCCCCCTGTTGAAGTTGGTGACCGGGCGGTCTGACGGTCTGGCTTGGCGGGTTGATGACCGCGCAGTCTGGCGGTTTCCCTTCAGCGGTTTGGTTGCTGTGTGTTGCTGTCTGTGGTCCAAGTGGTCTAGCGGTTTGTCACTGGCGACTTGGAGACCGGGCAGTCTAGCGGTCTCACATGGCGATCTCTCTCTCTCTCTGGCAGTTGCCGAGCGGTTAGCCCTTCTGTCTAACCGCGCGGCTTGTGCGGTTTGTGTCTGTACAGTCCGCTTGTGTCATGTAAATTTTTAGTCCCATATCTCTTATTTGTATTATCTCTTCTCTCCTCCATTCTATATAAGGGAGGTCATACCTTTGTAATATATCTCTTCTCTCCTCCATTCTATATAAGGGAGGTCATACCTTTTTCGGATAATAAAGTTTCAGTTAAATCGCTTTTGGTTTGTTTTAGTTCGTTTCTCACATGGTATCAGAGGACTCGATCCTTTCCTCCTGATTGTACGCCCTCCCTGTCCGTGCGGCTTGCTTCGCCTGCTTGCGACCTATCCGCGCGGTCTCTTTCTCTCCTTGTCGTTACCCTCTGTGTGCGCGACCTCTTTGTTCCTGTGCTTAGTCGCCGCACTTCGTCGCGACCTGTTGCTCTGTTCGACGCGACCTGTTTCCCTGTGCCTTGTTTTGCCTGTTGATTCTATTCGAGCGGACTGTCTTCTAGCCGCTTGACTTCTATCCCTCTGCTTGATTCTGCGGCTTGGTCGTGGCTCCTCTGGCCGCTGGTGTCTGGCATCGTGACCACTGCAGATCTTCTTCTTCCTAACCGCGCGGCTTGTTTCCTAACCGCGCGGCTTCTATTGTTTGATCTTATGGATCTTTCTAATGGTTCTACTGCCACCACTCTTGCCACCACACCTGTTGCCAATCCGGCTCCGCCTCTTCCTCCTACTCCTTCGGGGAACCTTGGCACCGTTTCCAAGCTAGTCGGCTCCAACTACCCGAATTGGAGCGTCTCTTTCACCTTTCTCCTTCGCTCGCAATGCAAACGCCACCATCTCATTGATGACCCTCCTCCTACCACTTCACCTCTCTTTGATGACTGGGATGCGAGTGACGCTCTTGTGCATACTTGTCTCGCTAATAACCTATCCGATGAGTGCCTTCCCATCATCTGTCATGATGAGACGGTCAAGGCCGCTTGGCTTCATCTGGCCGCTCTGTACTCCAAAGGGGATCAGACATCCCGTATCTATACGTTATATGCGGACCTCTTTGACCGACCTTCCTTGTCTCCTGCTGCTGCCTACCAACATGTTCAGGCTCTTGGGGCTGAGATTCTTCAAAATCGCCCCTTTTCTGCGGATTTGGCTCAACAACACAAGCACTTCCAGGAGCTTCTGGTTGTGTGTTATCTGCTCCGACTTCTTGATACTTATGACATGATCCGCTAGCAAATTCTGGGTGAGGCGGAATCTCCTACCTTAGATGTCACTGCTGCCCGCATCGCCGCTGTCACCTCTCTCCTTCAGCGCCCGCTTCTACCCGCTCCTTCTCCACTATATAACTATGCTCATTAAACTCAGCGGAGTGGCTCTGGTAGCCGCAGTCACCAGTCTGGCGGACGTACTTATTCCCGCTTCCTCTACTCTGACTGTGGCCGCACCGGACATACTTCAAATCGCTGCTGGACGAAGCATCCTCATCTTCGCCCCTCTAGTGACTCCTCTGCCTCCTCTTCCAAGACGTCTGCTTCCTTGGTCACATCATCAGGTAGTGTCCACGTGGTGACTCAAGGTAAATGGCTTATTGACTCTGGTGCAACTAATCACATGACGGGCAATCCTCAGTGCTTCTCTCTCCTCGAACAGCATGATCGGTTGCCCTCGGTCCTCGTTGCAGACAGTTCTCCCTCCCCGGTTCATGGGTCGGGAGTGGTTCATGTTACTCCGTCCCTTCGACTAGCGGACACTCTCTATGTTCCCAAGTTTCCGTGCAATCTATTGTCGGTTACCTCTTTATGCAAGCAGCTTCAGTGTTCTGTTACGTTTACTCCGACTTCTTGTTCTTTTCAGGATCCGAGCTCCCAACAAACGATTGCTACTGGGACTGAGAGCGGCGGCCTCTACTTCCTCGACAATGTTTCTGCTTTGTCCGCCTTCTCTTCTTCTTGTACGGATCTTCTCCAATGGCATCTCCGTCTCGGTCATCCTCCACCACGGCTTCTACATCAGCTTCTACCCCACCTCCCTCCCTCCAGTACTCCTCTCAACTGCGACGCTTGTCAAATTGGCAAGCATCACCGTTCCTCCTTCCCGTCGAAGCAAGGTCGGGGCTCCACTCGTCTGTTTGATCTAGTCCACTCTGATGTCTGGGGACCTGCTCCTACCCTCACCATTGGTCGGGGTAGTTCTTATTTTGTAACTTTCATTGATGATTTTTCTAGATGTACTTGGGTGTATCTCTTACGAGATCGCTCTGAACTTTTTGATGTATGACTCTCTTTTTATCATTTAATTAAAAATCAGTTTGGTGTTTCTATTAAAACATTTCGCTCTGACAATGCTAAAGAATACTTGAGTCATGTTTTTTCCTCTTTTTGTGTGCAACATGGCATTATTCATCAGACGAGCTATGTCTATACATCCCAAAAAAATGGGGTTGTGGAACGCAAAAACCATCACCTCCTCGATGTCGCTCGCACATTGATGACTCAGATGCATGTCCCTCACTCATATTGGGGCTATGCTGTTCTCCTTGCCTGCTACCTCATCAATCGCATTCCCTCCTCAGTTCTCCACGGGAAAACCCCATTATCCATACTATATCCGGGCAAGGAGCCTTTTCCTCTCCCTCTCCGAATCTTTGGGTGCACTGCATTTGTGCATGCCCCATCTGCCACCCGTGAAAAGCTCTCCTCTCGCTCCACAAAATGTGTCTTTCTGGGGTACTCCACCACTCAGAAAGGCTATTGTTGCTTTGACCCTGTTCTTCGTAAGAAGTTCGTCTCCGCTTACATTACCTTCTTCGAGAATGCCTCCTACTTCTCGGATGACTCCTCTTCTCTTCCCCAAGCTCCCTCTTCTCTTCCCCCAGCCTCTGATTCTCCTGCTATTCCCTTCGTTCCCTCGTCTCCTCCTGCGATATCCACCCCTGCCCCATCTCCGTCCACTCCTCTCTCTCCGCCTCCATCTCCCTCATCTCCGCTGCCATCTCTCTCTCCTCCCGGGCCAACTCTCTCTGCCACGGATGCTCTGTATGCCGAGGAACCCAACGACCTAGATCTTCCTGTAGCTCTTCGCAAAGGGGTGCGGACGTGTACCCTACACCCCCTTGCTGCTGTTGTTTCATATGATCGACTTACCTCTTCTCACAGGGCCTTTGCGTTGGCTATCTCTACCACTGCCACACCTCGTTCCTACTAGGAGGCCCTTGCTATTTCTCACTGGAAGATGGCCATGGATAAGGAAATGGCGACCCTGACGGAGCGGGGTACCTGGACTCTTGTTCCTCCTCCCTTCGGTACTGAGGTTGTTGGCTGTCGCTGGGTCTTTGTGGTCAAATTTAGCCCGGATGGCACTGTGGACCGTTATAAGGCTCGTCTTGTTGCTAAGGGATTTACTCAGACCTATGGGGTTGATTACTTTGACACCTTCTCTCTCGTGGCTCGTCTCAGCACTATACGGGTCCTTCTCTCTATGGTAATCAATAAATATTGGCCAATTTCCCAGCTGGATATTAAGAATGTCTTCCTTTATGGTGATCTTCAGGAGGCCGTCTACATGGAGCAACCTCCTGGGTATGTTGCTCAGGGGGAGACATGAGTTTGCCGGCTGAAGAAGGCAATCTATGGTCCAAGCAGAGCCCTTGAGCTTGGTTTGAGAAGTTCAGCAGCATTGTGGCGGCCGTTGGTTTTGCGCGCAGCTCTGCCGATCACTCTCTATTTATTCGCAAAACCTCCTCGAGACTGGTGGTTCTTGCTGTGTATGTTGATGATATTCTTCTCACTTGCGATGACCAGGAAGGGGTAGCCTTGACAAAGCGGTATCTTCGTCAACATCTGGTCACAAAAGATATGGGCTCTTCGAAGTACTTTTTGGGGATCGAAATCTCTCGGAAGCCCAACTCGTTAGTCCTCTCCCAGCGTAAGTATGCCCTTTACCTTCTAAAAGAAGCAGTATTGACTGGAGCCAAACCTGCCCGATACCCTATGGCTATTGGAGAAGACAAAACCTGGGCAGACGATTCGCCTCTTCTTTCAGATACTACGCGGTACAGGCGTCTAGTTGGCAAGCTCATATATCTCATAGTGACCAGGCCCGACATTTCCTATGCTGTGGGTAAGGTGAGTCAATTCATGCAAGCACCCAGGGAGTGCCATCTTCAGTCCGCCTTGCGAATCTTGGAGTATGTCAAAGCAGCCCCTGGGAAAGGATTACTCTTTCAGAAGAATGGTCATCTGAGGGTTGAAGCATACTCAGATGCGAGTTACGCTAATTACAAAGGGGTTCGCAAGTCTACCTCCGGTTTCTGCACCTTTATTGGGGGAAATCTAGTAAGCTGGAAGAGCAAGAAGCAGTCTGTTGTTTCCAGGTCCAGTGCTGAAGTAGAGTATCGGAGTATGGCATCGACCACTTATGAGTTAAAATGGCTACGGGCTCTCATGCTAGATTTAGGAGAGGTCTACAACCATCCTCTACCTATGTTCTGTGACAACAAGGCTTCCATATACATCTCCAAAAATCCAGTCTTCCATGAAAGAACCAAGCACATTGAGGTCGACTGTCATTTCATTCGTGAAGAGATTTTGAAGGAACAAATTTGCACTCCCTTCGTCACTTCTGATAAAGAGCTGGATGACATCTTCACCAAGCCAGTATCCGCCTCGTTTTTCCATATTTGTGACAAGCTGGGCATGATCGATATATGTGCTACAGCTTGAGGGGGAGTGTTAAAGTTGGTGACCGGGCAGTCTGGCGGTCTGGCTTGGCAGGTTGATGACCGCATGGTCTGGCGGTTTCCCTTCAGCGGTCTAGTTGCTGTGTGTTGCTGTCTGTGGTCCAAGCGGTCTAGCGGTTTGTCACTGGCAACTTGGAGACCGGGCGGTCTAGCGGTCTCACATGGCGATCTCTATCTCTCTCTCTTGAAGTTGTCAAGCGGTTAGCCCTTCTGTCTAACCGCACGGCTTGTGCGGTTTGTGTCTGTACAGTCCACTTGTGTCATGTAAATTTTTAGTCCCACATCTCTTATTTGTATTCTCTCTTCTCTCCTCCATTCTATATAAGGGAGGTCATACTTTTGTAATAGATACCTTTTTCGGATAATAAAGTTTCAGTTAAACCGCTTCCGGTTTGTTTTAGATCGTGTCTCACACCCCTAGAAGAAGGGATAGCCTGAAGGGAGAAGGAAGAAGAGATCCTAGCAGATAAATCATTCAATGTCTTAACTAAGGGAGCCAAGGTGGCATCCAATAAGAGAGTTAGCCTGGGTGCCAACAACTCATATAGTTTATCTGCTAGAGGAATAAGATCTACTTGCTCAAGATTAACCTGAGTAGAGGTAGAGGGAGGAGCTGCAGAGATGGATGGAGTAGATGCAGATGGAAGTGGAATGGATGGCTGAGAGACTGGAATGGAGGTAATGGATGGTGCTGGAATAGTGATTGTTGGAATGAATGTGGAGATAGGAAGGGGAAAGGATGGTTGAGATATGGTATCAAAGAGGAGTTGTTGAAGAGATGTTAAGGAGGACGGAAATTCTTGTGGTGAAGAAGGAGATCAAGCCATATAGGAGTCATCTAGCAGATTGAAGGATGGAATCTGAGGAGATGAGTGTATATCTATGTGGGGAAAGTAGTGCAATGGATGGAAAACCTCAGGTTGAGTAATTTGAGAAGGTGAAGATGTTGCAGGAGGTGTAAGCATGGACGAAGTCACTGGAGGTGGAAGAGTTGAAGGTGAAGAGGATGGCATTCCTTCTACTGGGGTAGTAGAGTGAGGGAGAGTGACTGCAGTAGTCCTTGTGCCTGAAGTTGTCTTGGCTGGAGGAGTTCTGCTGGGCCTGACAATCTATCTCTGCCATTTGCCAAAGAGAGCAGAAGAGAGTCTTTTGGAAGCATTAATATGCATTCCATTGGAAACAAAGAGTTGTGGGCACCTATTCTGAAGGAATAGTCCCAATATTCTTCCAAAATTCACAAACGATTTGTTGATCTTCTTCTTGAGCAAGTCAAAGAAGATTTCTCCCCAATTTAAATGCTTCTTGTCAACTGGGCAGCCATCAGACAAAACTGATATCTAGAAATGCTATCATGTGCAGAGTGTTTTGCCAGAATTACCTTCCCTACTATATCAGCTAAGAGTCTATATTCAAGGGAAAGATTCTTTTTCAGAAGCTTATTAGGGTTCTCAGTGTTGTGTCCCATTCTATCTAACATTTCATTGAATTATACTCAAGATAGTTCAATGCTATGATCACAAGTACTTAATTCAAAAATTTCAATAAGTACAATTGGTGTTAGGGATACCTGATTCCCTACAATGGTTCCAACAAGGGTATTCTGATCCAAACTGTGAGCTGTGTATACCCATTCCTTTATTTCATCAGCAGCCAGCTTGATTCTTGTTGCCATGACTTTCACTAAGTGTTGCTCCTTGAAAAGGTCCAGAATATCTTTGAACATCTGATCTGTACCCTCAAACAATTCCATGTAAATATCAAACCCGGAGTCGAACTTCATGGCGGTGAGAACTGCGGTTGGGACAGACATTTTCCTGCAAAAATAAAAGATCAAGTGTAGAGAAACTTGGAGGGAAAGAGATTCTTGCAGAAAGTCTGAAAGCGCAAGAGAGAACGACGCCTCGAAAATTATTTTAAAATAGGGTTCGACGCAGAAAAGGAAAGATCGTTGAACTAAGTTCGACGATCGACGGCTCTGACGGAAGATGAAAAGACTCCAACATCGTCGATCTCCGTTCGACGATCTCTACCCGGAAAAAGATAGTTGAACACTATCTGGAAATGACGAGCTCCGTTCGACGATCTTAAAGAAAATCGTCGAACGCAGCTCAGAGTACAGAGAAAACCTACAGACACTTAGAAAAACAGATTTTTAGCCTAGTCTTTGTCATTTTTGGGGTTTTAAGATCTTGGGAATTAATTAAAACTTCCTTCATCTAACATTCCAAACTGATTAAGGAAGAAATTGTGTTTCTTCTCATCCAAGGGTTTGGTGAGAATATCTCCCCTTTGTAAGTCAGTATGGATGAATTCCAATTCAATTTTATTTTTCTCTACATTATCCCTTAAGAAATGATGCTTAATCTCTATGTGTTTGGTCCTACTATGGAGGACTGGATTTTGGGATATGGAAATAGCACTTGTATTGTCACAAAATATTTTGGACTTCTCTAAGTTGTAGCCATAGTCCAGGAGCTGATTTTGAATCCACAATATTTGTGAGCAACAACTACCTGCTGTCATGTATTCAGCTTCAGCAGTTGATGTGGATACAGATGTTTGTTTCTTGTAAAACTAGGAGACAAGTCTGTCACCAAGGAATTGACAAGTTCCACTGGTGCTTTTCCTGTCAATCCTACATCCAGCATAATCAGCATCTAAAAATCCAGTTAAATCAAATCCTGAATCAGCTGGATACCAGAGACCTAAATTTGGACAACCTTTCACATACCTAAGAATTCTCTTGACTAATGTGAGGCGTGACTCTCTAGGGCTTACTTGGAATCTAGCACATATACATGTAGCAAACATTATATCTGGTCTACTAGCTGTAAGATACAATAAGGAGCCAATCATTGCTCTATATGTGGTCTGATCAACAGGTTTCCCATGTTCATCAGCATTTAATACAGCATTAGTAGGCATGGGTGTTTTCATAGAAGATGCTTTAGGCATTCAAAATTTCTTAACCAATTCTTTTGCATATTTGGTTTGAGAGATAAAGATGCCATCAGCATGTTGTTTGACTTGCAATCCTAGGAAGAAGGATAGCTCACCCATGCTACTCATTTCAAACTTGGAATGCATGAGGTTGGAGAACCTTTTACACAAATTTGAATCAGTAGAGCCAAAGATAATATCATCTACATAAATTTGCACTAGTAGGATGTTGGCCTTATGGGTTCTAATATAAAGAGTTTGGTCTACTCTACCCCTTTTAAAATAATTTTCCAAGAGAAAGTAAGTTAGGGTCTCATACCATGCTCTAGGAGCTTGTTTAAGACCATATAAAGCTTTGTGTAACTTATAAACAAAATCAGGGTGAGTTGAGGAGATAAAACCTGGAGGTTATTTTACATAGACCTCTTCCTTGATATCACCATTTAGGAAAGCACTTTTGGCATCCATCTGATATACTTTGAATTTCTTATGAGCTGCACATGTCAGAAAAATTCTTATGGCCTCTAACCTTGCAACTGGTGCAAAGGTTTGGTCATAATCTATGCCTTCTTCTTGAGAATATCCTTGAGCAACCAGCCTTGCCTTGTTTCTCACAATAATTCCTTGATCATCCAGCTTGTTTCTGAATACCCATTTAGTTCCAATAATTTGATGATTCTTTGGCCTTGGTACTATCTCCCAAACTTTGTTTCTTTCAAATTGGTTTAATTCCTCTTGCATTGCAATGATCCAGTTTGGATCTTATTCTGTATCTTGTATGGATTGAGGCTCAATTTGAGAAAGAAAGCAGGTGTGCATCAGATGTTGATTGATCTGATTCCTGGTTTGCACGCCAGCTGAGATGTCTCCAATCACTTGAAAGATTGGTTGATCTTTTGTTGTTACTAAATCAACAATGGGTGTTGATTGTTCACCAACCTGTGTTATTGTTTCCTCTTGTGGAACAACAACTGGCTCTTCATTTTGATTGTCACCATGATTTGCTAAGATCTGAATGTCATCTTCATTTTCAATACTTTCAGCTTCTTGTTGGGTGGATGAAGGTGATGGATCATCTTCAATGATATTTAGTCTGTCCAAATTTTCTGATAGAGAAAGTACCTGCAAAGGGTCTTTGGTAGAAGTAATCTTCTCCTTATAAAACATATTAGTTTCATCAAAAGATACATGCACTGTTTATTCAATTTTTAGAGATGATTTGTTATAAACCCCATAGGCCTTAATGATTATGGAGTATCCAAGAAATACTCCTTCATCAGCTTTAGCTTCAAATTTTGCTATGTATTTCTTGTCATTGTTATGAATATAGCAAATGCAACCAAAAATTCTAAAATAATCAAATTTAGGTTTCTTCCCTTTGAGTAATTCATAGGGAGTCTTGCCTTTTAGTTTATGCATCAAACTCCTATTTGATGAGTCCTCTTTATATACCTATTTTCGGACTCATCTGGGCTTATTTCCTTGTCTTTGCACACCGTTTAGCGTCATTTGCACTCCTTTTGTTTCGCTACGGTTTTCCACGCCCTGTGCACCTTTGTTGCCCATTTTCTGTGCTTGTGTGCATTTGCTTTCTGGCTATGTTTATTACTGTTTGCTGTGGCTGCCGCGATCGATGCCCCGTGCAGTTTTCCTGCAGGTTTGGGGATCGTGAGGGCATTCGGGATAGGCGTTTCACTATTTTTGGCAAAGGAGTCAGTGGTCGTGCGTTTTTACCCACGCACGACCATCGACCTCCTGGCGCACGATCACTGATCGTGCGCAGCCCGGTCTCATTTGTGAAACTCTGTCTTGAACCTTCCGCACGATCACTTGCCATACCGCGCACGACCACTGCTCGTGCGCCGCCGATCGTGCGCAGTCATACCCATTTTGTAAAGTCTGTCTGGCTATTTCCACACGATCATCAGCCTTGCCTCGCACGATCACTGATCGTGCGCTGCTGATCGTGCGCGACTACTGATTTTCTGATGCAGTTTTGCAGGTTGCTCACGCACGGGCGCTGACCTTGGTCGCGCACGATCACTGGTCGTGCGCCAGTGGTCGTGCGCGCTATTTATTCTGCAAGCTATAAATACGCTGATCCGCGAATTAGGGCGAGACGATCATTACGGAACCTTCGCCAGTCCGCCGTTTCACCCTCCAGCAAGTCCCATTCACCTCCACCTTCATCCATACCAACGGGAGGACCTTCTCCGGTGATTCCGAAGCATTTCGCCTCCTCCGGCGATCCTCCCGGCCATTGAAGCATTCTTCTCCGAGCTTTCCACCAAGGAAGAAGACGAAGCACCCCTAGAGAACGGAGTTACAGGCCCTCGAGGTGACAGCTTGGTGGTACCGGAAGCCCTCCTCGGACTGCGCTTGGAAGCGGATTGACAACCCGCACCTCCGGCCAACAACCGCGGTGGATCTTCAATCTCATGGTTGTGCATTTCCTCTCTTTTTCTTGTTGTATGAAATGTTTGTGCTTGTAATGGACATCAACTTCTAGCATTATTGTTATCAGTTGTATTTCATCTTGCTCTTGAGATTTATTCTTTGATGCGCCTCGCTTCACCTCGCTCCACTCCACATGTTCGTTTCACTCAAGCTTGCTCCGCACTAATCACCTCACTCGCTAGATTTCCGTCCACTCGCCAATCGAAGTACGGCATCGCGGCCGCTACATCCATCTCGCCTTGAGAAGCGGTGATTGCGACCCGCATAGTTTACATTAGTGTAATCGGTCGTAAGACCACCAACAAAAGCACCTTTCTTTTCTGTTTATTTAAATTAACTCTCATAACGATAGTTTTAGAGTCTAGATCGTTCGACGCCAATTGCATTCCTCAAGAGACCGACATCCGGGGATTCATTCCCAACTTTATTACTTGAGCGACCGGTACGCTTGCCGTATTTTACGCGCATCAAGTTTTTGGCGCCGATATCAACTTCCCTCACACCACAGACCGGAAATCACTTATTCTAGCTAATGGTAATGTGGTAGATACAGATGGTGGTGTGAGGGAAGTTGATATCGAGGTTAATGGCAAACATTTTACCACTGCTTTTCAGGTCATGGGACCGGAAGAAAATGACTCCATTCCTATACTTGGTGTCCCATTTCTGACGGCCAGTGGCGCATCCCTGGATTTCTCCCAAGGACGCGTCACCTGGCCGGCTGATGCTTGCACCCTCGATGATACTTCCGTACACTCCTCTCTTGTTCGAAATGACGTTTCACTACGTAGTGCAGATCCCCAGGAAGATTTCGGAGTCCCAGCTTTGAAGGCAACCCTTGTGGATGAGAAAACCAAGGGAGGATTGACCGAGATGACCGATGAGAAGGATAATTCAGCGCCCGCGCAGATGTTTGAGCGCCCCAAAGACACGGTGAACGTGCCACTTCCTACCGGTGCTGTTGTGGAGCATGACACTTCTAGTTACATACGGGAGAAATCCCTAGACTGTTATTCGTGTAATAATATTCATGACTCTATTAAGCGTTCTGTCGCTTGGGCTGATCCGATCGCCATCACGGTGCCGGAAATGATGCCATCGATTGTAAACTTTGGGAAAACTGTGAAATCCACCCCTTGGAGGTCTCCATCGGTGGAGAAGCTGAAGGTGGCGAAACGCTTGCGTGATAAGCGTTATTCTTCCTTCCAAGCGTTTGCGCACCATGTGAGCAAGGGGAAATCCCCTCCTCATGATCCTATGCTAGGTTCTGCCTCTCCTTCGCTCTCCACCGAGAAGACTTACCACAAATCGGCATATAGCTGATTGCCGCTCTGCCTCGTGTTTCCTGCTTACTTTCCTTGCTGCTTTGGAACATTTTGAGCTTTATTTTATTTTATTTTGATGCATAAACATTATATACAACTGCTAATACAGGTATTTGGTCCACCTTAAGGACGGTAAACAAAAGGGCTATTCGGGAGACAACCCAAGCTTGGACCTTTTGGTCCCCTTGTTTTTGTTTGATTTTATTTTATGCTTTCTATCTTTTTGTATTTTCTATTGTTCGGCCTAATTCGCAGGTTCAGCTTATCTTTTGTGCGATGCAGCACTGCCCGCGAATCATCATGCTATCTTCTGGCATGCTCCCCTCTTTGGAGCATTGGTACTCTCTCTCGCTTCAGATTTCATTTTCTGGTTGAATGTTTATTTTTCTTGCTTATGTTTTCATCAAGTCTGGGGGGAAGAGCCGCTTGTGCACTCCACGAGCACATTTAATTTCGCATGCCAGTAGTTTTCCTTTTTCGCTTTATTATGTTAGATTCCTGTTGCACACCACTGCACCCACTTGAGCGCGAGCTTAGCTGTTAGCGTGCCACGAGTTGAGCTTGTATCTTTGTTAGATTTGGAAAATCTCTGTGCTAGTTCAGGATTGCGCGACGGAGTAAAATGTTGGCCTTGCTGTGTTTCTAGTCAACTGCTCTCGTTTTGTATAGAAATTTGTGTAGATTTAATTTTTCTGTATGCTTATAGTTTTATATTTTTCTATTTGCGTACATATTTCTTATTCTACTCAAAAGTTTGTGAATCCGGTGTGAATCATACGGTAGCGTAGGAATGTGTGTAGCCGCCACTAGACTCGTATTGCTTGAGTCGGGAGGAAGGATTATCCTTCTCGGTTGCTAAGAACTTGCCCCAAGCTATTCTTGAAGCATTGGTACACGGTTAGTCTAGCGTGAGAGTGATGTAGGCCACCTTTTGGCCCGGTTGAGCTTGGTACCCATTCCTAACATCGCCCTTGCCTGCCCCTTTGTGCCTACCCTTCTTTTTGATTCAGCTCCACTATATTCGCCAAAGCCTCATAGCCGATCCTAGTCGCACGCCCAAGTTGAGCTTAGTGTTTTATATTTTCATGTGGGGTTGTGATGTGGTATTTTTATTCGTGAAAATGTGGAAGTGCCCCCAAGCTTTATTTGCTGAAAATTGTGTTTTGTGAAAAGAAAAATATTTGAAAAAGAGAAAAAGTGAAAATGAAAAGTGAAAAGAAAAAGTTTGATTGAAAACCTTTATTTGAGATGATTTGGATTTTGGGTAGGCGGTGCACACACCCATTTAGTAAAAGTTAAGTCTGGGGGTGTGGTGCACCCGTGTTTATTTTGTGGGCAGCGGGTACTAGTTCTGTACGTTTGCTCATTTGGGTTAGGTGCATACCCATCATGTTTATCGTTGTTTTCCTCACCGTAACCCAAGCCCCATTATTACCCGTAGTCCTACGGACTTGCGCTTGAGTTGACTAGTGCCGTGGAGAGAGTGCGATCGGGCAAGCTTATGGTTTCCGACATTGGTGGATTCCTTTGGGGGTAATCTTGAGCCCCGGTCTTCGGCAATGCTCACCTTAGTGGCCTGTCTACTTTCTCCCTGCGTAGGACCTGCTGATTCACCGTGATTCCACTTTTGAGTACTAATAAATTTTTGTTACGCATTGTGAAAAATATAAAATATTTTGTATACTTAAGAATTCCCTCTACTTTATTTTTATGCACGTGAGCATGCGACTTCGCATGGTACTCCGTTTGGCAATTTCTCTTTTTAGCTAGTTCATTTTTCTCCGTCTGCTTAGGTTCTGTTTGCTCGGGACGCGCAAACGGTTAAGTCTGGGGGTGTGATGAGTCCTCTTTATATACCTATTTTCGGACTCATCTGGGCTTATTTCCTTGTCTTTGCACACCGTTTAGCGTCATTTGCACTCCTTTTGTTTCGCTACGGTTTTCCACGCCCTGTGCACCTTTGTTGCCCATTTTCTGTGCTTGTGTGCATTTGCTTTCTGGCTATGTTTATCACTGTTTGTTGTGGCTGCCGCGATCGATGCCCCGTGCAGTTTTCCTGCAGGTTTGGGGATCGTGAGGGCATTCGGGATAGGCGTTTCACTATTTTTGGCAAAGGAGTCAGTGGTCGTGCGTTTTTACCCACGCACGACCATCGACCTCCTGGCGCACGATCACTGATCGTGCGCAGCCCGGTCTCATTTGTGAAACTCTGTCTTGAACCTTCCGCACGATCACTTGCCATACCGTGCACGACCACTGCTCGTGCGCCGCCGATCGTGCGCAGTCATACCCATTTTGTAAAGTCTGTCTGGCTATTTCCACACGATCATCAGCCTTGCCTCGCACGATCACTGATCGTGCGCTGCTGATCGTGCGCGACTACTGATTTTCTGATGCAGTTTTGCAGGTTGCTCACGCACGGGCGCTGACCTTGGTCGCGCACGATCACTGGTCGTGCGCCAGTGGTCGTGCGCGCTATTTATTCTGCAAGCTATAAATACGCTGTTCCGCGAATTAGGGCGAGACGATCATTACGGAACCTTCGCCAGTCCGCCGTTTCACCCTCCAGCAAGTCCCATTCACCTCCACCTTCATCCATACCAACGGGAGGACCTTCTCCGGTGATTCCGAAGCATTTCGCCTCCTCCGGCGATCCTCCCGGCCATTGAAGCATTCTTCTCCGAGCTTTCCACCAAGGAAGAAGACGAAGCACCCCTAGAGAACGGAGTTACAGGCCCTCGAGGTGACAGCTTGGTGGTACCGGAAGCCCTCCTCGGACTGCGCTTGGAAGCGGATTGACAACCCGCACCTCCGGCCAACAACCGCGGTGGATCTTCAATCTCATGGTTGTGCATTTCCTCTCTTTTTCTTGTTGTATGAAATGTTTGTGCTTGTAATGGACATCAACTTCTAGCATTATTGTTATCAGTTGTATTTCATCTTGCTCTTGAGATTTATTCTTTGATGCGCCTCGCTTCACCTCGCTCCACTCCACATGTTCGTTTCACTCAAGCTTGCTCCGCACTAATCACCTCACTCGCTAGATTTCCGTC
This sequence comes from Platanthera zijinensis, assembly GCA_039513925.1. Lineage (NCBI taxonomy): Eukaryota > Viridiplantae > Streptophyta > Magnoliopsida > Asparagales > Orchidaceae > Platanthera > Platanthera zijinensis. The sequence goes on along the minus strand of CM077088.1, from coordinate 182,986,556 downwards.
CACTCGCCAATCGAAGTACGGCATCGCGGCCGCTACATCCATCTCGCCTTGAGAAGCGGTGATTGCGACCCGCATAGTTTACATTAGTGTAATCGGTCGTAAGACCACCAACAAAAGCACCTTTCTTTTCTGTTTATTTAAATTAACTCTCATAACGATAGTTTTAGAGTCTAGATCGTTCGACACCAATTGCATTCCTCAAGAGACCGACATCCGGGGATTCATTCCCAACTTTATTACTTGAGCGACCGGTACGCTTGCCGTATTTTACGCGCATCACTATTCAAAACATAATTTGAAGTGTTCACAGCCTCTGCCCAAAATGATAGAGGAAGGTGAGCATATGTCAATAATGTTGTGGCAGATTCAATAAGGGTTCTATTTTTCCTTTCAGCTACCCCATTCTGTTGAGGAGTTCTAGGAGCTGAGAAAGTGTGCCTGATTCCTTCCTTCTGACAGAACTCTTGCATAAGAAGAGAATCAAACTCAGTCCCATGATCACTTCTGATCAGGGCTATGCGAGTATTGAACTCAATCTGTATACATTTGAGAAACTCTGTCAAACATTTGAAGTTATCCGACTTTTTCCTCAGAAAGAACACTCATGTGAATCTTGAGAAGTCATCTACAACTACTAAAGTATAAGATTTCCCTCCCAGTCTTTGTACAGTAATGGGTCCAAACAGATCCATATGTCATAAGTACAATATCCTAGGTGAATCACTCTTATTAAGTGACTTAAAGCTGTTTTTAGTTTGCTTACCTAATTGACAATCCCTGCAGAGTCCTTCCTTCTTGTAGGGGCCAGAAGGTAGTCCTCTTATAAGGTTGTCCTTGGACAGCCTAGCAATGGTTCTAAGGTTAACATGTCCTAATCTCTTATGTCATAGTTCATTAGGTTTGCTAAGAGAAAATAAGCAGATATCTACCTTGGTTGAATGAAAATTTACTAGATAGATGTTACCTCTTCTGTTACCTGTCAACACAGTTGTGTTGTCTTCTGATTTGATGAAGCATGAAGATTTATTGAATGTGACTTTGTAGCCTTCATCACATAACTGACTGATACTAATAAGGTTGTGCTTCAGTCCTTCCACATATGCTCCCTTTTTGAATGTCACTGACCCAATTTTGACTGCACCATATCCTTTGCTCTGTCCATATTTTGAATCTCCAAACATCACCTTGGGTCCATGCTTAGCCTTGAAGGATGCTAGGTTACCCTTGCTTCCAGTCATGTGAATGGAGCACCCACTATCCAGATACCATTGCTGGTCTATGGTTGGATAGGTCTTTCCCTGGTCTTCTTCTTGTTCTGGTTCAGATTCAGATCCATGTTCTGAATATGTGTTGTTCTGTAATGCATTGATTGCCATCATATAGAATTCCCTGTTATGAGCATCATCCTCATCATCACTTGAACTTGATGATATTTCAGATTCCTCTTCTATTTCACTCCATGTTTCTGCAATAAATCCCTTCCCTTTATGTTTGTTATTGCTGGAAGAAGATCTGTCATTATGATTCCTTCTAGAATCTTTATCTTTCCTCTTCTCTCTCTTGTCCTTCTTGTCCTTATTCTGATTCTCTGGACAATCAGACAGTATGTGGCCTGGTTTCTTGCATCCAAAACAAATAATCTCCTTATTATTTGATTTGTCATACCTAGTCTTTTCTTGTCCTCTGAATGATCTTTTTCTGAAATCCTTCCTGGCCATTTTGTAGAATCTCTTGGATAGGAGGCTCATCAACTCTTCATTGCCTGTGACTTTATCTTCAGACTATTCTTCTGTTGCCTTGAATGCAATGCACTTCTCCTTTCTGATTGCTGGAGAAGATATTGTCTTCTTTTCTTCTCTATTCTTAATGAGCTGCTCATAAGATTTGAGCTTGCACAAAAGTGCTTCTGTGGTGATTTCATTCAGACTTCTGGCATCCTTGATGGGACAGATCCTTGAATCCCAAGTGTTGGGGAAGCATGTTAGGATTTTATCATTGATCTCTGTGAGAGAGATCTCCTTATCCAAAGTCCTGAGTTCACTGATAATCAGACTTAATCTGTTGTACATGTCAGCTACTGATTCATTCTATGCCTTCTTGAAGTTCTCATATTGGGTAATGAGATGTGATCTCCTATCTTTTCTCTCATCTTCTGATCCCTAACACAATCACAGATAGCTTGTCCCAAATCTCTTTGGCTGAGTTGCATTCAGCTACTTTCTGGAAGATGTCATCAGACATTGTCTGAGCAAGTATGTTCATAGCTTTTGCATCTGCAACCTTCCATTTCTTTATCTCAGCATCTGTTCCTGAAGGAGGTGGAACAACATTTGTAGTGCTTGTGGCTGCAAGAGGCTTGGGACAATCTGTCAAAACAGAATTGAAAATGTCTTCATCAATAGAGTTCATATATAATCTGATCCTTGTCTTCCAAAGTGCAAACTTAGAAAGGTTGCACACTGAAGGTCTGGTGCTAGCATAATCTTTATTCTGTGCTATGAGTTTAGATTAAAATAAATATAACAAAAATAACCCTCTATTAAGGATGGATCTTATCAGAGATCTTTTGGTTCAGGTGTTAGTCTGTATAAGCAACCAACCTGCCTCTGATACCAATTGAAAGTGAGAGTAAGATCAACCCTTTACTCTAAAGGGGGGTGAATATAGTGTATTAAAATAATTTTGCAATTAAGAATAATTTGGCAGTGGAAGACTTATGATTTACTTAGTGTAGTGTGATTTAAAAAGGAGTTTTTAAATAAAGTAACACAAACACAGCACACATCAAAGAGAATAAAGAACAACTAGAAGACACAAGGATCTATAGTGGTTCCCCAAAATCTGGGTACATCCACTCTTCTACCACCCTTGGTAGGAATCCACTGCAGGATGAGTTGATCAGGTGTCCTGACACCAATGAGCTTTTGATAATGTGCTCAAAAACCAAACAAGATTTTTTGATCAGGCGTCTTGCCACCACTAAGTTTTGATCAGGTCTCAGGAACCAAAACAGGAACTTTTAAAGGGAGTTCAAAAACCCTTTTACAGTAAAGAAAAAGAAATGAGTTGTCTTCTCTGTCAACTATCAAAGAGAAGCACAAGCGGATGTTGTTGTTAAAGCTCCCCCTGAGATTAGTAAAGGATCAGGAAGAGAAGCTTTGCAAGGGTGATAGGTCTTCAAAAGATATGGCTCCAACAAAAGATGATTCAATAAGAACTGAATTATGTGTGTCTAGAGAATGAAGGATGAAGACCAAAACTTGATTGTTGATCACAAAAGCTTCTTGTATTTCTCTGTCTGTGTATTGTATGTCTTTTTATCAGACCAAAAATAAAAATATATATATTCTCTTCTTTTTTGAAAGCCAATGCTGCAATCGTCCTTGGAGCCGTTAGAAAAGACATAAATGAAATCCCTTATCTGTCAACTGTCTCTGGAAGGAATAATTTAAAGAAAATAAATTTATTCCTTATTTCTTCCCTTGAAACTTGCTTCAGATGTGATAAAACGGCTACAAATCTTCATCATTAAATGCTCTGATTTGAAATCAATTGAAAGCCTCCAGAAATGTCGACCTCAAACAGTTATCGTCGATCTGAGCTCAACTATTGTTGAACTGGGCTCAGAGATATTGAAAATGGTCTTGGACAGAGATCGTCGAACGGAGTTCTGAGATAGTCGACCTGAGCTCAGAGATCGTCGAATTGGATTTTACAACCTCGTTGAGCTGAGTTCGACTATCGTCGAGCTGGGTTCGACGACATGTCAATCCTTACTAGAATTCTGGCTTTTCATCAGAGCTTGGAGATCTTGAGGAAGACTTCAAACCTAAGTCCTAAACCTTGAAACTAATTGACCTTTAATCTATATAACTAGGTCAATGCAACATTCCTAACAGACATAGTGATCCTGACCCAAATAAGTAATAGGGTGTTCCAACAAGGTAGACCCTCCTACAGCCGGAAATGACCTGGCCTCGAAGGGTCCAGCTCGCCTCGCCGCCCCTCGCAGCCAAAGAAGATGTGTGCGACGGTAGTCTCCCGGGGGGACTACAACAACAAGTTCAAGGGAGACCACAACAATAACAATAACAAGTTTACATAAGCTCGTCAGAGACCACACCAGAAAGGTCACCAGAGAGCTTGCTGAAGAGCTCGCCAGAGAAAGACTTGGAAGGTGGCGAGCCCTCTGCCTCCCCTGCTGCGGCGGCGATTGTGGCCCGCAAGCCAGTCCTGCCGAAGAGCCACCCCCTTTTCAGCTTTGGGGGAAAGTCAAAGGACCCGGCCGGCGAGCCGATGGTGCGATGGGATGAGCAGACCCACAGGGTCTCCATCTCATCACTCCATCCCTCCTGGTCGGGGGGTCAAGCCGCCTCCGGTCATGCCAACGCTCTAGGCTTAAGCTTGTATGAGCGCGAGGAGGTCAAAGCCTACAAGGGCCAAACCCTTCGGTAGCTCGACCGCGAGGGTCTGCAAGCCCAGATGGGAGCTTTGGAGCTGCATCATATGGTGGTCCGTCGCGGCTTCAACCTCAACCACCAGCTACTGAAAGACGAGCAGGATCACGACCTCGCCAAGGATAATGTCGCTGACCTGGCGAGGTGGCTGCAAGTCGTTGAGAACCTCCTCGCAAAGGCCACCGGCGGGTTGGTAAACGTCAGCCATCCCCTTCCTTTTTCCCCTTAGGACTTTTTTCCACGCATGTATATCTTACCTTGCCTTTCTTCCCAGGATGTTGAATCCACGAGCGAGCTGTGAGCTCACGCCACCGATTTGGAGGCTCGCGTCGCCGAAACGGAGGCTTGCGCCGCCGAGATGGATAAGGAGAACAACAAACCAAGGGAGGAGAACAAAGGGCTCATGGGCGAGCTGATCCGGCAGACATACATCTTCCTCCCTCAGTCTGGCGGTGAGTCGAGCATCCCTCCCAAATGGCCAAAAGTCTACAGTGAGGCCGAGATCGCTGAGAGGCTGCGGATCAACTCCATCAGCACCGCCGACTACACCCTCTAGATGATGAAATACATAGAGGTGTTGGTGGAGGGCTGCGAAGAGATCATAGTGTGGGACCTTGTGTCGAACTTGTTCCCGCCGGCCACCCCTCCCAGCCAGAAGGAGGAAAGCTTCGAGTCGATGTTCAAAGATCTTAGGGGCTATAAGGGCGGCCACACATCCGGAGGGGAGGGTGAGGAGGATCACCCGTCCGGAGGTGAGGGCAAGAGCTGACTTGTACCCCCTTCCCATTTTTGTTCTTTTTCTTTTGTAATCCTCCCCCCATTATAACATATAATATTTATTAATGAAAAAGTACTTAGCTTGAATTATTCCCTTCTCTCTTCCTTTGAATCCACTGTGATGTACTCACCTGCGAGATGAGCTCCTCGTTGGGCGACCTCGCTAGGATAGAGCTTGCCGCTAGAATGTATCTGAGTTAGGATTCATGCCCGTGGAGAGACCTTGGGAGCTCGCCGACCCTAGACATTTAGGAGGCGAACCATCCGCTGAACTAAGCTCACGAGCACCCAACTTACCCGCGAGTTGCCCTTTTCGTCAATTGTCAAGTTGAAGTTGTCAGAGATTCCCAAGTAAAAACCCGAGGGTGTGGGAAGTACTTGTCGAGGACTGTCTTGCCTCGCCATCCTCAGTGAATGCTGAGATCTCTGATCACCGCACTCTCATCTTATCATGGTATGATGCTACCCCTAGGGTAGTAGGACCAGACGACTTGTCGAGCTTGTCTCGCGAGTGCTCAGCTTGCCGGTAACAGTTCCTCTTCTTTGAGGCTGCTCATAGTAGCCTCAGCCAGCTCGCCCAGGGATAGTTGGATCCAACCCATGATCACCTTTGTGCCCTGTCTTTGAAGTCCAATTTGCTGGTTCCTGAATTTAGATATAGCCATGTCCACTGAGAATCTCAGCCCCGTCATCTAGGTGAAAGCCTGACGGCGGGTGTCGAGCATCTACCGGACTCCGCCTCCAAGGTCATAAGGACATCACTCGAGGATCCCGGGCCTGCCAGCTAGGTGAAAGCCTAGCAGCGGGAGCGTCTCGAGACCTAACCCTAGAGGGAGAAAACTTTCCATATCTTAACCTCCGGGCACTACCATCGGCCTAATCAACTATGTGAGAGCCTGACGGTAGGTGTTGGGCGTCAACTGTTCTCAACCCTCCAGGGTCATAATGACATCACTCGAGGATCCCAGCCATGCCAACTAGGTGAAAGCTTGGCGGCGGGAGCATCTCGGGACCTAACCCTAGAGCGAGAAAATTTTCCATCTCTTAACCTGTAACGCCCTCGGTTTTTCTGCGATTATTTAATTCTTGCTTGGCGTTACGTCGACGCGTTTTCTTGGCTTGTGCCATCTGTGGAGTGTGGTCTTAACTCCTTAGAACTGACTGGCCTATTTTGTAGCCTATTGGCAAGATCTCCCTAGCAAGCCGAGTCGTTTTGGGTGACCCGGTGTGGCCTCTCGGGGGATGCTTGTGTTTTGGCTTTGGGTGGGTATAACTCGAATTCTGTTTGTCGAAAGTTAATTTCGACTTCAACGTTGCGTTCGTATCATGGGTATTTAGCTACAGTGCAAATTTCGTCGAATTTCGAGGTAGTTCAGTTTTCGCGTCGTTTTGGGTGTGCTAATAATAAATGTAAATAAGTAATTTTGTGTTGTTTAAAAGATCCGGCGGTCAAAAGCTGGGTGGTTTTAATCCTGTGGCTATAAATATATATTATTATAGTATTACTTAATTAATAGTTAAGTTAGTATTAAGAGGGTTCTATATATAGGATAGATTAGACTTAAGAGGAAACCGCTCCTGTTCATTTTCCCGAAAAAACAAACCAGTCTGCGGCTGTTCGCGAAAAAAAGAGGAGAAACCGCCGAACCTGCTCCCCTTCGGACGCCGATTCCGGGAGCGTTTGTGGACGGAATTCGATTCCGAAAGCGGATTTGGATTGCTCTCGCCTAGACCTTCATTCCTACGATAAGAAATTCAGTTTTCGTGGTGTTTCTAGGGTCTCGAATTTCTTGAGTTGTTCGTTTCTGCCATTAAAGCTCCAGATTTCTGCTTTAGGTGTTGTTGTTGGTGCCGAGTGAGAATAAGGGAGGCCGACCAAGCTTCGCTGGAAAATCAAGGCAAGTAGTGTTCTTGCCCTTGCCTAGTATTGTTTTCTTTCTCTCTTTGTTCTTACGGCCGTAGAAAAGCTTGTCTAGATTTTTGCTATGCTAATAAAGCCTTGTTAGCCCTAGGTTAGAAACCCAATTCTTTGCTTGAAATCGGGTATAAATTTCCAATTGTTAATAGAGAAGCCTTGTTCTCGGGCTGAGTAAGGGTTGAGGATTGGGTCGATTTTTCCTGTGCAGTAGTTGTAGCCGGGTAGAGGAGAAAAGCTATAGTTTAATTTTATGCAAAATCTGTCTTGCTTAGGCTCGGGTTTGGATGAATATGTGCTTGCCTGGGTAGTGGCTGTAGCAGAAGCCTTCCCTGTCCTTAATCTAGATGATTAGAATAATTCAGGGCTTGGCGTTGAGTGTGGTGCACACACTCAACGCCGGGTCTGTTTGGGCTTGGCGTTGAGTGTGGTGCACACACTCAATGCCGGGTCTGCTTGGGCTTGGCGTTGAGTGTGGTGCACACACTCAACGCCGGGTCTGCTTGGGCTTGGCATTGAGTGTGGTGCACACACTCAACGTTGGGTCTGCTTGGGCTTGGCGTTGAGTGTGGTGCACACACTCAACGCCGGGTCTGCTTGGGCTTAGCGTTGAGTGTGGTGTACACACTCAACGCCATAGCCTCTTGGTCTGTCCTTTTACGGCTAAGTATCGTGGAGTTGAGTGAGTCGACCTCACTCAATGCCATGGCTGTCTAGGCATTGAGTGAGGCGGACTCACTCAACGCCACAGCCAATCCGCGTGGTTATGTCAGATGGCGTTGAGTGAGTGGGCCTCACTCAACGCCATGGCGGTTTAAGAGTTGAGTGAGGCGGGCTCACTCAACATCGCAACCCTTTCTTGCGGTTAAGTATTTTGGCGTTGAGTGAGTCGACCTCACTCAACGCCAAAGCTGTTTTGGCGTTGAGAGAGGTGGACTCACTCAACGCCACAGTTAGCTTTTGCGGCTATGTGCTAAGGCGTTGAGTGAGTGAACCTCACTCAACGTCGTTGCTGTTTTGGCGTTGAGAGAGGTGGACTCACTCAACGCCACAGTTAGTTTTTGCGGCTAAGTGCTAAGGCGTTGAGTGAGTGAACCTCACTCAATGCCGTAGCTATTTTGGCGTTGAGTGAGGTTAGCTCACTCAACGCCACAGCCTGTGTTGCTGAAGGCGTTGAGGGAGTGGACCTCACTATACGCCGTAGCTGTTTTGGCATTGAGTGAGGTTAGCTCACTCAATGCCACAGCCTGTGTTGCTGAAGGAGTTGAGGGAGTGGACATCACTCAACGCCGTAGCTATTTTGGCGTTGAGTGAGGTTTGCTCACTCAACGCCACAGCCAGTGTTGCAGAAGGCATTGAATGAGTGAACCTCACTCAACGCCATAGCTGTTTTGGCGTTGAGTGAGGTTAGCTCACTCAACGCCACCGTCTTTTTAGGCGTTGAGTGAGTGGGGCTAACTCAATGCCATGCCGTGTTGAGTCATCTCAACGCTTTTTCCTTACTTTGATTTTCTCTCCCGAGTGAATTTCCTTGATTCTGAGGTTCCTTGTCGGCTATGTTTTCCCAAAGACTAAATCGTGGGTTATGGTTAGTAGTGGTGGTTTGAAGCTCTTAAAAGGGGTGAAGTTGTTTGACTTAGCCGTGGCCACACTTTTATCTTGTTCCAGGTACGGGTTGGGCAAGTTGGTGGGAGGTCCCTAGTGCTTTCACATGTAGACCCTTGAGCTTTTTTTCTTGGAAATGGTGGTTGGGGGACTGAGTTTGCCTCCAACCCAGATCCGCGATGTTTTTGCTACTGTCATCTCTCACAACTTAGGGTGTTAGACATTTCTTCCTTTGTAATTTGCAACGTTTGGGCTCATGGTAGCCTTGTAAACTCTGCAGGATTTTTGGGCAGGGTTGTTGTTGTTTCCTCGCACCTAGTGCTTTTCCTTTTTGTCTTGCCTTGGGCAGTGGTGCTTGTTACGGTTTACTTACTCTTCTTGCTTATCTTTTTGCTTAACATTTCCGTACAGCTTATTTGTTTTTGCTTGCTGAGGTATTCTTTTTTTCTTTGAATGTCTCAGGTTCTGGTTAGTAGCCGATTAGGCGGATAGTTGTGTTGTGCTGTTGTTGGTGGTCTCTCGTACTGTGGAGATCAGTTCCTTGGTCTTGTGAGGTAGTTTTGTGTTTCTTTCTTACAAACATACATACTTTCCAGTGGGTTCGTGTCAGTTTGTTGGCGCCCACTGGTAGTTTTACCTTGATACTAGATATGTTATCTTTTTGCTTCTACCTTTTTTGGAGATAGTCTACTTGCTCTTGGGATGATTTATGCTAAGTTGCTAGTTACTTTTAAACCTAAAACACTATTATAAGTATATCTCATGATCAGTATGTTTTATAAAACTCAAACACTATTTTCCAAATAACGTAAAAAGATCGTTTTCCTATATATAGTATAAATTAAATGTAGGGTCCTGCATAGTATAAGTTGTCCTCTAGGGGGCACTTATGCACTCTTTTAGGATGTTAAACCTGAATAAAGTATTTTCCGCAGCGTATAAGTATAGTTTTTAAATTATGGACTAGATGATCCACTGAGCCGAGGGATACGGCCTTTAAAATGTAACTGATTTTCTAATCATTAAACTTATGAATTTTCATAGTCTAGTTGATGGTGTTCGCCTGAGCGTCGACAGTTATCCCCTGCTTGATGTGGCATCACGATGCGTGTTTTCTCATACTCTGATGCTTCTTAAATTTGGAGAAAATGCGGGTTGTGGCATAACCTACGGGCGCTACCACCAGCCCAATCAGCTAGTTGAGAGCCTGACGGCAGGTGTTGAGCATCAACCGGCCTCAGCCCTCTAGGGTCATAATGACGTCACTTGAGGATCCTGGCCCTGCCAGCCAGGTGAAAGCATGGTAGCAGGAGCATCTCGGGACCTAACCCTAGAGTGAGAAAACTTTCCATCCCTTAACCTCCGGGTCTACCACCGGCCCAATCAGCTAGGTGAGAGCCCGACGGCGGGTGTTGAGCATCAACCGGTCTCAGCCCTCCAGGGTCATAATGATGTCACTCGAGGATCCCGACCCTGCCAGCTAGGTGAAAGCCTGGCAGCAGGAGCATCTCAGGACCTAACCCTAGAGCGAGAAAACATTCCATCCCTTAACCTCCGGGCGCTACCACCGGCCCAATCAGCTAGGTGAGAGCCTAACGGCAGGTGTTTAGCATCAACCGGTCTCAGCCCTCCAGGGTCATAACGATGCCACTCGAGGATCTTGGCCCTGCCAACTAGGTGTAAGACTGGCAACGGGAGCATCTTGAGACTTAGCTTAATAAATACTTGCCACAAACTTGATCTGTATAAAAGTTGGAGCATAAAGGGTTTCATATTCATTGAAGGAATTGATGTACATATTTGTATGGGTAGAAATGCTTCAAGTCATAACTACTCCAGGTGTGACTTAGGGTCTCGCCCTCCATATTTCGGAGACGGTACCCCCCTCACCTTAGATCTTCCTGGACAATATACGAGCCCTCCCAGTTAGGGTTGAGCTTCCCCACTGTCGCTGATCTCCCTGCTGCATCCACCTTCTTCAAGACCAAGTCCCCTTCCGCGAACTGTTTGACCCTAACGTGCTTGTCAAAGTACTTACCCATTATTCGCTTTACCTCTTCCTGTCGGATGGCGGAGAGATCACACAACTCTTCCACCATGCCAAGGGAGAGTCGTAGCTCCTCCTCATTTTCAGCCTGCCATTCTTCCCTTACTGCCTTTGCCTCGATCACCCGAGGTGTCCAGACATCGAAATCTATTAGAAGCACAGCCTCGCACCCATGGGAGAGCTTGAAGGGGGTCTCCCCCGTGGCCGTGTTAAGAGTGGTTCTAAGGGACCAAAGAACTGAAGGAAGCTTCTCCACCCAGCTATACTTCAAATTCTCCACCTTCTTCTTGAGGAGGTTGATGATGATTTTGTCCGCCGCCTCCACCTGCCCGTTGCTCCTAGAATGGTGGACCAACGTGAACCCGAGATCGATCCCGAGCTGTCCACAGAAATTGATGAACTCAGTGCTAGCGAAGCGAGGCCCACTATCCGTGACAATGGCCTTAGGCAGGCCGTGTCAGCAAGTGATCTCCCCCCAAACAAAGTTCCTGATTGCGTGAGAGGTCACCTTGGCTAGCGCCTTCACTTCCAAACACTTAGAAAAATAGTCAACCATAACAAGCAAGAACCTCCTTTACCCGTTGGCTTGGGGGAAAGGTCCTACCAAATCAATTCCCCAAATGGTGAAGGGCCAGGGGGCCGTGATACTCCTAAGCCGCTGAGCCGATTGGAGTTGAAGGGGGGCAAACAGCTGGCACTTGTGGCACTTCCTTGTGAACTCCGCAGCATCCTTACTTAGGGTTGCTAGAAGTACCCCCGTCGGACTATCCTCCCTTCCAAGGTTCTGCTTCCTGAATGACTTCCACACTCCCCTGAATGCACCTCCTCTAGAATCCTCTGGACCTCCCTCTCGGCCACGCAACGTGCTAATATCCCTGAGAGAGTCTTCCTATACAATTGCCCGTCACGCATGAGATAATATGTCGACTTGTGCTTGAACTTCTTTTATCCATCCCATCTGGGAACTCCCTTGTGGATATGAATGTTGTGAAAGGGTCCATCCACGAGAGGTGTTGATCCACCTCCATCAGCTCCTCTTCTTTGATGGATGGATGGAACAGGTCAATAATGGTACCCCCCACCCGGGGACCATGCTTGGCTAGCTAATAAACCTGCTCATTCTCTTCCCGCGACACATATCGGATGGAGAAGGTCTGGAACATGTCGATGACCACCTTCACTTTTGCCAAGTACAACTGGAGAGTTGGTTTCCTGACCTCAAACTCCACGTTGATCTGGGAGGCCACCACCATGGAGTCAGTGAGGACCTCCATATCATTCACCCCCAGCTCCCTGGCTAGGCGCAATCCTGCTATCATGGCCTCGTACTCGGCCTGATTATTAGTGATGGGAAAATGCACCACCACCGTTTGCTCGATCCTCGTTTCCTGGGGGCTCTCCAAGATCACCCCAACCCAAAGGAATGTCTTCCCAAATCGTCGTCCACCATCACCTTCTAAGGGGCCGGGCGAGTGAGTTCTGCCTCTGCTACCTTGACCACATAGTCAGTCAGAAAGTCCGTCATCGCATGGGCCTTGATCGAGAGGCGCGGGACGAAGGAGATATCGAACTCGCTTAGCTCCACCGACCACTTTGCCAACCTTCCTGAATGCTCCACCCCCTCAAAGATGTTCCGAAGGGGATGGTTAGTCACTACTCAGATGAAGTGTACCTGGAAATAGGGTCGGAGCCTCCGAGCCGAGATTACCAGAGCAAAGGCCAGCTTTTCCGAGATAGGATAACGGAGCTCTGCCTTCCTCAGGACCCTGCTCACGTAGTATATGGGCAACTGCTTCTTCCCCTCTTCTCAAACCAGGACGGAGCTCAAGGCTTTTGCCCCCACCCCGAGATACAAAGATAGGTCCTCCCCTTCCTTCGGCCCTTGGAGCAGGGGGGGCTGAGCTAACTGCTTCTTCAAGGCCTGAAATGCCTCCTTGCATTCCATAGTCCATTCAAACTTCTTTCCTCCCCTCAATGCTTTGAAGAAGGGAGAACACTTCTCCCCAGCCCGGGAAAGGAACCTGCTTAGCCCTGCCCATTTTCCCGTCAACTACTGGACCTCCTTAGCATACTGAGGCGACCCCAACTCTATGATCGCTTTGAATTTGTCAGGAATTATCTCCACCCCTGCGGGGGTGAGAAGATGGCCTAAGAACTTGCCCTTGTTGGCCCCGAAGACACACTTCAAGTGGTTTAGCCTCATCTTGTACCTCCGGAGGGTGCCAAAGGTCTCCTCCAGATCCTGGAGGTGGGAGTCCACCTCCCGGCTCTTGATAATCAGATCATCTACGTACACTTCCAGGTTCCTCCCCTTTTTCCCCTAGAAGACCCGATCCATCATCTTTTGGTATGTCGCCCCCGCATTTTTCAACCCAAAGGGCATCATCTTGTAGCAGTAGCACCCATCCTCAGTGATGAAGGAGACATCTTTTACATCAGGGGGGTGCATCCTGATTTGATGATAACCTGAAAAAATATCTAAAAAACTCATTATAGGGAAACCGACGGCTGAGTCAACTAGAGCGTTGATTCAAGGCAAGGGGTAACAATCCTTAGGACATGATTTATTAAGTAATGAAAAATCAACACACATTATCCACCAGTCGTCTCCTTTTATTAACCATTACTACATTGGAGACCCAGTCGGGGTACTGAATTTCGTATACAAAGCCAGCCTTCAGGAGTTTGGCCACCTCCTCCCTAATGGGCTCGTCCAGCTTGTCCGTGATGGACCTTTTCTTCTGCTAGATGGGGCGAGCCTCTAGATCCAGATTGAGACGGTGGCAGGCGACGTCCGCATCGATCCCTGGCATCTCTGTCGCGCTCCAAGCGAAGATGTCCACATTCTTCTGGATGCATTCCAACATCCTCTCCTGGTCCATCGGGGTCAGCCACCCACTGATGTGCACCTTCTCTACCTTCCCCTCAAGGGTGAGAACTTCCATCTCCCCCACCTCCTCCGCAACCTTCAAACGAGACTGATTTCCTCATTCCCCAATGTCCCCCTCTTCTGGGATAAGGACCTCCTCCTCAGCCTCTTCCATGGCCATTGCCTCAACCGGCTCCTCCTGGACTCCCTCCACCACCTCCACCTAGGTGTGTCCCTCCTCCACTTCCATCTCCACTCCTCCTGTCTCCTGCTCCGCCACCTCCATCCTCCGCTCTATCTCCTCGGCACCGTTCTGCTAAGAAATAGAGTTCACCGCGGTGATATAGCATTCCCTCGCCACCTTGGGGTCTCCTCGGACCCGGACCTAGATCCCCTCGGCGTTGAACTTCAGGCATTGGTGGAAAGAATAGGGGACGCAATGAAAGGTGTTGATGAGAGGGCATCCGAAGATGTTGTTGTAACTACTGGGGGCATCCACGATGACGAACCTACAGTTTCGGGACTGCCCCCCCCCCCTAGAGTGACATGGAGCCCCACTCCTCCTTCCACCTCCTTCCTCTCCCCGGAGAACCCAAACAAAGGTCGTCCGATGCAAACACCCTCTTGGCATCCACTTTCATCGCATCAAACGCTTTTTTGAAGACGATGTTGACCGAACTTCGGTTGTCAATGAGGATCCTGGAGACAATAAACCCTTCGACCGCGGTCTGAATAACCAATGTGTCGCGGAAGGGATCCTCATGATCTGGCATGTCTCTCCTAGAGAAGGTGATCTTCTCCTTCGGGGGTGGGGTCTGGGATATGGAGCCAACGCTCCTTTGGTACATGGTGTGGAGGCTTTCCATCTAGGAATCCTCAACTCCTACCCCCCCCCCCCCCCCCCGTTGATCACTCTTATCCCACCTCGGGCACCAACATCGGTTTGATCCTCACACCTGTCCTCCTCTGCCCGAGGCAGGACTTCCTCGATCTGCACCTCCCGGCAGTCTCGCTGCTGCTCCCTGTTTCCTCTCACCTCGAGGAACTCCGGGCACGTGGCCGTAGCATACCCCTCCTCCTGGTGGAATTCACAGTAGGGTAACTCTACCTTGACCTCCCTTCTTCTCCTCTGCTGACCCCTCCTCCTCTGCATGGCTATTGTCATAGCCTGATGTTGATTGGGGAGAGGAGGCCTCTGACCCTGCCTTCAGCCTGGAGGATGGAATTTACCCTGGCCCCTCTGGCGGTTGTCTCTTCCATGGAAACCTCTATGCTGGCCCTGATCCTGCCACTCCTGCTGCCTCCAGCCGAGCCGATTATTCGGCTTATAGCGCCCCCACCTCGGCTACTACTGTTGCAGCTGCTGCTATTATTCCCACTGCAGGGGTTCAGCTCTCCTCACCTCCTGACCTCGGCCTCCTCTCGGCCTCTTCTCCTCCTCCGTTGCCCACCTGGCCAGCTTCTTCGCGAACTTGGGGTTTGACGCCTCCCGATAGACTTCCCTTGCCACCCTCTCCATCAACTCCTCGTAGGAGAGAGGAGGCACCCTCTTCAGCTCCATCCTGAAGAAACCCTACTACATCTCTAAGGTGAAGGCCATCATCAGGGTATGCCCTGACATCTCCTGAACCTATGTGACCTCTTCTTGGAACCGGTCCATGTAGCTCCCCAAGGTCTCGTTCACCCCCTGCTTGATGTGGAACAGGGACTCTGACTCCTTCTTCCTCTTCTTGGAGGTGGTGAGCCTCAACATGAACCTTCGGTGCAGGTCCTCGAAGCAGTAGATTGAGTTTGCAGGTAGCTAGTAGAACCACTCCCTCGCCTTCTCCTTGAGGGTGATGGTGAAGAGTCTACACTTAAAGGCATCTGACATCTGCCTTATTAACACCACATCCACGAACCATTGGATGTGTTGGACCGGGTCATCCTTCCCGGTGTAGTAGGATATCTCCAGCTCCCTAAACCCCTCTGGAACTGGGGCAGAAGAAACCAGCTCGCTGAAGGGGCTGCCTCCTCCTGCTGGGCGAGCTAGAGTATCTCGCACCCCCATCTCACCGAACTGGGCTCCACTCGCCGACCCGGGGAAGAGCACTCGCCCGGGGAGATCACTCTCCCTCTCCTCCTCTGCAACCTCCTTCCCAACTCTCCGAGCCGGGGCATCCTCTCCTAGAACCGGATCGGCAGTGACTGGGACATCTGGTGTCAAGCACTCGGCATGCGCGCCCAGTGCGAACTTGAAGAGGCCGAGCACCTCCTGCCAGAACATCTCGAACATCCCCACTATGGCGAGAAGGGGAGGGGGTGGCAAGTCGTACCTATCGGAACCTTTCCCTTCTCCTCCAATCATCGAGCCTGCTGAAGATTTTCTGTGTTAACCATGTTGCACGCTCACCACACCAAAATGTTGAAACCGAGAACTCGGTCTCTGTGGAGTTCACCCTTGGGGAAGGGGTGATAACACACTTACTTCTCTCTCGCAAGCCAAATGACTAAGGAAAAAGGAATAAGGCACAGACCCAAGAGCTCGGCTTGGAGGTCCCACCACAAACCCGGAAGATCTTAGAGCACTTACCCTCCCTAGCCAAATGCGGAGCTAAGGATACCTTAAAGAGCGCAAGAAGACCGGGGCACAAGTAAGCATGCCTTCTGAGGTACCTCTTTGGGTCTATTTATAGATTTCTGAAAATGGCCTGCAAATAGCCAACCTCCGCTGTTCTGAACAGCTATGTGCAGCCTAACTAGGTCTGCCAACAGCATAACTCTGTTGTTCCAACGGGTTATGAGCAGGCAACGAGGGCAGAATAGTAAAAACACATCACAAGGGACTGGGTGAGTGGCCCTCTGGAACCTCCACTCGTCGGGGATGGCAAGTGCTCGATAGAGCTGGCACTTGCCGCTTCTTCCCAGCCATGAGCAAGTGTGGGTCTAGCCTGCCCCACTCTCCTGCTGCTCGCCGATCCCCTGGGGCGAGTGCGATCCAGCCCGCTCCACTCGCCCCTCAAACAGTCCACCCCACTTGGGCAAGCCGGACTGCTGGACTTTGGCCGATCTGGCTCCTGTCAACCGCTACTCGCTGGATATGGAGTTGTACATCGGGTATGGGGTGGGGTCGTTATACCACGCGTTCGTGGATAGTGGTCAGCAAAAGCTGACCCGTTACCTTATTTTGTTGCCACACCATTGTGGTTTGTACAGGTACCGGTGCTAGCGAGCCGAGCGGGAAATAGCAGGCGTGATCCCAAGTTGTGCAAGCCCTAGAAGGCCCAAGTTTTGTTTTAGCTATTCATATTTTGTCAGCTTGCGTGTAGATGTATGGAAATCATGTAGTAGTTGAACATTTTCTCGTGTGTAAGGCCTTAAGGCCAAAGCAAGAACATGTAAATTGTGTTTAATCATTCCTATAGTGTTGTGGACATTTTGGTTCAAGTTTAATAAAATGTTTCCATTGCGTGATTGCTTAATATAGTTTGGATTGATGTTCATTGAGTAGCTCTTTTGTTTGTTCATTAATATGGCATGGGGTAAGGTCGGACCTGCTGTTATATTCCTTGGGACTAGCATGGGTGTTATAAATGGTACATGAATTTTGTCTTACGTACCTTAATTGTGATATCTCCTTATATATGGTTATATACATCATTGTTCAAAAAAAATCAATTGAAACATCAAGGATCTTATAGATCAATGACCGAGTAGCCCGGGCATTCTTAGACTCGGGTGTCACTTGCTCCTTCGTGCCCCATGACTTCATATATTGAGAGCTTGGGGAGGTTTACCTGCCAGGGAACCCGCTACGTATACGACTCCCCAATGGTTCCAAGATGTCCTCCTCAGATCTTTGCAAATTCAGAGTCAAGATCGACGATCAAGAGATGGAGGTAGAATCAACGGTACTCTGTTTTCAAGCTTTGACCCGATATTTGGAATGGATTGGTTGGCGGAGCAATCAGCCTAGATTGACTGCTAGAATAGGAAGGTGTTTCTCCAGGTGCCGACAGGAGGAACAATCACTTATCAAGGTATATCATCTATTTCCCGCCTAACACTAAATTCCATAGAAGCAACAAAGGCTGGTATGAGTGGCAAAGAGGTGTTCGCTATCTACTTCGAGGTGATGTGACAAACATTAGAATTGACCGAGGTCAAAGTAGTGAAAGACTATCTAAATGTCTTTCCTGAGAATCCCCCAGGCTTACCTCCACATCGTGGGTGGATTTTCAGATGCACCTCATGCCCGGAGCTTGTCCAGTCTCGAGAGCTCCCTATCGGATGACACCAAAGGAGCTAGTAGAGTTTATAGTGCAGCTTCAAGAATTGGTGGATTCGAGATTTGTTCGACCTAGCTCCTCTCCTTGGGGAGCACCTATTCTGTTCGTAAAGAAGAAGGATAGATATCTTCTGCTCTGTATAGACTACCGAGAGCTGAATCGGCTGACTATGGAGAACACGTATCCGCTCCCAAGAATATAAGACCTATTTGATCAGTTGCAGGGGGCTCTATGTTTCTCCAAACTCGACCTCCGATTAGGATACTATCAGCACAAGATTGTGGATAGAGACATTGAGAAGACTGTATTCAGCTCTCATTACGGTCAATACGAGTTCACGATGATGTCATTCGGGCTCACCAATGCCCCAGCAACATTCATGTCTCTGATGAATCAGGTGTTCGAACAATTTCTCTACCATTTTGTTATTGTATTTATCAATGATATTCAAGTATACTCCGATTCTGAAGAATTGCATGTCGCATACCTAAACAAGGTGCTCCAAAAATGATAAGAACACCAACAATACACAACTAATTAAAAACCACACAAAACATCCACAACAATTAATATTTACCCAACATTTGTGTCGAGAAATGCACTTTCTAACATTTCAGTGATTTATATAAATATTCAGTTATGGTTAATTTATCCATTTTTTGAAAAATTTGGTGTGATTTTATCTCCACCCGATTGATATCTTAGCGCTTAAATTAACAAAGGGAGATCACCAGTGCTGGTTTTATAAAATTTTGAAGATATTGAATAAGATGTTAAAGCAACGGTGTTCCCAAATCTCAAAATATGTGCTTTGTTAACTGTATAGAAGCAACATTAAAATCATATTTGGCATAATGTAGTACTTCTAAGTCGTTAGACAATCTCATTATACAAAACAACACATTATTTCAAAATAATTTTAAGAGATAAAACTCTGCACTTCTTATGCGGTGTCATCCTAAAAATCTTCCTTACCTGCAAAATACAATTTTCTATTTTAGTTTGAGTGAAATTTTAAAAAAGGTAAATAACTTATTTCGAAAAATCTCATATTTATTAAATGTCGCAGTTTCTGATTCTTGAGTTGCAATATAGTTTATCCTTGTGCTCTAAGGCTAAATATTGATGCTACGAATCCAACGGCGAAGTCGAAATCAGGATCTAACAACCCAAACTTGGGTTAAAATTCCCCAAAATAAAAACATCAACTGGCCTAATAAAATCCACCGAGTCTCCAAATAAACCCGGTTTGCAAGGAAACTTCACAAACACGCTAAAAATTAGCATACTAATTTTCCCAAGTCAAAACCTCGGATTCTGATGAGCAAAATCACACTCCAACAACGGCGCCCATTAATTACGCGTCAACGTAACACCCTACCATCAATAATACATCACTAAAGAAATTTAAAATAAACATCGAAAAATCAGGGGCGTTACAATCACTCACCCTAAAAGAAAGTTTCGCCCGGAAACTTAATACGCAATCGAATCTACTACAGAAAGGAAATAATCAAAGGTTATCAAATAGAAACACTTACCAAAAGAAACTCGGAGAACAGATGAGGATGAGCCTCTCTCATAGCTGACTCCAACTCCCAAGTCGCTCTCTCAACGTTCTGGTTTTGCCAAAGAACCTTGACCATGGGTATTGTATTCCTTCGCAACACCCGATCCTGAGTCTCCAGAATACGAACAGGCACATTTGCCTATTCCTGAGTCTCCAGAACACTTATATATATATATATATATATATATATATATATATATATATATATATATATATATATATATATATAAGTGTAACAAACTAATATTAATCTTTAAGAGGTTTAAACATCAAAACTTTAATCTAATAATTGATTTTTTTTACGTACAGGTAATTTCGATCAAAAAGATGATGCGGTTTGTAGTATCAGTTCAACATTGTTTGATGATTGACCACAAATTTTCTTGTTATGACCCGTTGCTCCATAATTAAAGCTACCATATTTGCAACCGGATCTTTTCAAACCATATTCATGACTACTCAACTCATGTGCGCCTTTCCTTCTAGCTTGCATTGAAGGTCTTCAAGTTTTTTTTAGCATTCCATGGTACCATAATACTTTGATTAGCGCGTGTCCACTCCCTTTGTCCCCTAATAGGATTCGGCAAATGTTCATGTGCGTTTAAGTAGGTGTTTTTTTGTACCAAAAAATCTACATAGTATTCGACATTTTCCCTTTTGTAGAATATACGTGTTATGGCGTGCACACACACATGGTATTCCAGTGAGATCCCACTTATTGTAACTACAACTTTAGGATGTTAATTCAACAATCCATTTATCCCCCAACCCACCCTTTTACCTAAAATTTTTCGTTGAACTCCTCTTTTGTTGGTTTCAATAATTTTTTTGATATTTGGACAAATATTCCTACTAATCTTTAACATCTTATCTCTGTGTATATATAATCTCCTTATAATAATCACTTCTATGATCTCAAACATTGTTATGATGGGTTTGCCTCTTTCCTTTAAGATTATATTGTTGAAACATGCACAAAAATTGTTGAGTAGCATATCACTATTTGGCCATGTACTAAAATATGACCAATCCCAAGTGACCAACCAGCGTAGACATTTTATGCAAATCAATCAAGACTAACTTGTTGTAATCACAGTAGTCAAACACATTGAATACATCATGCGTATAAGACATTTTGCTTGAACCAAAAAAGGACCTGGAATGGTGCATTCTAATAGTAAATAATGAAGCTTCATATAACATGTAAACTGCTGTTTCTTGCGACTTTTGGTTTCTCAAAATCCAAACTATTCTAAATAATGGAACATCCTTAGATAAACTACACATTGCAATGAAAATTAAATATATATAAAAACTAAGTTTAGTAATTTCAGATTGAATCCAAACCGTTCTAAAACATAGTAAACATCCTACTAAAAATTAGGGATTTCAAATGTTATACCTTCCACAATGTGTAGACACTAGTCAGGTAGCAAGAATAGGAAGAGATGGTCGGTGCTTCACAGCAGCAGAAATGGATGGATCGTGTGTGGTTCGTTCGGGGGGTCGGTGCAGCTACAAATGATTGGCAACACAAGAAGGAGATGGTCGGTGATCCGCAAAAGCCTAATTGATTGTTGGTGGTTCGCAGAGGGTTTTGTGCAACAACGATAAAAGGAGGATGATCGCTAGAGGTTCGACGGGGTCAGTGCAGCATCAATAGTAGGAATAGATCGTCAAGGGTTCGCCGGGGGTTCGGTGCAGCGGAGGATACCGCCGTGACTTGGAAAAAAAGAATGCAGTGATGATCATTAGAGTAGGAGGTCGCATCAGCGAGATGCTGCAGGCACAGGAGAAGGGTACGCAGGAGAGCGACGAGTGTCCGGGAGAATTCAAGAGAGCTCTGTTTGGTATTTTAGGTTTAGGATTTTTAGGAAATACCCACACTGCCAATAAAATAAAGTTTTAAATGAAGTAAAATAACTAATACAATAAGTACAAAGTGTTATGTTGCTCGAAGCATCCGGGTGGGGATCAAAGTGGAATCCCCTGCCCGTTGCCCCTGGGTGGGTATAAATAGGCAAACCCAAGGAGTTTCAACGGGTATTGGATATCCGTGTATCCGACACGACCCGTTATGCCTCTGAACTTGTTAATTGTCCAAATATACACTAACAATCTCCTCCTATATTTTTGACAAATAAAGTATACATTTCGGAGTGCAGAAAGTGGAGAGTATCAAAATAAGTTTCCGACTTTACACATTTTCATAAGAGTTAGCACCGTTTTTAAAGAAAGACATTAACATGAGTTTTAAAACAATAACACATTACATCCAAAAAAGGTGATACTCAATAATAAATAAGTTTGGAAAAAAAATGACAATGGATAAATGTGTAACAATTCTACTCAGAGAGTAGATCATCATCATCCATATCAAAGTCCACTTTCTCTCCTCCATCTTCACCAGTGCCTGGAAGGAATTTCATGAGTCAGACTCTATGAATTCATAAACATATACAGTGACGTATCAAAGTAAACTAGCTCTACCTAAATGAGCTTAGTACTTATAGCGGTAGTGAAGTAACACTGTCAGCATCTCTATCTACTCTCAGAAGGACCAGTCAAGTTATGATTTAATAAATCACAGATTGTTATCATACTCATTAGTGACCACTATGTACCTCATCATATGATTTGGCACACCGGCATTTGCAACATTATCAAATATGGAATATTGTGTTATGATCACTAACGTTAGATTAACTCATACAATGACTTTCTATTCCCAGTTGAATAATTCTCAAATCAACTTACAATGAGAAAGATGTTAAGTCATCAGGTGTGGAATGACTAGCATCTAACCATCTTGGGCTTTCATCAAGAAATTATTTGGGATTTTTCAGTCTTTTATTAGATGCTTGAATGTTGCGACTATAGGTTCTTGTTATCAAAACATAAACATAGAAGGAAGTTTTATATTTCTATGAACTTTAATCTCATCTCCCCCGATGTTTTTATCGTGAGAACTCTATTTAAGCACTTTTTCATGGCGTCTGCAACATTATCTTTCGATCTCACATCCATAAGGGTCATAATCCCTTGACTCGTGAGAAAGGTCAACCAGGCTTGTTTCATCCTGAGTTGCCTTCTTTTGCTATTGAACAAAGTGTTCGTAGCAATCGTTTTCGTAGCCTGATTGTCGCAGTAAACTGTAACAGAACTCAATTTTAGGCTCGATAGTGGAATGTCCATCACCAAATCTCTTATCCATTCTGCTTCTTCTCCCGCTGAAGCTAAAACGTAGAGTTCGGATTCTATAGAAGATAGTGCAATATATGATTGCCTCTTGGACTTCCAGACAACAACTGCTCCTCCTAGTGTGTATATAAATCTAGTAGTAGACTTAATGTTGTTGATTTCTGAGCACCATGATGCATCAGAATATCCTTCCAAAACTGTAGGATGACCATAGTAATATAAAACATACTTTTGGGTGTGTTTCAGGTATTGCATAAGCCTATCGAGGGCATCCCAATGGTCTTGGCTAGGATTACTAGTGAATCTACTTAACATGTCGACCGTAAAGGCTATGCCAGGTCTTGTGCGGACCATAACATACATGAGACTACCAATCAGTTTAGCATAATCTAACTATCTAATCGCAACTCCATCATTGGGCTTCAAGCGATTATTGTAATCGTAAGGTGTCTCCACTGCTCTACATTCACTGTATCCTCACGTATCCAACATGGAATTTATGTAGTGGCTTTGACTTAGGGAAATGCCATTTTTCCCAAAGCTCACTTGCATGTCTAGTATAGTCTCAGCTATACCTAGTTCTTTAATGTTAAACTCTTTCATTAGTTCTGACCTAACGTCATCCACTACGGATTGATCAGAACCAAGAATCAGCATATCATCCACATATAAGCATATTATAGCGAATTTATTCGATCTATTACATATGTAAAGACATTTTTCCGAGAGACTCAATATGAATCTCATGTTTCTTACACTATAGTCAAACTTCTCATACCATAATTTTGGTGCTTGTTTTAGTCTGTATAGTTACTTGATTAACTTACAAACCTTACTTTTGTGACCGTCTACTATAAAACCTTCAGGTTGGCTCATGTATATTTCTTTGGTCAGATCTTCGTTCAAGAACGCAGTCTTAACATCCATTTGATGAACAATAAAGTTCTCAATAGACGCAATAGCAAGAAGTATCCTAATGGTTGCTATGTGACACACTAGTGAATATACATCAAAGTAATCCACCCCACTAACTTGTGTGAAACCTTTAGTCACCAGGCGTGCTTTATACTTAGCTACGCTACCATAAGGATTGAGCTTATTTTTCAGAAACCACTTACACTCTATAGTTTTTGCCCCTTTTGGCTTATCAACCAACGTCCAGGTTTTATTCTGAAGCAAAGAGTTCATCTCTTCATCAATGACTTCTTTTCAGAGTAGTGAATCTCTTGATCTCATTGCGTCCTTATAGGTGGATGGATCGACCTCAACGTGGTAAGTGACAAAGTCACTATCAAAGGTTCTGAGAGTTTGCTCTCTCACCAAAGTCCTTCTAGACTCTAGGACACTATTGTCTACCTAGACTGAATAGGAGGTGTTCGGTACTGATTCAGGTTCTTCCTTGGTAATAGTTGTTTGCATACATGAGATTGTCAGGTTCTTATCCTTAAGAAACTTATCCTCAAAGAACACATCATCCCTAGATTCAATAATTATATTATTAGACACGTCTAAGAATCTATCTGCAACACTATCTTTAGCACAACCTAAGTAGACACACATGTTGGTCCTAGGTCCATGTTTAGACCGTCTAGGGTCAAAGACCCTGACATAGACTATGCAGCCCCAGGTCTTAAGTCTAGTTATAGATGAGGGTCTCTTAAACCAAAGCTCGTAGGGCGTGACGTCTAACTTAGCATGAGAAATTTTGTTTAGAATATTGTTTGTAGTTAAAACTGCTTCTCTCTAATAGGCAGTAGGCATGTCAGCAGTGAGGAGCATAGAATTCAACATCTCTGTTAACGTTCTATTCTTTCTCTTGGCTATACCATTCGAGTGGGGTGAGTAAGGAGCAGTGATTTCTACTATGATGTCTTGAGAGGCAAGGAAACATCTGAACTCATTGGACACATATTCTCCTCCTCTATCACTTCTAAACCTCTTAACCTTCATGTCTAGTTGATTCTCTTTCCTGGTTTTGAAAAGACAAAAAATTTCAAATGCTTCATCTTTAGTTTTCATAAGATAGATGTGACAGAACCTAGAGCAGTCATATATAAATGCGATCATATACTTCATTCCTCATTTGGTGAAAAACTTTTAAAGTCACATATATCGGAATGTATAAGCTCTAGGGATGGTGTGCTTTTAGTAACCACACTAAAATATTTCCTAGTGATCTTAGTCTGAGCATACATGTCACATTTCTCAAACGGTGATTTAGTGTCTAATGTGATCTGGTGAGTTCTAGCTATTTGGAACATTTTCCTATAGTTCACATATCCTAGTCTCTCATGTAGAGTCTTGGGGCTAACTAAGTTTGTTTGAACGTGTTGAACTAGCTCATTTGCTTGACTTTGTCGGTACATCCTATTTTGGACGTAGTTCATCCAAAATAGTATGAGTTAACTGAATAGTGTTACTCTACCGCTTCAAAAGGTAAAAGACATACCAACATCACATAATAAACTTTAACATTTTTAAAAGTTAAAGTCTTACATGAGGATAGTAGCAGTGTTGCATTACCCACCTTCAAGACATCAACTGTCTCGCCATTCACAACTGTGACAGACACTTTCACAGCAGTGAGCTCTGTCATAAGATCAGCATTGTTGCAAATGTGGCACGTCGCCCCCAAATCTAAGTACCACTCTGTGCTAGCCTTAGCATTTCCGACCATCGCAACAAAAATGGAAGGCTCAGCTAGGCAAACCATATTGGCTTGGTTGCCATCCTATGGTGCTTTGGTTCTTTCCCATTTAGGGAGTCTGCAATCAGATGCACTGTGGCCCCACTTGGTACAGTTAAAACACTTGCCCTTGAACTTTTTTGTGCTTTTTTTAGAGCCTGCAACTTGGGAGCTACCATGAGAGGGTTTGGTCCTTTTAGGGTTCGACACGCATTTAGAACTGAGGACCATATTAGCCGCAACCTTCTGCTTGCTAACAGTTTTTAAAGCGTGTCGAGTCTTATTTTCATCCTCAATGTGAATAAATCGCTTGTGGTCATTAATACCAACTTGCATCTTCCTGCGGTACATTTCAGTTTTAAAATTATACCACGTAGAGGGAAGATTATAAATGATTGTAACAACAACAAATCTATCTGGCAGAGAGATATTCTCACTATGTAAAGAACCTACTAAAGCTTCAAAGTCCGATACCTGAGGGAGAATCGCTTTCTCCTCGTCGAACATGAAGGAATGGAATTTGTCCACCGGGTGCGCCTTGGATAGATCCTCCTCTTGCTTGAAGTGCTCCTCGAGTGCCTCCCAGATTTCCTTGGCAGTCTTCATCTTCAGGTACGTCTTTGCCAGGCTGGAGGACAGACAGTTCAACAAATAATCTCTGCAGAAGTCCTCGTCAGCGATCCAATGTGCCTCATCGTCAGTCCTCATAACGTTAGCACGATCAGATTGACCTGTGTAGAAGACGTTCAGGTACTTCATCCCAAACTGGGTATTCAACTTCCAGTCGTTGAACTCGGTTGTCGTGAATTTCTCTAGTTTTATCATTGGCATTGGAGAGGAGTAGTTGCTTCCCTTCATCATTAGGCTTCACGTTTCCAGGCTCCAAACAAATCAATATGTGCACTCCCTCACTATATTTGTTCACCAAACTAGTAAGGCTCTTGACAAAGCACTCTTGGTGGCTTCTTCACTATCAAGAAATTTGGCTAGAGCAAGGGTTCTGGCAAAACCTATCGTAGGGGACTTGGCTGTGAAGAATAAAGAGGTTCTCTAGCCTTTTGAATTCCACCAGCAGCAACTTGTCCCAACAAACACCTTTACAGGTTGGTCCTTTCAATCTGATGAGGGATAGATAAATGAAGCTTGGAGAAATTCAGACAATAAAATTTGCGACCAACTGTCAATCTCCTCCTTCCAAGATCCTATGAAGGTTATGCCCTTGGATTTGTGATTGATCGAGACAGTGGCGGTCCAAAGATTTTCTCTACCGGCGTTGGAGAGCTACAGCGGTGATAGGAAATTTATCGAGCCCGATTCCTCTCCAGGAGGCCGGACTGTTCTGTAGGCAGCGCGAATTTTTCCCTATTCCATGCGGCGACAGAACGACTAATGGTGGCGCTTCCTCCTTCCCGATGAAATCAACGGAGGAAACTAGGATGGAATTGGGAGTAGAAATCCAAGTGGCGTGCAGAAAAATTCTTCCCCCTTTTCGATCTCTGGCGGCAGCAATCGGCCTGCTCGTGATCGTCCAAGCAGAGGCTTCCTGCCAGGCGGTGAAAATCTTGTCCAGTCAGATCCGTTGATATGGAGGCAATGTATCCTTTATTCGATCAGAAGACTGCCCTACCATGCGGCGACAGAAAACTTCCGTCTTCTCCCAATTCCTTCAATCGAGGGAAAACAGCAGCGACAGACTTTCTTCCATTTTTCCGATCACTAAACAACGGCGGGATGCTACTTCCTCTTCCCGATCACCAGCGATCGAGAAGGCGATTTATCTCCTCCTGTGCGAAAACCAACGGAAATAGCAGGTTACGAAATTGTTCGAGCAACGAGGACGTAACTTCGAGAATGTTATGTTGCTCGAAGCATCCGGATGGGGATCAAAGTGGAATTCCCTACCCGTTGCCCCTAGGTGGGTATAAATAGGCAAACCCAAGGAGTTTTAACGGGTATTGAATATCTGTGTATCCGACACGACCTGTTATGCCTCTGAACCTGTTAATTGTCCAAATATACATTAACACAAAGTGCAATCTGATCTAATATGTTATTTACAAGATACAAAGTGTAAAAATTGAACATTGGATATCATGAGTACCTCTTGAGCGATGAAGATGACCAAGATCATCATTTTTTCTGGCTTTTTGGCACTTTGCACCCCCAATTACTGGGTTTTTGCACTTTGCACCCCCAAAGTTTAAAATTGGCAGATTGCACCCCCGAATTCATAAATTCTGGCACTTTGCACCCCATGGGGGATATTCATATACTTTGACATTATTAATAATAGGGTTTAGGGTTTTTATTTCTCCCGGTTTGACTTCACTCTCCACTCCCTTTACTCTCAACTCGCATAGTGCCGACGAAGGAGCACCCTCAACCATCGACGAAGGAGCACCCTTACTCGTCGATGAAGAAGCCCCCCTCTGTCGACGACGACGAAGAAGCCCCCCTCTACCGTCGACCTTCACGTCGAAGCACCGCCTAGAAGCGATCTCTGGTGCGGTCGACGAAGAAGCCCCCCTCTGTAATCGACAAAGAAGCCCCCTCTGTCGACCTTCACGCCGTCGACCGCCTGTTTGTTTCGCTTTGAAATTTTCAAGTTATTGGTTCTTCGGTAATGGTTCTCCTAGAAAATATTATGGTGTTAGTGTTGAGTCAACATTTTTTTCTTCTATGTTCAGGTAGTTTCTAGATCAACATTAATTAATCCAGTTCACAGCCCCAATCTCTGGTATTATTCATATTCACATGTTTTTTTTTCAGATTTCAGATTTGTTAGGGCGTGCGTCAACTATAATTTTGTTTTTAGGTGTAATTTGACTTTGATTAAGTAAATGACTCATCCCGAAGATATGGAGTGGGGAAATATGTTGGTTGACGAAATTTATTCTGAAGGGATGGGTGGTCTTCTTGGTAGTAGTGATGACTCGCAGAGCATGGACGAGGAATTCGATGATCAAAATTCATCATTTTCTGATGATGATTTGAATGATAGTGAATTTGAGGTAGAAGATTTGAATTTTGATGATAATATAGATGAAGAAATCGAATTGATTGGTGAAAGAGTCGAATCAAATCAATCTTTGAGTACGAATATGGGAATACATTTAAGGGAACATGGTAGTCAATCATCATCCAAGATACAAAAAGGGAAATGTCGTGAGGTCCAAGTATATCAAGGAGACGCGAACAATTCCAACTTTGAGTTTGAGGTCGGCTTGTGTTTTAATAATGCTTCTGACTTTAGGGATGTTGTGAGGCTGTACTCTATCAAGCAAGGGAAACCACTCAAATTTGTTAAAAATTGCAGTGACAAAATCAAAGGTGCGATTGTGGTTGGATTATATATTCTTCTTTCATGTCAAAGAATGAAAAAAACTTTCAAATTAAAACAATTCAAGGGGAGCACACATGTTGTAGAGTTGTAAGTTCCCAACATTGTAACTCTAAGTTCTTGCCCATAAATATGAACATTATATTAGAAGCAATCCGTAGTGGACCGCTAGTTCAATGAAGGAAATCATGCAGAAGGATAACAAAACGTCTCTCAGTATATGGAAGATGTATATAGTTAAAAAACATGCTTCCAAATTAATTAGTGGCTCGAAATATGAGCAGTATGCAAAGCTTTGGGATTACTTTGAAGAAATTTATAGGACTAATCCGGATACAACAATCAAGGTGAAATGCAAGCATGATGTAGCCTCCCAAACATGTTTTTTAGAAGACTTTATATATGTTGGGGTGCGTTGAAGAAATGTTTCATGGCCAGATGTCGGCCAATTATTTGTTTGGATGAGACTCATTTGAAGACATCAACTGGTGGAGTCTTGTTATGCGCTGTTGGAGGTTATGAGAATAATAACATGTACCCTATTGCTTACACTGTTGTTTTAAAGGAAATTACTAAGACATGGAAATGGTTAGTTAGTCTTCTAATATAAGACTTGTGCATTGAAAACACACACATGGTCGATAATATCAGATAAACAAAAAGGGCTAATGAAAGCTATCGAGGAGCTACTACCCAATGCGGAGCATAGATTCTGTTTGCGACATATGTATGATAACTTCAAACAAAAACATAGATGTCGACACCTAAAGGATATGTTATGGAAGGCTGCATCCGCTACTAGGATTGTGGATTTCAATCTTGAAATGGAGAAGTTGAAAGCGTGTGATAAAAAAGCTTACGAATGGGTTAAAGAACGACATGACAAACATTGGGCAAAGTCTCATTTTAGTACTGGCATAAATGTGACATGTTGTTAAATAATTTTGTGAAGCTTTTAACAAAGTGATTCTAAAAGCTAGAGATAAGCCTATAATAACAATGTTGGAGACTATAAGGGTGCTACTTATGAAGAGGCTTCACATACAAAGAGATAAGGTATTCAAATTTAATGACAATATATGTCATTCCATACAACAGATATTGGAAAACAACACAAAAAATGCTCATAACTACATTTTAATATGGAATGGACACCACAAATTTGAGGTTAAAGGGTGGAGAGGAGATAAGTGGACGATTGATTTTGGGTTGTAGGAGTTGTAGTTGCAGGCGTTGGGACATAATAAGTATTCCTTGTGTGCACGCAACATCATGTATATTCTATCGGAGAGAAAATGTTGAAGACTACGTTGAACATTGGTATAGAACGGATATGTTTATAAGAGCATATGAACACATGTTAAATCCCATAAAATCACATAAGGAGTGACCATTGACGAATTTGAATCCAATAATTCCGTGGTGTAACGTTCACAAAAAGCCTGGAAGCCCGTCACATTATGCTAGAAGAAAAGAGGAGGACAAATTGGAAGACCAAAAATACGGAGTTAAAAGACATGGGATGAAGTACACGTGCTCCAACTGTGATATGAGAGGGCACAACAAGAAGAGTTGCATTGAAGTCTGCAACACCAATGCTACAACATCTACTACAAAAAAAACTACCGGTAAGCATTTAGTTATCTTAAATTTCTTTTGTCATTTTTATTATGTAATTATTTTTTAATTATGTGTTTATGTGTAGGTAAGGAAGAATATGTGATCGTGAACTTACTCTTGTGGAGCTTATTGTGATCTTTATGCTGCGCAACATTATGATTTTCATGCCGTGTATCTTTAGTATTTGAAACTCATGTATCTTTACTATTTGAAACTCATGTATTTTTACTATTTGGAACTCATGTATGTTTATTTGGAACACTTTATTGTGTTTTTCGAAATATGAATGTATTTTAATTTAAACTTTCAAATTATGATATCTATGTATACATATGATGTTAATGGGGCTTGGATTATGATTGCAAGTTATGATATCTATGTATGCATATAATTGCAAATAGCAAATCTAAATTTTTTGAGAAAACCACTCACTTAACTACCTAGGTCAGAGATAGGTGAGTGAGATAAACAGTTTAATGTTTTAATTAAGAGAATATGTTAAAAATGAGTAGAAAATTTTATATGGAAAGTTAGTTTCTCATCATGTCGCTTTTTCTTCTTAATAAATTTATTGGAAAAATTAATGATCAATTACAGTGTGCAAATAGCTAAAAAAAGAAGTCCGGGGTGCAAAACGCCAAAATGGCTTTTTGGAGAGGAGCCGGAGCTAAATACCCCTCAAATATCGGCCATGAGGTGCAAAGTGCCAGAATTTATGAATTCGGGGTGCAATCCGCCAATTTTAAACTTTAGGGGTGCAAAGTGTCAAAACCCAGTAATTGGGGGTGCAAAGTGCAAAAAAGTCTCTTTTTTCCGCCACTTTCGAATGGAGATAAATTTATAGTTCTCACACGATCTCTTACAGGGGAGATTTTTCGGTCTGGGTTCCGGACGGTCCGAGACCAAGGCGGAAGATGCATGTGGAGCCCACGCATTTTGGGAGTGTAACGTGCATTTTTGAGCGGGCCCATGCATTCACGTCTTTTTCCGGTTCCATCCGGGAATCCAGACAGAAAAATTTCTCCTTTTCCAGGTGACTATCCGCCAAAACCACGCTCTTCCATCAAGCCTCCGGCGGTCGGGGAAGAGATGTTGTTCCAGGTGGGAGGACAGGGAGCACGTCCGACCTTCTTTGAGATGGCGGCGGCGCAGCAGCTTCCGACCAGCCTTAGAGCAGCTCTAAGTTACTCCCTTGGCGTAATTACTTCCTTTAATCATTATTATCCTCAACTTCCTGCTTTATTTTGTTAGAAGCCCTGTGATTACGGTGACACAACCTACTTCGAAGGAAGTGTTTCTCCTTTTGGAAATCTATCTTGAATTTGGTGTTAGGTCTGATCTGTTAAATTTTCCAACATGGATTTGTTGCTCTTTTTGTTCTTTTTAACTGTTTCATGGAGATGCTCTACAATTAAACGCTATGTATTTTTTTTTGTACCTCCTTGAAACTGTCTTACCTTTTGGAACTCTTATCTTCTATTTTGGTGATGCTCTTCAATTAGTAAGATTATGACAAACGATAGGGCATAATGGCGACAAAGGATCCATATAGCAGACCCCATTATAGTGGGATGAAGGCTTGAATGTTGTTGTTATTGTTGTATCTGATGCTCTTCAATGATGACAAAGGATCCATATAGCCGACCCTACTGTAGTAGGATAAAGGCTTGAGTGTTGTTGTTTTGTTGTATCTGATGCTCTTCAATTGAACGCCACTTTACACTTACTGATGATGTTTTACAGGTTCTTGCATTGAGAAGGCCATTCATTCACACAATTTTGGATTTTGATGACGAGTTCTTTGCTGTGTTGATGATGGTTCTTGAAAGTCACAGCTTGAGAACCAATGGTTTGTATTTGTGATGGTGCTTGGTTTTTCTGTTATTGTTTGGATTTTTTGTTAGGTCAAGATAAAAGGATGGACATGATCTGCTTCATGTGACCTGTTCATCCATCGTGACTTTCTCAGATGTCTGCTTCCGTTGTCGCATGACATAAGAAGCCGTAATGTTTCCTCCTCGTATTTATGCCTGTTCAATGTGGGTCCCACTTAGCTTCGATAATGCTATTCTCAATAATGTCTCGTGCAATTATATCCTGCTAATTTGAAATGTATTCCTGTTTGCTATAACTATAAGGAGATGTAGCCAAGGGGAGTCGGGAGACTCACCTAACTGGTGGGGTGGAGCAGAGTGCTTGGTAGAGGTTTGAATGGTACATAGACTGAATGCCGTCACCGGAAGTTAACTAGGAAGTGGGTGGTTTGCCTACTGATTATTGAGAGTGATTTTGTTGGGTATCTAGGCAGTGAATCACCGTGGCTGGTTCGGATTTCTAGGAGGGATTTGGATAGTTTCTGTTAGGGATGTTATGAATGTGGGAAGAATAACTAAAATTCTTGGATCATTGATCCAGACAAAAAGAGAGGCTCCTATCGCCATGCAGACCATTGTGTGACCCGATTCCTAACAGTTGGTTTTGTAGTAATATAAGATGTGTCTTGTTGATTTTAAGCACTACATTGTCTTCAACTACAAAATTGATTTCTTGTCGCTTTCATCTTGATTAATGCGGCATCACATTTACAGATGCATCTTTCTCAGAGTCATTATAATGGCCTAAGAAGGCGACCATCCATCAACCTTGTGCCAATCAGAAATGCTTCCAAAGCAGATTCAAATGATAATCTTCATCATTCTTGCTTGGGGAGGCGCCAAAAAGTTCTCTCAGTGGTATTTCTGGTATTTTTTTTCAGACTGCTGTTTTGTTTAAGCTACTTGGTAAGATACTTCCATCTGTTCTTTGAATGTATTTAGAAATTATTATTAAGGCTTATTGCATTTCTGTGTGAATGAAGTGACATTGCAGTTAAAACATATTTGAGTTTGGAGGAAATTTTTTAAAAGGAGCTTTTTCAAGAACTAAGAACAACATTGAGATTAATTCTGAATCTTTCTTAATACGTCGGTTTATCTGTTTAATGTTTTGGTTCATGTTTATGCAGAAACTACCCAAAAGTGAATTGATATTTCTATTTACCTCATTCTAATGTTTCCTGGATACTGCATCTTCTTTGAGTTTGCTTCCTATTTCTTGGTTGGGGCATTTTAAGTTGAAGCAGCCATTCAACTAGCACCTTCAGCAAACAATGCTTCAATATAGTTCAAAGTTGGTTCACTTCTTAGTTACTTGTTCATGATACTGGCAAATCATCCTGTGTTAGCTATTCCCTTCACTAGACTTTCAGCTACTGGGCCATTCAAGGGATGCTCTCTCACAATTTTTTCTTTGGTCACAGTATTTCACTGTAATTGAACATGAATTTAATCAATCGAAGACTTAGAAACTTGCAATAACCTCTTTATAATGTGTAGCTACGTAGCACGAAGACGGAAACGGGAACGTGATTTAAAAAAATAAGAATACGGGAAACATTTTTTAATTTTTTAAATTATTTTAATATAAGTATTAATTAATATAAAAATAAAACAACTAATAAACTAATTGTACATATCTTGAATTGTAACAATTTTTTTTTAATAAGACTGCAACATAGACCATACATATGAAAACCATGACTTCAAAATTTTATTATACATTATTGGTATTTCATATAAGGTTATAAATAATAATTCATAAAATGTTATACAAATATAGAGAAGATTCAAAGAAACAAACACCATAAAAAACAATATACCATATGTCCACATCATTACATCAATTGATCATTGTTCCGTTACATTCACATGCAAAATATCAAGTTTAAAAATTAAACATTCTCTCCAACAGTATCATCTTCATCATTGTTGAAACTGAAACTCGGTCTCAAGAAGAGTTCGGGCCCAAGAGGTGTAGCTTGCACTTACTTCTCCTGAACCAGCACACCTGACCGGACTCTTAGGAATTAGGAACTGGCCCTGGGCTGTAGCGTGGAGGTCCCGTCCACACACCCGGAAGGGCTTAGAACGCTTCCCCTCTCAAGCCAAAAGCTGAACTGAGCACCTTGGATGATGGAGACTACGGCGCGCAACACCTTGAAGACGGCGCACTGACAAATGACCGTGAAGAGCATCGCCATAATAGGCGTCCTGATCGCAAGCCGATTTATTAATAATTAATAATAATTGTTATCAAATTATTATTAATTATTAATCCATGCGTTGTGTGTTTTATTTTTAATAATTGCACTTCTATTTCATGTAATATGTACATTATGGTTATGATATAAAACCATGATGTATGTGTGTGTTTTATTTTCATGTTTTCATGTTTGGGCTGCATGTAGCCAGTTGGAGTGTTGTTGTTGTTGTAGCCTATATATAGGCATGTCCCCCCCCCTCTATTTGGAGATGGAATGAAAAGAAAATTTGAAAACCCTAACCTCTTGAAGCTTCCTCCTTTCTCATCTCTTGGCCGAACTTTCTCTTGCTCCTCCTTCTCTCTCCTTGGCCGCCGACCACCTCTCATCCCCTCTCTCAAATCTCGGTTTTCCTCCTCCCTCCTCCTCCCCTCTACCCCTTGAACAAAAAAAACCGAGCCCTAGCCACCACCATTCACCCGACCCCTCCCTCTTTCTCCAACCCGGCCACCACTCCTCTCCTACCCGAGCCACCATCCACAACTCCCAAGGCCGCCACCTCTTCCTTTTCCCTCCAACAAGAGCCGACCACCCTCCTCCTTCCTCCGTCCCGAACCACCACCATCAGGGCCAACCCGGACCACCTCCACCTCCACCAAGCCAAGCCACCACCTCCACTACAAAAACAAAACCGACCCCCTCCCTCATAAATTCCTTCCTAAATCCAAAAGATACCCTTCCAAGCTCATTCTAAAATCATACCATATTTTCCCTCCTCTTGCCATAACCAAAATATCACCTACCATAAATTCCCTTAACTCTCCATATTGAGAATATCTCTTTCCATTAATATTTCCAATCCACCACCTTTTCTCTCTCTTACCATACTTGAAGATATTTATTTCCATATTAAGACGATTTCGACGGGACTCTCCATTTCCAGCGTTACGCGACGAAGGCGGACGAATTTCACTCCTACCGGCGTGATTCCGGTGGAGCCGTTGAAGAACGATCCTCGCCGAGTGAATCGGAATCATCTATTCCGGTTTGGTAACGAACCTTTCCACTTTCGTGTGTCTCTTTCCTTAAATAATCTTGTGGTGGAATTTCTGGCATTAAATTTTGAAATCATTTGAAATTTCGTGATTAGCTTTAATTGTTTTTGCGTTATTTTCTTGATTAACTTAATTTTCGTAACGGGTTTGACGAGCCCTCGTTTTCTTTTGTTGGGAGAGATCTACCTTTTCCGAATTCGTGATTATTTTCGGTAGATCTCTTTGGGTACAACCTTCGCTCGTTCGGATCCAATTTTGGTCCTTTTAGCTCGATCGGATACCGGCCTATCGCCCTTTTTTGATCTCGAAACGGTTTGGCTACCCGCACGCTAGCGTGAAATTGAATGAATGTAATAGCGTGGAGCGGCGTAGAACAATTGTGTGAGCGTAGAATTAGTTCGTGAAGAGATAGTCGTGCGCGTCCGTAGTTATAATTCGGCTCTAACGCGTACGCCTACATCAATTTGGTATCAGAGGGAGCTTCACGTCAATTTCCTAATTGGCCCCCTCCCCCTTTTTCTTTGAGCACCGACACGCACCATGCACGTTCATTGCACAACATAAAAAAATCAATTTTAAATTTTTGGTCTGCAAATAGCGGCCTAAAATTTTCAATTTTTCTCAAATCTCAAAAAAATAAAATTCTGAAATTTCTCCATTATTTTCTTAGTAAGAAAACAAAAAATAATTTTATTTTTCATTAAGTAATTATTTTTATTAAGTTGTTTTAAAATTTTAATTTTGGTCTGCCAATAGCGGCCTAGATTTTTATTTTCTCAGTAAAAAAAATCCAGCAAAATTTTTTAATGATCCTCATATTTTTCCAGCAAAAACCCTATTTTATCATATTTAAGACCCTAGTGGTTAAGCAGGAACAAATCCATTTTCGTTAGAGTTATGTTGTCCTGATACCCTTTTCCTTCACATGCACTAAGTCCGGGTGAATTTCTCTCCCCGGTTCGCGCTAAGATGGCTTATGACGTACATGCTACTCATTCCAACACTTATCCTCCCACGTTTAGTAGGACCCCCACGTATGACGGTTTAGGGTGTCCTAAAATTTTTAGGGATTGGCTTAAGGGTATAGAACTTCATTTTAAGTGTTACGGATGGGATGACCCCCAAAAGATTCACTTTGCCCGAGAGCGGTTAATAGGTCAGGCCCGGTTATTTTGGATGAACGAAGAGCGTCGTGTTGATGGTTATCAACATAATTTGCAGGCGATGCGTAGCCTCCTATCGGATCAATTTGATCCCGCCTATCTCCGTACTACCAACACCAAGCATGTGAGTGAGTATCGTTATGACACTAGTTCCATACCAACCTGTAGGACTGACTATAAACCAAATGCCCAGATCAAGCGGCACATAACTGAAGATTTGGCTCCCCTTCAACAAGGGAATAAGTCGGTCTCAGATTATATGAAGTTCTTTAAGGACGTGACTGTTAGGAGCGGTGTGAAAGAGTTGCCTGAGGTCACCCTTTCTAGGTTTCGTAGGGGGTTAGACCCCTACATCCAGGGTAAATTACTACATTATTGTCACACCGACCTAGACATCACCTTTAATACGGCTTTGGAGATTGAGAAGCACCGACCTCCTAGGAGAAAGGTTCACTCACGTCAGAAGATTATTACCTTTGAGTCTAGTGGCGTATACGATCTTGGACCCTTGGTTCTATTGAGTGTCCTCCTATGATTACGCCCATAGAACCTTTTGAGTCATCCCGTGTGTTTCCTGCTCTAGTTATTGACTCCTCTGATGAGTCAAAGGAAAGGCCTAGGATGGTGCCCGTCATTGAGGACGAGGCTGTTATCCCTGACGATTATAGCGACGATGAGGATATTGGTTACCCTAGTGACTTGGATGAGGATTCCACCACTGAGGAATCATCTCCACTCCCCGTCGACGACATTTTGGAGCCTACGGTTACTCCTGCTGAGATTACACCTGAGTCGGTAGGCATTTTACCTGATGATGAGAGTTTACTTAGTAGTGACTTAGGAGATGATCTGTTCGGACTCGAGCTGGTTCCTCTTAGACCGAAATATTTTGAGGACTGTTCTGATGATCCTGATATATTGGATGTTCCGACTGATTGGGAAGACTTACCATTGATGAACGAGTTATGCTTGGATGATTTTAGTGCTATGAGCCCGAACAATATTTCTTTGATGCAAACACCTTTATCTGACGTTCCTGATTTAAAGCTTCCGTCGGGCTCAATTTTACCCTTGTCTGAGACCATAATTGATTCTAAATTAAATAACTTGGATAGTGTGTCAGAAGAAATTGTAAGCAAGGAAGTTGCATTATTGGACGACTTTTTGGATTGTACCCCGGGTTTGATTTTACCGACTCGTTCCCCTGACCCGTTGACTCGACGTACTGATCATTTAGGACATGAGTGTGGTACGATTGATTTCAGGAGTTCTACGGTGCCTCCTGAGTTCATTCTGCCAGTACCCCCAGATGAGGTCCCGTTAGTGCCTCCAGATCACGTATTATTGTTGCCGACCTATGACCCGACCACTGATTCTGAATTACATGATATATCTAATGAATTGGTAGACATGTCAAACGAATTTTCTGTAAGGGCGAATCCATTGTTTGAATTTTCATATGACTTTAATGGCTTGCAACTGAGTGATCTTTCTTGGATGTTAAACCCGTGTTTCGACGTTGAGAATGACTTAGCTACTCCTTTGGACATGTCCCCTTTGACGACCTATTACCCTACGAGTCCGTCGTTGGTCACACCCTCGGATGTTTTAGATTTTATTTCTGTGGCGACTATTTACTTTATCCTAATTTTATCCTCCATGAACTCTAAAGAAAATCATTTATCGAATTATACGTTTAGGATAGGGCCGCTTATAGTGCCTCCTGATGAGATTCCCTCGGCGCCACCAGATTTAGTTCTGTTGGTGCCGCCTTATGTCGTTCCGTTACCACCGAATGTACTAAGTACATTTGCACATGATGATGCTCGCAATGAATTTTATTTACGTAAGCACTTTAGTGCAGCGCCAACCACGTTACAACAATCTATTCAAATTCTTGCTAGCATACAAAAAAGAGCGTCTTACGGTATAATTTACGATTTGACTTGGTGCGTCTTGTCCCTGAACGGTTGCCTTCAGGCACTATAGAAAGTGGGCGAGTTGGCGAGATGGACCATTTGCGGAATTTAATGACATTAGGAGAACGCGCAGTACTTTTGAGGTTTTTCACTGATTGGGGT
The DNA here is from genome assembly GCA_039513925.1 of Platanthera zijinensis. NCBI lineage: Eukaryota > Viridiplantae > Streptophyta > Magnoliopsida > Asparagales > Orchidaceae > Platanthera > Platanthera zijinensis. The sequence goes on along the minus strand of CM077088.1, from coordinate 182,947,824 downwards.
GATATCCCTATTTTTAATGTTTCTGATTTAATGCTGCATGTATTTCCACCACTTGAGTTATTTGCCTGTCCGTCTGGTTCCACTTCGTTCTCTTATGGGTTGGGTAGTGAGTTTGTGCCTGGATCGCTCTCTTTTTTCGGTCTTCACTGGAGGTACGTTTGTAGTTGATGTTGAAATTTTTCTTCCTTTATTGCCTAATGCTTTTCCGAGGTTCCCCAGGACCATCTTTTTGCATTACAGGATACTCTAGGTTGAAGTGCTCCCCTCTACTTGTGGCGATGTTGGCCACTACCTGCTTCGTTGGCTTGATCGTCCAGTCTCCAATGTCCATTGGCCGTTTGGATCGGAGGTAGCTCGTTTGGTTGTAGCTCTCCCGCGCTGGTGCAGTCAAATCCACTCATCGGTGATGAGTATTTTCGAGCGGGGGAGGATTGATGGAGACTACGGCGCGCAACACCTTGAAGACGGCGCACTGACAAATGACCGTGAAGAGCATCGCCATAATAGGCGTCCTGATCGCAAGCCGATTTATTAATAATTAATAATAATTGTTATCAAATTATTATTAATTATTAATCCATGCGTTGTGTGTTTTATTTTTAATAATTGCACTTCTATTTCATGTAATATGTACATTATGGTTATGATATAAAACCATGATGTATGCGTGTGTTTTATTTTAATGTTTTCATGTTTGGGCTGCATGTAGCCAGTTGGAGTGTTGTTGTTGTTGTAGCCTATATAGGCATGTCCCCCCCTCTATTTGGAGATGGAATGAAAAGAAAATTTGAAAACCCTAACCTCTTGAAGCTTCCTCCTTTCTCATCTCTTGGCCGAACTTTCTCTTGCTCCTCCTTCTCTCTCCTTGGCCGCCGGCCACCTCTCATCCCCTCTCTCAAATCTCGGTTTTCCTCCTCCCTCCTCCTCCCCTCTACCCCTTGAACAAAAAAACCGAGCCCTAGCCACCACCATCCACCCGACCCCTCCCTCTTTCTCCAACCCGGCCACCACTCCTCTCCTACCCGAGCCACCATCCACAACTCCCAAGGCCGCCACCTCTTCCTTTTCCCTCCAACAAGAGCCGACCACCCTCCTTCCTCCGTCCCGAACCACCACCATCAGGGCCAACCCGGGCCACCTCCACCTCCACCAAGCCAAGCCGCCACCTCCACTACAAAAACAAAACCGACCCCCTCCCTCATAAATTCCTTCCTAAATCCAAAAGATACCCTTCCAAGCTCATTCTAAAATCATACCATATTTTCCCTCCTCTTGCCATAACCAAAATATCACCTACCATAAATTCCCTTAACTCTCCATATTGGGAATATCTCTTTCCATTAATATTTCCAATCCACCACCTTTTCTCTCTCTTACCATTCTTGAAGATATTTATTTCCATATTAAGACGATTTCGACGGGACTCTCCATTTCCAGCGTTACGCGACGAAGGCGGACGAATTTCACTCCTACCGGCGTGATTCCGGTGGAGCCGTTGAAGAACGATCTTCGCCGAGTGAATCGGAATCATCCATTCCGGTTGGGTAACGAACCTTTCCACTTTCGTGTGTCTCTTTCCTTAAATAATCTTGTGGTGGAATTTCTGGCATTAAATTTTGAAATCATTTGAAATTTCGTGATTAGCTTTAATTGTTTTTGCGTTGTTTTCTTGATTAACTTAATTTTCGTAACGGGTTTGGCGAACCCTCGTTTTCTTTTGTTGGGAGAGATCTACCTTTTTCGAATTCGTGATTATTCTCGGTAGATCTCTTTGGGTACAACCTTCGCTCGTCCGGATCCAATATTGGTCCTTTTAGCTCGATCGGATACCGGCCTATTGCCCTTATTTGATCTCGAAACGGTTTGACTACCCGCACGCTAGCGTGAAATTGAATGAATGTAATAGCGTGGAGCGGCGTAGAGCAATTGTGTGAGCGTAGAATTAGTTCGTGAAGAGATAGTCGTGCGCGTCCGTAGTTATAATTCGGCTCTAACGCGTACGTTTACATCATTGGAGGGCACTCGAAGTCAACCAGAAACGACCTGAGGAAAAGGAAGCCAAAAGGACTCGATCCCCTCCAAAGATGCCCACATGGTCTATATATAGTTTTCTGACTTGGCCTGCAAATAGCGCAATACCTCATTTTGGGAATGCTATACGCAACCCAAAGGGGTCTGCCAACAGCCAAACTCCGCTCTCTGGAGGGGCTATTAACAGGCCAGCGGGGGCATTCTGGTAAATCCACTACCGGGCGAGTGGTTCCTGCTGCCACCACTCGCCTGGGGCGGCGAGTGCCCGGAAGAGGCCAACACTCACAGCCTCGACCAGGATTGAGGGCGAGTGCAAGACTTTTTACCCCACTCGCCTTTCTTCTAGTTTAGTCATGAGGCGGGTGTAAGCCTAGGTTTCCTACTCGCCCCCCATACCACTGACGACTTGATCTTCCACGAGCTGAGGCCTTCCGTTCCCACTCGCCCATCCGGCTCGTCTATTCCTAAAGCTGCCTTATTTGACTAGGTCTTTCCCTGACGGACCCACTCGGTGAACACGGGGTTGTGCACAATCCATGCTCTTTGCGAGATTGTCCCAAGTTCGGAAAAAAACGTTCGACGAGTGGTGGCTAATCCTGAGGGAATCCAATGGTGGGCTCCACAATATGCTATATATACATGCCAACCTAGGGGGAGTGGAGAATACCATAACCTTCCCCTCCCCTTTTCCCGATCTTTATCACATCATGCCTCTCTCTAAGAAATTCCAAGATTGTCTCGCCAAGGTGAGGGAGCTACATTCATCTAATACTGCTGAACTCATGCCCTGGCTCGCTCACCGATCCCCCAGTAAGTTGCTGAAGCGCAAGTCAGCGAAAAAGGCTAAGCTTGACTTGGCGGCCAGCGATCCCCCTCTCGATATTCCGCCTTCCACGCCAGGCCCTGGGCTCACACACCCCTCCTCAATACAGGTCCTAAAAATCACATTTGCTCCTGCTATATGAAACAGACGGCTTTGATATGACCATATTGGGTACGCTTGCAGGGTGACCATTCTAAAGAAGGAAGCGCCGACGTGATTCCATCCGACCAGGATGCCTTATCCCGTGGTGGCGCGAGTCTCCTACTGATCCAGGGCAAGCCCCTTCTCACGGGCACACTTCCTCGAACCACCACCAATAGTCCCGCGAGAACCCTCGATAACCTATCCCTTTTTTTGTTTCACTTTGCCGCCTAACTCATCAGTGTTACTATGTTGTAGCTTCCCCCTTTGGATCTACCGACCGGGCTCGTTGCCGTTAAGGTCGCCGACACGTGAGTCCATACGCGATCCCGCCCTTAATTCTGCTTCCGTGATGAAAGACACTATAGACGTCCCGATTCCCTCCTCCACTCTGATTCCTGATCCTGTCTCCTTCCGACCGGGCCATGGAAAGGCACTTGCCGTCTCTCTCGGCCGACCCTTCCAAAGGCAACCAAGTTCGTCCTGCCAACCCCACCACCAATGGGCCTCCACATCGCACGGTTAGTCGAAACACTTACCCTCTTATCCATGTTCTAAGTCAGCCTTTTAAAATTTCAATCGTCTCAGGCCTTCCCGGGAGCTCAGAAGCCGAAGAATCTTCCGAGCATGAGTTCTTCTCGCCACCCCCTTCTCCCAACTCGCTCGAAAATTTTCTAGGCGACCCAAGCAACCCCGCCGAAATGAAGAGGTGGATGGTAAAGGTCCTCAAGAAGTATGGGCTTATGCTGCGAGAACTTCAGGAGGAGAGGGTCGCCGGCGAGCAGCGACTGCGTGATCTCGAACAGGGTTACACGAAGCTGGCTGACAAGGTGAGGCGAGGAACGGGAGTCGAGATGACCTCCCCCGGGCCTCTCACCGATCACATTGAGGAGAACATGCGCCTTATGCATCGGGATCTCGAGCCGTTCCACGAGTTCAATAATTTTCACCGACTGCCGGGGACGGGGGTGCGAGGCCGGGGAAGATGGAAATGGCTCCCATTTTGAGCCTACCTGTGTTCGCCCTCTAGTCCCCCACGGTCTTTCCTTTATCACCTGTTGATTTTCTATTTTTCTGCGCTTGAGAACATTCCCAGAACTGGTTCATGTAATAATTAATGTAGTAGTTGATGAAATATTTAACGTTTGTCTATTTCGCACGAGTGCATGGTCTTAATTCACCGGGTCGCTGTTTTGTGATTCGAATTCTCGCTCTGCTCGCTCGATGGTAGGATAGGTCTCGGAGGGTCGATGACAAGGTTAGCGGTTTGCCATGAGTGGATGACCCGCATCACCCCGGCTCTCTCTTATTATTATTATATTTTTTTTTATAAATAGGACCCCTCACCTACTCTTTCCCATCACATTTATTGCCCTTGTACATCCTTGACCCCTAACTTCTCGCCCTTAACACCCTCTCATTAGGTTTCGCAGAGATGGGTAAGGCGAGAGTCGATGCGGACGAAATGTCGAAATGTGCGAGGCAGTTTGCCGAGTACAATTCTTTGACCGGAACCTGTTAGAGGAGGAGCACCTCCCCTTCGTGGCTGGTTATGTCACTCCCGGGTTCGTTGCTTGCCGAACGAAAAGGGGCGAGACGATAAATACGTTCCTTGCAAACGAACTCAACTTCCCCATCTCGCATTTCGAGGTGGGGCTGCGACTTCTCCTCTGGTCGGAGGTTGGCCAAGTCCTGAATTACTTCGGGGCCGTCCCCGCGCAACTCAACCCCAACGTGATCGCCATGTTGGTCGCCTTCGCGAGCTTCCTCCGCAAGGAGCAGATCGAGTTCAACCTCACCGTCTTCCGGAAGCTCTTCATCTATTGGGCCACTAACAATGGTGTTGCCTTCTTCACCGGCTCCCAGTTCAAGGTGCGCGAGACCGCCAACAAAAATCACCATTGGGTTACGAAATTTGTCTTCATAAAGGGGGATCTCGGAAACATTCCCTACTCGCCCATTCAGCGAAGCTAGGAGACTTACCGAGCGCCAACAGTATCGAGTGACAACGCCAACCTCCACCAATTCTTCCTCCACAAGAACTTCAAGGTCGCCATCCTGAGAAGGGGCCTCGACCCGCTCCCTTCAGTTCTCTCGGGCAAAGGTACGCTTCCTTCTCGCTTCATTCCAATCTCGCTAGGGACGAATGTTCTTTCGATAATGCTGAGTAATTTTCTGCGTGCAGAGATTGATCCCGGAGCACCCGCCCTTTGCGTATGCCGGGTTGGATGCCGATCCACTCGCCCGAGAGTGGGCAGTCACGGCGGCGTGCAGGAGAGAGTCAAAGACACCCGCTCCCTCCAGCAGTAGGAAGCGAACTGCCCCCACCGACCCCGACTCGCCTTGCACCTTCCGTCGGGGAGGAAACTAAAAAAGACGACGACGTCCAAAGGCAAACAAGTCCCGAGGGACCCGCAGGAGGAGGAGCGGGGTAAGGGCGATCTTCCCGAATCTCCTGTCGGGACGGAGCCCGAGGCTCGCAAGGAGGAGCCTCCGAACGCGCACCACAATTTTGGTCTTGTCGGGAAGGTAAGGGATCACGTCGACGAGCCGATGGTGCTGTGGGACGATAAGGCCATCCGGATCTCGATCTCCTCGCTCCTCCCCTCCTGGTCCGAGCGCCGACCTCCAAGCAGACATGCCTTCGCCCTCGGCTTCGGGCTATACGGGCGCGAGGACGTGAAGGTCTACGATGACATGACTATGTAAAAGCTTACCCACGAGAGCACGCGAGCTCAAATGCGCTCTTTGGAGCTCGCGCATATGGATGTTCGCCACGACTTTACTCTTAGCCGCAAGTGGACTGATGCTGAAGAATCTCGTGCTCTCGCAGAGGATGCGGCGTCGGATTTGAAGCGAAAGCTCGAGATCGACGAAGGCATTCTTGAGAAGAACTCCGGCGGGGTGGTAAGCGCCGACTCTGCTAGGCCTCTTCCTTATCACTCTCATTTTTCTAATCTCCTGATTCTTGTAGGATGCTCAGACCCCCGACCGCATGCGCATGCGCGCCGCCGATCTGGAGGAACGTAACCAACTGTTGGAGGGACAGAACTGTTGGGTTTTGCTATACGTCACAACACTTGTGCGCAGCGGAAATGGAACAAGAAAACCCAAAAGAGTTCGGATCTAGCGATGAACATTGATCAAGAAGTAAAATGCAATTAATAAAATTGTACCTTTGAGGGATTGAGTCAATACTCAACCAAGGTGCTCCGAATGATTCTAACGAACGACAACGACCAGAGTTCCGAGCGTAGAATAGTGTCCACGCCTCTACGAGTATCCACCCGAGCACAGAGAGCCCTAGACTCTTGTCACACAAGATCTAAGTTGGAAGTAGGTTTGCCCTCAACGTCTCCACGGACTACTAGATCCGTTAAAGGAGAGACGACGATGACGAATACGACGCTTAGGAAACAATTTACGGTGACGTACAGGAACGACAGACGGTCGGTGGCGAGAAACGGCTTTCACGACCTAGCGGAACAGTTCCGTCGTCGGGAGGAAGAAGAAGAGGCCGACTCGCTCGGTATCGGTCGATTAGGTCAAAAGGAATAGTTACTTTTTTAGTTTACTGTTTACATCATATATATATACAGTAGACCAAAACTTCCGATACCTGCAGACCACGCCGAACCGAACTTAAAGGAAATAAACCGGAGGATACAAAATTCGTCGAGTATTCACGTCGATACTCGACGAATCAAAAGTTATTCGTCGAAACAACACGAGTATACTCGACGAATCGAGACAGGGCAAATCGTCCAAATATTAAGGTGATATTCGACGAATCAGGATCTAACTCGTCGAATCTGTCATGACGATACTCTGCGAATCAAGTCCAATTCGTCGAGATAACATTACGATACTCGACGAATTCAAATAGACTCATTGAGATGTTACGACTATACTCGACGAATTCAAGACTATTCATCGAAACCTTACGACTATACTCGACGAATTTCCCTTAGATTCATCCGACCACTTACCTGATGATCCATATTCACAATATAAGTCCCGGAATGAAAATCCTTCACATCCAGAACGTCATAGACTTGGTCCTTCACTCATATCACATATGAGTAAGGCCAACACAAACTCTTTTCAACTTCTCCTATGCTCTTATGTGCGACCCCTTAGGCTCATATTGCGTTGACAGTGAGACTACATGTTTGATCACTTCCAGATCACCATGGTAAAACCAACAATAACAAACAGCTCAAGGCCGAGATCACCCGTCTGGTTGAGACCGTCCTTCCTTCGGCTTGCGGCGAGTCGAGCAGTCAAGGAAGAAAGCCGTGGATGTATAGCGAGGCGGAGGTCAACGAAATGATGAGGGTCACCTCCATCAAGGCCGCAGATCACACGCTCCAGTTGATGCGAGATCTCCGAGTGCTGACGCGCGATTGCGAGAAGATCGCCGCCAAAGAGCTGGTTCCCGAGCTGTTTGTTCCCTTCCCCGTACTAGGCGAGGAGGAGGACGAGTTCGACTCGCTCTTTGACGAGGTGGACGACGACCAGGATGATCAGTCGGGAGGAGCCGACTAGGGAGGGACTCGCTGTATATATATATATATATATATATATATATATATATATACGGTATATATATTATAAGCTCGAGCTTTTTTAGGGGAAAAAAAGCTCGAGCGTTATCGCGGGTCGCGGATTATTAGGGCTAGCGATTTCTGATTTCGGCCTGGACATTTCCGCTCGATTCGTGGTGATTCCATCCCGATTGCTTCTCCGGCTGGCGATTTCCTCCACCGCTGCGATATCCGGGTGATTCCTTCCCGATCGCATCTTCACCGGGCGATCTCCTCCACCGCAGTCTATCGAATCCTTGTGTATCCCTCCCGATCGCAGCTTCACCTGCCGTTTTCCTCCACCGCAATCGTTTACATCCTGGTGATTCCACTTCTGATCGCAGCTTCACCTGCGTTTTCCTCCACCGCAATCGTTCAGATCCCGGTGATTCCCTCCATTTCGCAGATCCGCCGGGCATTTTCCTCCACCGATAACGCTGATTCCTGGTGATTCCCTCCCGATCGCAGCTACGCCTGGCGATTTCCTCCACAGCAACCTTTCAGATCCGGTATGTCCCGATGGTCAACTAAGCTCCCCTTACAGATTTTTTCCTAATTTAATTGTGACCCTTAAAATTTCTTCCAGGTTTGACAACTTCGCAGCGGTGTGAATTCGGACGATTCCCTCCCAGTCGCAGTGCCCTTTCAAGTCGTCTTCCCGTGGTATATTTCTATCTCTGTCATGTTCTAAAAAATGTTGTTATTCATTTTGGGAATGTAATTTCTACTTGTTAGGGTTTGCTGGAATGTATGCGATTTTGTGTGTTTCCGTATGTGATTGGTATGTTTGTGGTTTTGTGTGTTAAATTCTAATTGTTATGGTAGTTTATGAATGTATGCAGTTTTATGTGTGTGTAATTTCTACTTGTTATGTACAGTTTCACGTCATTCGTAATGACTTCAGAGTCATCAAATTCAGAAAGTATGGATGTTATAGCTGAAACAAATATAGATTCAAATGAGCCTATTGTTAAAGAACCGTATGTTAGTTTGGTGTTTGAAAGCGTTGATGAAGCATATTGGTTTTATAATAGTTATGCTCTTCATTTAGGATTTGGAATTAAGAAAGGATCTACTGCTAAATCATTTACTTCAGGAGATGTTATTGGCAGAAGATTCGAATGTAATAAGTCTGGTTTAAAAACTTCAAAAGAGGGCGAAGGATGTTCAACAAGAGCACATCGATTAACAAGGGTAAATTGCAAAGCCAAAATGGATATTCGCAAGAATAAGGACGATAATTGGGTTGTCACTGGATTTATAAAGCAGCATAATCATGAGTTAGATACTCCAAGAAAAGCTAAGAGACATCGCTCACATAATGTACTTCACAAAGATAAGGAGGTTAAAAATTTGATGGATCAACTTTATAGTGCTGGAATGGGTCCTGCTAAAATTGCAAGGATTTTAAATGAAACCAATACTAATAGCTCAATTTCTGCAAAACAAGTTTCAATGCATTTGAGTGAACACCGCAAAAATAATATAGGGAATGAAGGTGCATCAGTGTTTGCATATCTAAAGAAGCAGCAAGAGTTAGATCCAAATTTCTACTTTGATATAGAATTGGATTGTAATTTAGTCCTTCGTTCTTTTTTCTGGGCGGATTCAAGGTCACGAAATGATTTTTTAACATTTGGGGATGTTATTGTGTTTGATGTTACTTACAAAACCAACAAATTTATGATGCCATTTGCACCTTTTACGGGGGTAAACCATCACAGACAGTCAATTTTATTTGGTTGTGCTTTACTAGCAGATGAGACAGAAGAAACATTTCAGTGGTTGTTCAATCAGTGGTTAAATTGTATGTTTAACAAAGCACCTAAAGTTATAATTACCGATATGGATGGAGCAATGTATAATGCAATTAAAAAAGTGTTTCCGGACACGTGTCATAGATTTTGCTCATGGCACATAGGAAAACACCTAGTTGAGCATGTTCTTGAAATCCGAGATATTAATGGAGATTTTAAGAAGGATTATTATGAGTGGTTTAATAGCAAGGATGTGAGCACAAGTGAACTGAGATGGAAACTATTTATTCAAAAGTACAGCATTCAAGGTCATAATAATTGGTTGTTAAAGATGTGGGATCGAAGACAACATTGGGTTCCAGCTTATTTAAAAGATCATTTTGTTGCGGGAATGACATCAAGCGGCCGGAGCGAAAGCATAAATGCATTTTTTGATGGTTTTGTAAATTCTAAAACTCAGTTATTAGAATTTATAACACAGTACGAGAAGGCATTGCATTCACGACATCAAGCAGAAGAAAAAGAAGATTTCAGTACATTGAATTCAGGGGCTAATTTGTTAACAAGTTATGCTCTTGAAAGATTTGCAGCACAGTTTTACACCAAAAATATGTTTAAACTTTTTCAACAAGAATTCAAGCAGAGCCTAGAATGTTGGTATGAGGAAGTAAATACAATTGGTTCTATTACAACATTTAGAGTTGGTCTTTCTTGTGAGGATGCAAACAATTGGTGCACTGTCTTATATGATGATTGCAATACAAAAGTAATTTGTGAATGTGCTAAATTCGCGACAGATGGTTTTTTATGCAAACATATCCTGCACATAATGATCGCTAAGAAGCATCTACAAAGTTTTCCAGAACAATATCTATTGAAGAGGTGGTCTATTTCTGCTAAAAGTAATTCAGACAATGAAAAAATGGTTGATACTAGTGATATTGTGACGCCAATGATGAAATGGAAACTAACTAATACCCAAACAAATATTTTTAATCTTGCAACTACATCTAAGGAAGCATATGATCTAGCAATGTCAAAATTAAATGGATTGTTAGAGAATTTAAGGGATTCTTTCAATTACACAGAAGCATCAAGTATTGCCAGCCAGATAGGTTCTACTCCAACTTGTCCAGCTTCGTATGGTATTTCAATTCGAGATCCTCCCATTGTGAAAACCAAAGGAAGACCAAAAATTGCATCAAGAATTGAATCGGGTATAGAGATCTCTCAAGCACAAGGAAAGAGAAGGACTTGTGGTACTTGTGGTGGCAAAGGACATTATTCAACAACATGTCCCCAAAAGGATAAAGTAAGTTTTAAAACTGTTTTGGTATTCTCTTTTTTGTTGACTTTATTGATCATTTTTATTATCTATTGATTTGTTTTAACAGGCTGGCATTGTGAAGAAAGACCAATATGGAGCTGTCTAGATGAGTTTTTTGTTTTATCAGGCTGATGTTGAATTTTGTGAACCTTGTGTATGTGGTCTTTTCAGGATTTTATGTTCAAGGGGCCAAAATATAGTGGTTGATGTTGAAACTTAAACAAAGTAATGTAGTCCAGAAGAGTAGGATTTACTGGATTTGTGCCTGCATTTACCAATTGCTTCTTATGAAATGATGTCGCTGGCTTTCCATTCAGTGAGACGGAATTCATAAAGGACATTTTATTTGTTGATAAAAAGTGTTAGTATATCCCCATATTCTTGACCTCGATCTGTTAGAAGGTGTTTCTTTATTGATCTTGAAAATTCCGTTATATGCGAGTCCATGAAAAGGCCCTCTGTATTCTGGAGATATTTTTGTAACTTTCATCAAAATATGGTAGTATTTATTTAAAAAGAAATCATTCACTTTCTATCGGCATATCTGTGAGTTTATTAACATATACAGAGTTTTGGAAAATATACATTCAAAATAGAATTACATTAATGAAACCACTTCTTTTTGTTTTGATTAAGCTAGTTTTCTGGAGTGTAGCCATTGGTAAATTACATTACCTATTCAGTAGATATAAATACACAAAAGTCAAACCTCACCTCAGTTGTATATTGGGCCCTTTTTAAGATGTAGCAATGTATAAGTGATAAGTTCATTTGTTTGATAATGATTATCATTTGATATATTTGTATGAAAGAATTTAGTGTAGGTGCAATGTCAAAATGTTCCAAAATGTGTTTAAAAAACAAACTTTAAACTTTGTTTTGAGAAAAATGACCAAAACATGCTATAAAAGGGAATATATACACTCAAGCTTTTTTGAGCTTAAAAAAGCTTGAGTGTATATATTCCAAACCCATATATATATATATATATATATATATATATATATATATATATATATATATATATATGCTTTTTTCCTTTTTACCTTGTAATTTTTATTTTTCTGCTCCTTTCTTGTACACTCGCCCGCAAGGTGATCTTTTGGTAATCTGTTATTATATAATGAAAACCACTTTTCTTTCCCAACTTGTCATTTTTTCCGTGTGCTTCCTCGCCGAGTGTTTTACTCTCAACACACTCTTTCAGATTTTGGGTTTGCTCGCCGCGAGATCGATTCGTTAATCCGTAATCATGGTCACCCTTTAGGAGAGCGCCATGTCGCACTTGCGCGTACACACCATATTCGAGGCATAATTATTTTAAGGTAGAACACGCTACGCTAGAATCCATCGGAGTTAGGTCAGTTTTAACGGCTCGCTTCCCGTGAGCACGCGCTATATAAGGGCCTCACGTTCTCGCCCCTTTGGTGGTTAGGATCAAGTAAGAAATTAGGAACCACTCGCCTCTTGGACTGACGTTGTTCGATGATGGCTTCTCGAGGAATAGGAGAGTGCTCGGTTGGCGAGATCCATCCCGGAGTAACCCCACTCGCCTACTCCTTCCTTCTGGTCTCCTAGCCTCACTCGCCTATATCTCATCGCCTTTCTCTTTCTATAACCTGCCCCTGGTGAGCCTTCGGGCCTGCTAGCTAGTGAGAGTCAGGTCAGTGGGTCTGCTCGGGGCTATCACTAGTACCATCTGCCACCGAGTGATTTCTGGCCCTGCCATCTAGTGGGAGCCTGGTCAACAGGATCTTCTCGGGGCTATCATTTCATCAATTTGTCACCGAGTGACTTCTGGCCCTGCCAACTAGTGGGAGTCTGGTCAGCGGGATCTTCTCAGGGCTCTCATTTCAACCATCTGCCACCGAGTGATTTCCGACCCTGCCAACTAGTGGAAGCCTGGTCAGCGGGAACTTCTCGGGACTATTATTTCAGTCATCTACCACCGAGTGAATTCCGACCCTGCCAGTTAATGGGAGCCTAGTCAGCTGGATCTTCTTGAGGCTCTTATTTCAACCATCTGTCACCTAGTGACTTCCGGCCCCGCCAGCTAGTAGGAGCCTGGTCAGCTGGATCTTCTCGAGCCTATCATTACAGCCATCTTCCACCGAGTGACTTCCGACCCTGACAGCTAGTGGGAGCCTGGTCAGCTGGTTCTTCTCGGGGCTCTCATTTCAAACATCTGCCACCGAGTGACTTCCGACCCTGCCAGCTAGTCGGAGCCTGGTCAGCGGGATCTTCTCGGGGCTATCATTTCAGCCATGTGCCACCGAGTGACTTCTGGTCCTGCCAGCTAGTGAGAGCTGGTCAGTGGGATCTTCTCGAGGCTAAACTTTTCTAAGCCGCATACATTGTTTAACAGTAAAAGACATTTTGGAAAAATGACAATCAATAAGCAAAGACTTTCTCTTTTATTTATAAAAGTTCAGAGATAGAAACGTTTCATATCATCACTACTACAGGTGTGACTTAGGGACTCCCCTTTTAAATTCTGGAGGCGGCGCCCGCCCGACTTCAGTGCTTCCTCAACTATGTAGGGGTCCTCCCAATTCGGATTGAGCTTTTCCACAGCTGCTGATCTCCCTACTGTGTCTACTTTCTTTAACACTAGATCCCCTTCTGCGAACTGCCTGACTCTTACATGCTTGTCAAAGTACGGTGCCATCCGTCGCTTGACCTCCTCTTGCCTAACGGCGGCCACGTCGCGAAGTTCCTCTACTAGGTCCAATGAGAGCCATAGCTCACCTTCGTTCTCTATCCTCCATTCCTCATCCCCTTCCCCGACAGCTATTACCCGCAGCGACTTGACCTCAAACTCCACCGGTAGAACGACCTTGCAGCCGTGAGAAAGTTTGAAAGGGGTCTCCCCTGTGGCTGTGTTGGGGGTAGTCCTCAGGGCCCACAGGACCGAGGGAAGCTGCTCTACCCAGTTCCCCTCCAAGTTCTCCACCTTCTTTAGCAAGTTCACAATGATCTTGTTTGTCGCATCCACCTGCCCGTTACTCCTAGAGTGGTGGACGGACGCAAACCTGAATCTATCCCTAGCTGGGTACAAAAGCTGACAAACTCTTCACTGACAAACTTTGACCCATTGTTAGTGGCTATGACTTGAGGGAGTCCATGTGGACATATGATCTCCCTCCATACGAAGTTACTGTTGGGTTTTGCTAATCGTCACAACATTTGTGCGCAGCGGAATAAGGATACAAGGAAAACCCAAAAGTACGTTGTGGATCTTGCGATGACCATTAATCAAGAAGTAATGTTGCAATAAATAAATTTATACCTTTGCGGGATTGAGTCGATACTCAACTTAGGTGCTCCGATTGATTCCAACGAACGACAACAGCCGGAGTTCTGAGCATAGAATAGTGTCCACGCCTCTACGGGTATCCACACGAGCACGGAGAACCCTAGACTCTTGTCGCACAAGATCTAGGTCGGAAGAAGGCTTGCCCTCAATGTCTCCACGGAGTGCAAGATTCGTTCAAGGAGAGGCGGCAACAACGATGACGACACCTTGGAAACACTTTTCGGCGGCGACAAAGGACGGCAGACTATCGGCGGTGACAAGCGGAGGTCGGCGACAACAAGCGGCGGTCGGTGACAACAAGCGGCGGTCGGCGACAACAAGCGGCGGTCGGCGAGAACAAGCGGCGGTCGGCGAGAACAAGCGGCGGTCGGCGAGAACAAGCGGCGACGGTCGGCGAGAACAAGCGGCGACGGTCGGCGAGAACAAGCGGCGGCGGTCGCGGACAACAAGCGGCGGCGGTCGCGGATGCGTAACAGTTCCGTCGCGAAGAAGAAGCCATCGGTTTCGCGATTTAGGTTTAGAATTAACAGTCGCTTATTCGGTTCAACAGTAAAATCGTATTTATATCTTGAACCGAACCGGCCAATGCCAGCAAAGTCCGTCGAACCGGACTTAGGAAAAATCAAATAGGTCGAGACAGAAATTCGGCGAGTATCGAATTGATATTCGACGAATCGGCGAGAGGCATATGACGATACACGACGAATCGTGAAGTTATCATGATGACACTCGACGAATCGGCGAGAGATAACAACGATACCCGACGAATTGGCTATAGGTCATGACGATACTCGACGAATCGAGACCATTCGTCGAAAAAACCCTTACCTATACTCGACGAATTTTTCTTAGCTATTTCCGTCTACATACCGGTCGACCCATATTTACAATACAGGTCCCGGAATAACATTCCACCATGTCCAGATCGTCATAGGCTTGATCCTTCACTCATATCACATATGAGCAAGGCCAACACAAACCTATCCAACTTCTCCAATACTCTTATGTGCGATCCCATAGGCTCATACTGCGTTGACAGTGATGCTACATGCTTGATCACTTCCAGATCATCATGGTAGAACCAATAGTCTCCTACTTGATCTTGAAAGTATCAAACAAAAGCTTCATAAACAACAAGCGACATCTAGCAATGCATCATTGCTCCCTAAGCAATAAGAGTTTAAAACTCGAAAGCCATTGTGATCAATGTATCAGTGTTGTCATGTCCCTTCGTCCCTTTAATCCGGATAGAACTAGAGGTACAAATCGTGTCACCCTCATAATTGTTCAATTCTAGTTTTCTTGATCTAGAATGGACTTCCAGAAATTGGTGAGTCCAATATCATATATTGACTCAACTAAGCATGACCATGCATTTCTCAGTCCCATTCCATCAAGGGGCCCATGAATGCAACTCCTGTCATATAGGATGACAAATCCCATCTCTGCTCACACGCAAACACCCAAATGATTTGTAACGTACCCAATAACCATCTTTATCATCCAACTTTCTCAGGACTGGACTTTTGATAGCATCAAAACACGTTCTTCCTCACTTAGTGAGTGCTGTGACTTCAGGTCAAAGAACCACAAATACCATTGCCACTTGAGCCATACTTGTGACACATTCATATAACAATCCACAAAGTATTCTCACGGTGGGTCTGTCCAGTACAACTTGTTCATAACAAGTACCCATGTGATGACTTGATATCACAATATCATAACCTGTGAGGACGGGTCATCAGTCAATGCACATGCTAGTCTTAAAGATATCATCATCGCCCTTAGCTTCTAAGATGATACAACGACCAGGGACCTTTAAGAATGAAACTTCTTGGATTATAGGTTCTCACTTCAAGTCACTACTTGACCTATGAAAGCAAATACTCTAAGGACATTTATACAGTTAACTACTCTATCACAATGAAAATAATAACACAATAAAAGAACTTGCCAGCTATATAAATGAAATGCATGCAGTATTTTTATTCATCAAATGAAATATCTTACAGCCAACAAATATACAATCCACAAGACTCAAACTAGGGTTGATCATTAAGGTATCGTATACCCATTGATCTAACATGACCATCATGCTTTCTCTGTGCGAGAGGTTTTGTCAGTGGATCCGCAATGTTCTCCTTAGTCAACACTCTGCATATGCTCACATCTTCTCGATCGATTATCTCTCGAATTAGATGGAACCACCGAAGTATGTGCTTGGAGCGCTGATGAGATCTAGGTTCCGAAGCAAGTGCAATTGCACCGTTGTTGTCATAGTAGAGAACTACGGGACAAACAATGATTGGAACTACATCTAAGTCATCGATGAATTTCCTAATCCATACAGTCTCTTTCGCTGCATTTGCAGCGACGATATACTCGGCCTCAGTTATAGAATCGACAACTGTCTCCTGCTTGGAACTCTTCCAGCTAACAATGCCTCCATTTAGGCAAAACACAAACCCTGACTGAGACTTTGAATCATCCCTATCAGTTTGAGAGCTAGCATCCGTGTAACCCTTTACAACGAGCTCTTACTCTCCACCGAATACCAAGAACGTATCCTTAATCCTTCTCAAGTACTTAAAGATATTATTGATGGCAATCCAATGACTTTCACCGGGATCAGACTGATACCTTCTAGTCACGCTCAAGGCATAAGAGACATCAGGTCGAGTACATATCATTGCATACATGATTGACCCAATTGCGGAAGCATATGCAATCAACTTCATGCGGTCCTTATCTTCATAAGATTTGGGACATTGGTCTTTAGAAAGACTAACACTATGAGACATGGGTAAGAATCCTTTCTTAAACTCAAGCATGTTGAACCGTTTCAACACCTTATCAATATATGTACTTTGGGTCAAACCCAACAACTTCTTCGATCTATCTCTATAGATCTTAATACCAATTATATAAGTCGCTTCGCCCAAGTCTTTCATTGAAAAACAGTTCTCTAGATTGTTCTTAACAACTTGTAGGGTCGGTTTGTCATTCCCGATCAGCAGTATGTCATCTACATACAATATCAGGAAGACAACAATACTCCCACTAATCCTTTTGTAAATACATTGTTCATCCTTGTTCTTAATAAAACAAAACTCTTTGATCTTTTCATCAAAACGAAGATTCCAACTTCGAGAAGCTTGTTTCAAACCATAAATGGATCTCTGCAGCTTACATATTTTAGTGGCTTCACCTGGAGATACAAAATCCTCGGGTTGTGTCATATACACTTCATCATGGAGGTTTCCATTTAGGAAAGCCGTTTTGACATCCATCTGCCAGATCTCGTAGTCATAATGCGCAGCAATAACAAGCAGAATTCTGATGGACTTAACCATAGTAACAGGATGTGTAATCAAGGTGCGCGCCTAGGCGCGCCTGAGGCGCCAGGCGCATGGGGCGCAAGCCAGTGCGCCTTAGCTAGCCCAAGGCGGGCGATGTGCCTCAGGCGCGCCTAGGCGCGCGCCTCACGTGCCTACAGGGCGCAGTTCAGGCGCGCCTGATTGCCTGAACCAGTTTTAACCTAAAAACCGGTTCAGGCAATCAGGCGCTGCCTTATATCGCGATTCACTTCATCATTTTTCCCTGCATGCCTGTTATGTTCTAGGGTTTAGGATCGAGCTGCATCGCCGACTGCTGATTCCCTCCCCGATTCCTCCACTCTTTGCCTTTCTTCTCACCGGAGTCGCCACCGCTCATCTCGCCGGAGTCACTGATTTATCGCCGGAGACACAGAAGAAGGATTAGTCGGCCGTCGACGCCGTTCTCCTACACTGATTTCTCGCTGAAAACTCTGCATCCTCTCATCTCCTCCTTTAATTGTAAGATTCATTCTCCATTTCTCCTCTTATTTCTTCTTTTAATTGCTGCTATGGATTCCTATGATTATTTGCGATGATTTTTGTTTCTTTCTAAGTTTTGTGCTTCACTGTGCTTTACTCCTGCATCCTCTCATTCAGCTTCACTGTGCTTCACTCCTAATCAAACCTTTTAGGAAGGGCTTCCAGTTCACTGTAGGTTTCATCTAGTTCACTATTTTACAGTTAAACAGTGAACTGGATGAAGCCCAGTTCACTGTAAACAGTGAACTGAGCTTCCAGTTCACTGTAAATCAGTGAACTGGATGAAGCCCAGTTCACTGAATACAGTGAAATGGGCTTCCAGTTTACTGTAAACAGTGAACTGGGCTTCCAGTTTACTGTAAACAGTGAACTGGGCTTCATCCAGTTCACTGTAAACAGTGAACTGGAAGCCCAGTTCACTGTTTACAGTGAATTGGATGAAGCCTACAGTGAACAAGAAAAAATGTGGTTCCTAGCAGTCCATAAATTTGATATTTCTCAGAAATGTTCATTTTCTCAATCATAGTAATTCCTAGCAGCACATAAATTTCTTTCCTAAGCAACATAAACAAGAAAAAATGCATTTAGTTTCATCAGATTTGTTCATCTTATATTCTTGTTGGCAATTTATATTATGCCTTCTTATATTCAGCAGATTTCTTTAAAGCATATAACCTTGGTTATGAAAAGAAGGTAATTTTGATTTGAATCCAATAAAATATTATTCGTCTTCATAGCAAGAACTCAAAGAATCCAACATATGGTGTGGTTAACTGGTTATGCTTGTTCATGTTGTTGTTCCTTGTAGTCTTGTAGCCATCATTTTATATTTATGCTTTTTCATGCTGTTTATGCTTAAGTAGACCTAAAATGTTTTTGTATTATGAACATATAAAATTAATTCCGTTATTCCTTTTCTTACTGACCCGAATTTTTGCATGCTTCGTAGTATTACGTATTTAGCTCTGAAAATTAGTTCAGCATCCAGCTCTGAAAATGGATGCAAGTGGTTCTGGTTCATCCAGCATCCAATCAAGGATTGATCCATGCTGGAAGTACGTGCGTCAGATTTCTTCCGCCAATAAAAACGACTTGACTTGCATTTTCTGTGATAAAGTCACGAAGGGTGGAATTTATCGTGCTAAACAACATATTGTTGGGGGATTCAGAAATGCAAAAGCTTGTCTTAAAAGCCCCCCACATGTGCGCAACGAAATACAAGAATACATGGAGAAAAAAACAAGTGCAAGCAACACAGACAACCAATCAATGCCTGACTTTGCAGATATCGACACATTTGGCAGTGATGAAGAAATGAAAGCCAATGTGGGCAAGATTCATAAAAGAGAAAGCTTCTCCAAGAAGCCTCGAACTAAAGGACCAATAGATGTGTTCTTTGCTACAAAGGTTGGCAATATGGGGGCACAAAAAGGAGCTGAACAAAAGATGAAACAAACTTCTATTAATGAAGCTTGCAAGGAGTTGAGAGGGCGAGCTTGTAAACATATAGCTCAATGGATGTACGATGCAGCTATCCCATTCAATACTGTAAAACATCCTAGTTTTGCGAAAATGGTGGAATCCATTGGACAATTTGGAGTTGGATTGAAGCCACCGAGTTACCATGAGATTCGTGTCCCTTTGCTAAATAATGAAGTCACTGAAGTAAAAGATATGATGAAGACATACGAGGATGAGTGGAGGGTCTTTGAATGTTCTATTATGGCTGATGGATGGACAGATCGGAAACAGAGAACGTTAATTAATTTTTTAGTCAATTCACCAAAAGGTACATTTTTCCTAGAATCTGTCGATGCATCTAACTACTCGAAGACGGGGAAAAATTGTTTGAATTGCTGGATAGAGTGGTTGAAAGGGTTGGAGAGATAAATGTGGTGTAAGTTGTTACGGATAGTGCAAGCAATAATGTGCTAGCAGGTAAATTAGTAATTATTCATTACTATTGTTAATCATCTTCAATTTTTATTTTTTGTGTACTTATATGATACTTTCATACCCAACAAACACTCTAACAGGTAAATTATTGGAAGCAAAACGTCCAAATTTATATTGGACGCCATGTGCAGCGCATTGTATTGATCTAATGCTGGAGGATATTGGAAAAATGCCCAACATTAGCCGCACACTAAAGAGGGCAATGACCGTAAATTGCTATATTTATGTTCGGCCTGGAGTTGTGAACATGCTAAGGAGCTTTATGGGGTAAGTTGAGCTTGTTAGGCCCGCTGTGACGAGGTTTGCAACGTCTTTCTTAACAATTCAGCGCATTCACAAGCAGAAAAACAATCTAAGGAAGATGTTTACCTCACCTGAATGGTCTTCGAGCAAGTGGGCAAAAGAAAGCGGAGGTAAACAAGTGCAGAGCATTATACTAATGATTTCTTTTTGGAGAAGTATAGTGGATATTTTAAAAATATTTGGTCCTTTAGTCCGCGTATTAAGATTAGTGGACGGTGAGAAAAGACCTGCCATGGGTTATATTTATGAAGCGATGGATAGAGCTAAAGAGACGATCATTAGTTCTTTTAATGAGGAGGGCAAATATATGGATGTCCTAAAAATTGTGGATAAAAGATGGGAAAGCCAACTTCATCGACCTCTTCATGCCGCGGGTCACTATTTAAATCCAGAATATTTCTACTCTAATCCCACTATTGCAGAAGATGGAGAAATTATGGAGGGCTTATACAAGACAATGCAAAGACTGATTCCAAACCATGAAGAGCAAGATAAAATTATTGACCAATTAACTCTATATAGAAATGTTGAAGGACTATTTGGAATGGAGTTTGCAATTCGGCATAGAAAAATTAAGTCCCCAGGTAAATTACATAATATTCAAACAAGTTTGTTTTGATTTTTCAATTTTTAAATATTTACTATCTTAATAGCTGAGTGGTGGCAATCGTATGATGCTTCAACTCCAAATCTAAGAAGATTTGCGATAAAGGTGCTTAGTCTTACATGCAGTGCATCCAGTTGTGAGCGAAATTGGAGTTTTTTTGAACATGTAAGCTTTTAAAATTTATTATCAGTAATTTATATTTTATATATTAAAGATAACTTATTTATATGGTTATTGTTTATTGCAGATACATAGCAAAAAAAGAAACTGTTACGCCCCCGCTACGCTTTACGGGTCGCCACTATGTTCGGAGGAGCAAGAACGCGCTAAACAACGGGGCTGAACCTTCCGGTTCAGCCCCCACTCAGTGAACCGGCCGACCAGGGGCTGAACCAGGCGGGTTCAGCCCCCTTGGGAGGGGCCGGCCGGCCCCTCCATGCCCGGATATATATATATCCGGGCAGCCCCCTTTGGGGGTGCATGCAAAGTATGATCAGGTAGCCTCCTTCTTCTTCCTAACCCTAAATCTCCTCTTACTCTCTAGATCTCTCTCTTTAGTTGCTCTTTAGTAGTTATTCCCTAACATTTGGTATCAGAGGCTTCGATTCTCTCCATGGTGAACACTCGCAATCAAGAGGAGTCCTCGCGGATTGAAACCCTAGAGGAGAATGTTGTTGGCCTAACCGATTCGATGACGGCCATGGAAGGGCGGCCATGGAGGCCCGGATGGAGGAGTTGAAGGCGTTGTTGAAAGGAAAGTGACCGGCTAGTGAGGATTCGGCCGGATCGGGCGCCGAACTGGGCGGAATGGGCGGAAATCAACCCGGCGCGGGCTCGGCAGCCGCGTATGGCGGTTTGGCGGGTTCGATTCCGCCCGGAATCGGCGCAGGAGGGTCCGGTGGCCCTGGATGGGCGGCGTACGGGCCAGCAGGGGGCTCGACAGCGATGCAGGGGGGCTTGGCAGGGCCGATTCCGTCCGGATTCGCGGCAGGCGGGTTCGGCGAGACTGGACTGGGTCGCGGCCAGGGACGCCGGGGCTGGGAAGAACCCGGTGGGTTTCGGCGGCCACCCGATGTTACGGGACAGCCAAGGGGAGGGCTCCTCCCTCCTCGTGGATTTGGGGCACCGGGAGTGGCCGGTTTTGGCCAAGGATGGGGCGGCCAGCCACAACCCCCTCCTTGGGGAGCAGGTCCGCATCAAGGCTACGACGGTTTCGAGCAAGGGGAGCCCGCAAGACGGGAAGGAGGTCAGGGGGGACAACGTTTAACTCCCGGATTAACTCGGATGTACCTCCCGGAGTTCGAGGGCGGCGACACCTTGGAGTGGATCCAAAAGGCGGAATTATTTTTCCAATACCAGGAGGTGCCGGAAGGCCAGTGGGTGCAGCTAGCGTCCTTCCATTTGAAGGACGACGCTTTCCAGTTGACGCAGTGGTTCCTGCGAGGACGGGAGTACGTGCCTTGGGGGGAATTTGTGGAGGGATTTTCGGCCAGGTTTGGTCCATTGGAGTACGAGAACTTTGAGGCCCTCCTTCAGAAGCTTCGTCAAAAAGGGTCGGTGATGGAGTATCGTACGGAGTTCGAGAAGTTGGCAAATCGGGTTCAGTGGTCAGAGAGGACACTCTACAGCTGTTTCATATCTGGTCTCAAGGAGCACATTCGTGACGAGGTGCAGGCACTCATGCCTCGATCATTGAACCACGCGATTACCTTGGCTCGTATACAGGAGGAGAGGTTCAACAGGCAGAGGGCTCGCATCATGAGTAGGCCGGCTTTGACCCCTGCGACCGCAGCACGACGAGAGCAGCCTATGGGTACCAAGCCGACTGTGACTCGGTTATCTTGGAGTGAGTTATCCGCCCGAAAGGAGAAGGGTCTGTGCTTTAACTGCGACGAGAAGTTTGTGCCAGGTCATAAATGCCAGAAGATACAGGTGTTCATGTTGCATCAAGATGCGGACGAGCCGGCTCCGGATGAGGAGCTGGAGGTAGATGTGGAGGCAACTGAGTTCTGGGTTTCTCTACATGCTCTTGAGGGTTGCGCTCCCCCGCTTACTATGCGGCTGGCGGGCCGGATTGCCCAAAAAAGAGTTACCATTCTGGTGGACAGTGGGAGTACCCACAACTTCATACATCCCGATGTGGCACGACGAGTTGGGCACGTGATTGACAGGGGAGCTGCCTTTCACGTTATGGTGGCGGATGGCAGCAGGCTGCAGTGCGAGGGGGTGCTGAGGGGAGTGGAAATGCGGATACGTGACTATGTGGGAAGGACTGACGTCTACCTGTTACCTATTCGGGGCTCAGACATGGTGCTGGGAGTTCAGTGGTTGCGCCAGTTACAGCGGGTGACGTTTGACTGGAAACATATGACTATGGAGTTTGTGCACGGAGAAAAACAGTTTTGCCTGCAAGGGATCATGTCATCTCCGGTTAAGGAGGTTTCTCTTCGCAGCTTGCAGCGGTTGAGCGGGGACGGACAGCTGATGGCCATCCTTCGGGAGGTCCAGACCGGCGATTCCACGCCTTATGAGGTACCGGTTCAGTTACAGTTACTTCTGACAGATTATGCTGATGTTTTTCAGGAGCCACGTACTTTGCCACCGCCGAGGTTTCGAGACCACCGTATTCCGCTCAAGGCGGATGCTGAGCCGACGAATGTTCGGCCGTACCATTACCCACACGTGCAAAAGGCGGAGATTGAACGGAGTGTCCGCGAGATGCTGGAGGCCGGCATCATTCGGCCGAGTACGAGCTCCTTCTCGGCTCCTATCATTCTGGTCAAGAAAAAAGACGGGTCTTGGAGATTCTGCGTGGACTACCGGGCCTTGAACAGCGCCACTGTCAAAGATAATTTCCCGATTCCTCACATCGAAGAGTTACTGGATGAACTGCATGGGGCGCAACGATTCACCAAGCTGGATCTTCGTTCCGGCTATTATCAGATTTTGATGGCTCAGGAGGATGTTCATAAGACGGCGTTCCGGACGCATGACGGCCATATGAGTTTTTGGTTATGGCCAATGGACTGACTGGAGGGCCTGCGACATTCCAGGCCAACATGAACGAGATATTCAGAGATTTCCTGCGGGAGTTTGTCCTGGTTTTCTTTGACGATATCCTTATCTACAGCGCCACCTGAGAGGACCACGTGCACCACGTGGGGCAGGTCCTTGCGAGACTTCGTCAACACCATCTTTATGCCAACCGTTCCAAGTGCTCCTTCGGGCAGGAGGAGGTGGAGTATTTGGGCCATTTGGTTTCCGGTCAGGGCGTTCGAGCCGATCCACGGAAGATTCAGAGTATGCAGTCCTGGCCGCGACCGGTGACAGTCCGGGCCTTGCGGGGTTTTTTGGGCCTCACCGGGTACTACCGACGGTTTGTCCAGGATTATGGGAAGATAGCCCGACCATTGACCCAGCTGCTGCAGAAAGATTCTTTTTCTTGGAATGAGGAGACGGAGGAGGCATTTCAGGCTCTCAAACGGGCCATGACCTCCACACCAGTGCTTGCACTACCCGATTTCACGAAGGAGTTCGTTCTGGAGCCGGATGCGTCGGGGGTCGGCATCGGGGCGGTTTTGATGCAGGCGGGGCGACCACTAGCCTTTTACAGCAAGGCCCTGGCTCCTCGTACCTTGGGTCTCTCGGCCTACGAGAAGGAGATGTTGGCCATCATTCACGCGGTGGCTGTGTGGCGGCCATATTTGTTGGGCAGGCACTTTAAGATCAGGACGGACCACCAGAGTCTGAAGCACTTTCTGGACCAACGGGTCTCTTCGCCTCTCCAACAAAAATGGGTTACAAAGCTTCTGGGATACGACTATGAGATTGTGTATCGCCGCGGCAAAGAGAATGTGGTCGCCGATGCCCTCTCTCGCCTCCCAGGTGCTGCTCTCTCCAATATTTCGGGGCCGTTGGTTGACTCTTTGGAGGATATTCAGGAGGAAGTGTTGCGGTCGGACACGCTTCGGCCGTTGGTGGACTCTTTACAGCGGGGAGAGACGGGGCCGACCGGCTATCACTTGTGTAACGGCCGGCTATACTATCGGGGACGGGTGGTCGTTCCTGCCGATTCAGCTTGGAAGACGATTCTGATGCATGAGTTCCACTCGTCTCCCACAGGAGGACATGCGGGGGTGCTCCGGACCCTCCAGAGGGCGCGAGCAAACGTGTTTTGGTCAGGAATGCGACGGGACATTCAGCAGTTTGTTCGCCACTGTGACATCTGCCAGCGGCAGAAATATGAGACTTCTTCTCCTGCCGGGCTCCTCGTGCCATTGGATATTCCGCAGCTTATTTGGGACACCGTCTCCATGGACTTTATTGATGTGCTGCCTAAGTCGAAAGGCAAGTCAGTCATTTTGGTGGTACTGGATAAGCTTTCAAAGTACGGCCATTTTCTGGCCCTCAGCCATCCGTATACCGGGGAGTCTGTGGCCGCACTCTTTGCTCGGGAAATTGTTAGACTGCATGGCCTTCCTCGGGCCATTATTTCGGATCGCGACCCCACCTTCGTCAGTGGGTTCTGGCGGGAGCTATTCAGGTTGCAGGGTACCCGCTTACACTTCAGCACGGCCAATCATCCGCAGTCGGATGGTCAGACGGAGGTCCTCAATCGGGGTGTCGAGACATATCTTCGTTGCTTTGTGATGGATGAGCCTCGGAGTTGGCCGGACTGGTTACACTGGGCAGAGTACTGTTACAATACGTCATATCATTCAGCCAGCAGGATGACGCCGTTTGAGGTGGTTTACGGACGGCCTCCTCCGACCTTGGCCAGCTATGAGCCCGGCAGCACTGCCCTTCAGGCGGTGGATCGGGCTCTTTTGGATCGGGATCGTATGTTAGTCACTCTTCGGGAGAACCTACGCCTGGCACAGGAACGCATGAAGTCCCAGGCGGACAAGCACCGCACGGAGCGGGAGTTCGCCGTGGGCGATGAAGTTTTTCTCAAGCTCCAGCCGTACCGGCAGTTGTCTGTGGCTCGTCGTGGCAACCATAAGCTTTCCCCGCGCTACTACGGCCCCTTTCGGATCATCAGCAGGGTGGGGCCGGTAGCTTATACGTTGGCTTTACCGGAAGGTTCCCGCATTCATCCTACATTCCACGTCTCCTTGCTCAAGCGGAAGTTGGGTCCGCATGTCCAGCCAAGTTCCTTATTACCTGAGGTTACGCCTGCGGGCGAGCTGCGTCCGCTCCCAGAGGATATCTTACGGCACCGGTGGAAGATTCGGGGCACGGAATACCGGCCAGAGCTCTTGGTCCAGTGGAAGAATTTGCCGCCAGCACACAACTCTTGGGTAGACTTCTTCGATTTCAAGGAGCTCTACCCGGATTACCAACTTGCGGACAAGTTGGTTCTTGATTGGGAGGGGAATGTTACGCCCCCGCTACGCTTTACGGGTCGCCACTATGTTCGGAGGAGCAAGGACGCGCTAAACAACGGGGCTGAACCTTCCGGTTCAGCCCCCACTCAGTGAACCTTCCGGTTCAGCCCCCACTCAGTGAACCGGCCGGCCAGGGGCTGAACCAGGCGGGTTCAGCCCCCTTGGGAGGGGCCGGCCGGCCCCTCCATGCCCGGATATATATATATCCGGGCAGCCCCCTTTGGGGGTGCATGCAAAGTATGATCAGGTAGCCTCCTTCTTCTTCCTAACCCTAAATCTCCTCTTACTCTCTAGATCTCTCTCTTTAGTTGCTCTTTAGTAGTTATTCCCTAACAGAAACAGACTAGCTCAACAACACTTGAATGATTTAGTATTTGTGAAGTACAATCGAGCGTTGAGACACCGATATGATGCACGTGATCGCATAGATCCAATTTCGTTGACATATATTGATGATAACAATGAATGGTTGATGGGTAGAATGGAAGAAGATAATGATGCTGAGGCTGAGCGGGAGGACTTGGTGTTTGATGATGAGTTATTAACTTGGGGCACAGTTGCTACTGCCAATAGAGTTGAAGAAGAAATGTATCGCACACGATTATCAAAAAGAAAAAATGTGGTTCCTACGAAGATACTTGAAAAAAGGAGCATTTCGAAGATGAAAACTCCTACTCCATTAGTCATTAGAGAGGCTACTACACCATTAGTCATTAGAGAGACTAATACTCCATTAGTCCTCAGAAATGCTGATGATATCGATGAAGAGGAGGTTGAATACAACGAAGAAGAATATAACGATAGTGGAGAAGATGATGAAGACATAGTCTTTTCAGAGGATGAGTAGCTAGGTGAGTAATAGATTATTTAAATTTCAGAGTACTTTAATTATTTTATTTAAATTATACATTAATAGATGTTTTCTGATTACACAAATAATGATATTTTTCAGGTCTGATTTTCAAATGGTGCTTCTCGATCTTCTGACCGGGCCACTTGATGTCGCTATTCTACTCTCACTTCGATCTTCTGGCTAGACTATTCGATGTTGCATATTTGATTCAAGCTTTATTTATGTTATTAAACTTTGTTGTGCTTATTACATTGTCCTTCCTTTTGTTGTGATTTTTTCATGCTAGCATTTTACTATCGTTTTGCTCAATATAAATTTGGGTGTGTTATTACTTTTTCTATAATAAGGGTGTTTGGTTCATGTTGTATTACTGATGCCACGTTTTGAAATAATATTATAATTTTATATGGAGGTAATCTAGATGTTGGTCTAAATTGGTGGGTGAGTTAGTTCAGTTTTCTGTTCTAAATTTGATATAAAAAACAAAAATAGGAAGAACACATGTGAATTGGGCGCCAATTCGCTCAATTTCAGCGAATTGGGCGCCCAATTAGCTCAATTTCAACGAATTAGGCTCCTAATTCGCCCAATTTCAGCGAATTGGGAGCCCAATTCGCTCAATTTCAGCGAATTAGGCGCCCATTTCGCTCAATTTCTTTTTTCCCCCTTTATTGCGCCTCACGTGCCTCAGGCGCGCGCCTGCGCCTTGCTCCTAGGCTCCAGGGCCCCTTTGCGCCTCGGTGCGCCTTGCGCCTTTGACAACATAGGTAACAGGGGAAAAAGTTTCATCATAGTCAATGTCATGAATTTGCTTGAAACCCTTAGCCACCAGTCTCCCTTTGAATGACTGTACATTTCCATCCATGTCGGTCTTCTTGTTGAAGACCCACTTGCACCCTATGAGTCTTACCCCTTCAGGTGGTTCCACCAAGGTCCAAACTTGGTTTTCATACATGGAGTCTATTTCAGATTTCATGGCCTCAAACCACTTCTCGGAGTTTGGTCCACACATAGCCTCTTGGTAGGTTGCTGGCTCATCATCATGATCCATAAACAACACATTACCTATTTGAGACACAAGAAATCCATACCTCTCAGGTTCAAACCTGGGTCTACCAGATCTACGTGGAACTTGTGTTTCTTGAGCAGGCTCTCCAGCTACAATAATTTGTACTCCTTGCTCGGGTTCTAATTCCGGTTCATTCACTGTTTGTGGTTCTTGAACTTCTTCAAGTTCTACCTTAATAGTCTTTCTACTTAAGAACTCTTTCTTAAAAAGACACCAATTCTTGCGACAAATACTTTGCCCTCAGAAGGTAGGTAAAAATAGTACCCTCTAGTTTTCTTAGGATACCCCACAAGATAACACTAATCTGATTTGGGTTCCAGCTTATCAGGTATTTGACGTCGCACGTATGCCCCACAACCCCAAACTTTAATGAACGACATACCAGGACGCTTCCCAGTTCATATCTCATATGGTGTCTTTAGAACCGCTTTCGTTGGAGCACGATTTAGTGTAAAAGCAGCAGTTTCTAGAGCAAAACCCCAAAAGAAAACAGGCAGATTTGCATGACTCATCATCGATCACACCATGTCTAACAAAATACGATTCCTCCGCTCAGACACACCATTATGCTGTGGTGTTCTAGGTGGAGTGAGCTGTGATACAATACCACACTCTTTTAGATGATCACAAAACTCATGACTTAGGTATTCGTCACCTCGATCAGATCAGAGCGCTTTAACCTTCTTACCCAATTGGTTTTCTACTTCGTTCTTAAACACTTTGAACCTTTCAAAGGTTTCGGATTTGCACTTCATAAGATACACATATCCGTATCTACTGAAATCATCAGTAAATGTAACAAAGTAGAAGTACCCAGCTCTAGTCATAGAACTCATGGATCCACATACATCACTATGTATTATACCCTAAGAGATCAACCCCCTCATTGTTTCCAGTGAAAGAGACCTTAGTCATCTTGCCTAACAAACGAGATTCACATCTATCAAATGATTCATAATCAAATGAGTCCAACAGTCTATCTTTATGGAGCTTGGATATACGTTTCTCATTTATATGACTCAAATGACAATGCCAAAGATACGTAGGGTTCGTGTCATTCGTTCTTAGTCTTTTAGTATTTTCAATATTATAGATCGGATGGTCTAAGTTCAAAACATACAGACCATTTAACATTTGGGCTATAACATAACAAATATCATTCTTAAATATAGAACAACAATTGTTCTTAATAAGAAAAGAAAATCCAATCATGTCCAAACATGAAATAAAAATAATGTTTCTAATTATTGCAGGAACATAATAACAATTATCAAGTTTCAAAACAAACCCAATGAGCAAAGAAAGACAGTAAACACCCACGGCGAGAACAACTCTTGCTCCATTGCCAACACGCAGGTCCACCTCCCCTTTACTCAACATTCTTCTCCTTCCCAGTTCCTGCACATTTATACAAATGTGCGAACCACATCCGAATCTAATACCCAGGATGAAGGAGCAGAAATGTTTATCTCTATAACATAAATACCTGAAGCGGAAGTCATACCTCCCCTCATCTTTTGCAGACCCTCAATGCATGAAGGATAATTCCTCCTCCAATGACCAGCCTTGCCACAGTGGTGACACTTTCCTTCTTTCCCCGAGTCTTTCCTTTTTAGTGCAGAAGACTTGGGCTCCAGAGCAGACTTGGGTCCTACCTTCGTCTTCTTGAAGCCCTTGGCTTTGCCCCTGCCTTTATGCACCATTAATATGGGGCTAGCAGACTTGACCTTCTTCATGTTTATCTCGACAGTTCGCAACATGCCTAGAAGTTCAGGCAGTGTCTTGTCTATTTCATTCATGTTATAGTTTAAGACAAACTGCTCATAACTGTCCGACAACGATTACAAGATCAGGTCTGTGGCCAACTCTTGGCCCAGAGGGAACCCTAGTCTTTCAAGGTTCTCGATATACCAAATCATCTTGAGTACATGAGTCCCTACTAGGTCCCGAGCTCCCATTTTACACTGGAACAACGCCTTAGTGACATCGAATCTCTCTTGACGAGCTTGCCCTTGAAATATTTTCTTGAGATGCTCGTCAATTTCCTTGCAACCCATGCTCTCGTGTTGCTTTTGGAGCTCAGAGTTCATGGTCGCAAGCATGAAACATTCGACGTCTAAGGAGTCGTCGAGATACTTCTTGTAAGCATCTTTATCAGCACAGGACGCATTCCCGGTAGGCTCATAAGGGGACATGTCTTTCAAAACATAGAGCTTGCGCTCTTGTCTGAGAACAATTCTCAGGTTCCTGTACCAGTCCAAATAATTTGTCCCACTCAGCTTTTCCTTCTCAAGGATCGCTCTGAGGGACAGAGTGGAGTGTGAGCCACTTGCCATGAATATTCTATAAGAATGCAAGCAAAGCAAATTAGTACTACATTTCAATATATAATTCTCTCTTTCGATTAAGATTTTAATCAAAATAACTCCCACTATTTTTATCAAACCGATAATCCTCGATATCCATTCAAAGAGTTCATGCGAGTAACTCTCTTAGTGGACAAAATCTATATTTCACTAACATTATGAGTCAGCTTTGACTTTTCTCTCACAACGCAGTTATTTAGGTTGACAACGCTTGCCAATTGCATCACTATGCAACTCCTGTATAGTTGGTGAATAATTCTTTATTGCATCTATCATATAGTGCATGCCAACCCTATGCCTCTGGGCACTCAACCTTTGAGGTCATCCAATTAAGCCTGACCCGATGTCGACAGTGGGATATCACAATTATCCGCTCACACCCTTACCAAAATAGATTAATGCACATTGCTTTGGCAAACCACACTTCATCGATTGAGGCAGGAAGAGTGTCAACCATCGGAAGACATCCAAAAATTTAATATTACTTAAGGGATTTTAGATACTCGATTAACTCTTTAATCACGGTTAACACTTAACCAGTGTGCACATCAAGCAAAATAAAATTCAGCAACATAATCAAAATACATCCCAGATGTGCACAAGAACATCATCAACACTTGATGATCCCTAAACCTGAACATTTAGAACACTTCTAAATCTTCAGATTTACATACATAGGACATGAGCAACACAAACTCCACTTACACAGTAGACAAACACGTCTCTCTTATGTGTGAGATTCAAAATCTACCACATACTTGGTTTCACCATCCAACAAGAGAGACGGTTACTGTTAAGGAGTAACAAAGATATCACAACGAAATCACATGCGCTCCTTGCGGGGTTACAAGGGGCAGCGCCCCTGGCGGTGGTCTCGCTTACTGAACAGCAAACGGGGTCAAGGGGCAGAGCCCCGGCGGGGTGCGGGGCCGCGCCCCGACCAATTTTGAAAAACTACCACCGAATCCACACAAAAACCATCAACACTTGATGTAAACAGGAATAGATTTAGACATTTAGAACGCTTCTAAAATTTAGATCTACACGCAATGGATTTAACAACTTCTGAAACAATGATCATCACATCAACCTCCCTCTGATACCACTGTTGGGTTTTGCTAATCGTCACAACATTTGTGCGCAGCGGAATAAGGATACAAGGAAAACCCAAAAGTACGTTGTGGATCTTGCGATGACCATTAATCAAGAAGTAATGTTGCAATAAATAAATTTATATCTTTGCGGGATTGAGTCGATACTCAACCTAGGTGCCCCGATTGATTCCAACGAACGACAACGACCGGAGTTCTGAGCGTAGAATAGTGTCCACGCCTCTACTGGTATCTACACGAGCACAGAGAACCCTAGACTCTTGTCGCACAAGATCTAGGTCGGAAGAAGGCTTGCCTTCAACGTCTCCACGGAGTGCAAGATCCGTTCAAGAGAGGCGATAACGACGATGATGACCCTTGGAAACACTTTTCGGCGGCGGCAAAGGACGGTATATTGTCGTCGGCGACAAGCGGCGGTCGGCGACAAGCGGCGGTCGGCGACAAGCGGCGGTCGGCGACAAGCGGCGGCGGTCGGCGACAACAAACGGCTGCGGTCGGCGACAACAAGCGGCGGCGGTCGGCAACAACAAGCAGCGGCGGTCGACGACAACAAGCGGCGGCGGTCGCGGACAACATGCGGCGACGGTCGCGGATGCGGAACAGTTCCGTCGCGAAGAAGAAGTCGTCGGTTTCGCGATTTAGGTTTAGATTGAACAGTCGCTTATTCTGTTCAACAGTAAAATCGTATTTATACCTTGAACCGAACCGGCCAATGCCAGTAAAGACCGCCGAACCGGACTTAGGAAAAATCAAATAGGTCGAGACAAAAATTAGGCGAGTATCGAATTGATATTCGATGAATCGGCGAGAGGCATATGACGATACATGACGAATCGTGAAGTGGTCATGATGACACTCGACGAATCAACGAGAGATAACAGCGATACCCGACGAATTGGCTATAGGTCACGGCGATACTCGACGAATCGAGACCATTCGTCGAAAAAACCCCTTACCTATACTCGACGAATTTTCCTTAGCTATTTCCGTCTACATACCGGTCGACCCATATTCACAATACAGGTCCCGGAATGACATTCCACCACGTCCAGATCGTCATGTGCTTGGTCTTTCACTCATATCACATATGAGCAAGACCAACACAAACCTATCCAACTTCTCCAATACTCTTATGTGCGACCCCATAGGCTCATACTGCGTTGGCAGTGAGGCTACATGCTTGATCACTTCCAGATCACCATGGTAGAACTAACAGTTACGTACTATTTGGGAGGTCACCTTGGTTAGTGCCTTGACTTCCAACCACTTTGAGAAGTATTCGATCATGACTAGGACAAACTTCCTTTGCCCACTTGCCTGGGGGAATGGTCCTACCAAATCCATCCCCCAAATGCCGAAGGGCCAGGCGCCGTGATGCTCCTAAGTCTTTGGGCCGGTAAGATTTGGAGTGGAGCAAACAACTGACACTTCTGACATCTCCTTGCGAACTCTGCCGCGTCCTTGCTCAGGGTCGGCCAGAAATACCCTTGTCAGACCACCCTCGACTCCAAGGTCCTGCTTCCCGAGTGACTGCCGCATTCGCCAGAATGAACTTCCTCCAAGATCTTCGGAACTCCGTCCTCCACCACGTACCGGGCTAGGATCCCTGAAAGGGTCTTCCGGTACAATCCTCCTTCATGCATCAGATAACACGCAGACTTATGCTTGAAGCGCCTTTTTTTCTGGACCTCCTCCGGAAGTTTACCTGTGGTCAAGAAAGTTACGAAGGGATCCATCAACGAGGGGCTCTGGTCTATCTCCATCAACTCACCCTCCTCGATGGATGGGCGAAACAAATCCGTCAGGGTCCCGCCGACCCGGGGTCCAAACTTGGCCAACCGATCAGCTGTGGCATTTTCCTCCCGCGGAATGTGTTGAATGGAGAACGTTCAGAAACCTCCGATGAGCCCCTTTACTTTGGTCAAGTACTTTATGAGAGTGGACTCCCTCGCCTCGAATTTTCCCTTGACCTGTGACGCCACCACCATTGAGTCCGTAAACACTTCCACATCTTATATACCCAGCTCTTTGGCCAGATGTAGCCCGACGTTCACGACCTCATACTCTGCCTGGTTGTTAGTAACATAGAAATGTAGTGCCACGACCTGCACTATCAGAGTCCCCTAAGGGCTTACCAATACCACCCCGCCTCCCGAAGAATGTTTCCCTGAGGCTCCGTCAACCAGCACCTTCCAGGAGACATGTCGCGAAGATCTTTCGCCTTCTACTTCGACAGCATACTTGGCCAAGAAATCATCTACCGTCTGTGCCTTAATCTATAGTCGGGGTACAAAAGAGATATCATGCTCGCTTAGCTCCACAGACTACTTAGCCAACCTTCCTGAGTGCTCTACCCCTTCAAAGATCCTGCAAAGAGGGTGGTCGGCCACCACTTTGATCGAATGTGCTTGAAAATATGGCCTGAGCTTCCTGACCGAGACAACCAAGGCAAATGCCAATTTTTCCAGGATCGGGTATCAGTGCTCTGCCTTCTTTAGAACCCTACTGACATAATAGATGTGCAACTATTTCATACCCTCCTCCCGGAGCAGGAAGGAACTTACGGCCTCCGCTCCAACTCCGAGGTACAAAGCCA
Organism: Platanthera zijinensis; assembly: GCA_039513925.1. NCBI lineage: Eukaryota > Viridiplantae > Streptophyta > Magnoliopsida > Asparagales > Orchidaceae > Platanthera > Platanthera zijinensis. Next base: position 182,913,734 of record CM077088.1, on the reverse strand, counting down.
TATTCTCCTCCTTCTTAGGTCCCTGGAGGAGTGGGGCCTGGGTGAGCTTACTCTTCAAGGCTTGGAAAGCCTCCCCGCACTCTTTCGACCATTCGAACTTTTTATTCCCCCGCAGTACTTTGAAGAAGGGTGAGCACGTCTCTCCTGCCCGGGAGAGGAACCTACTCAACCCGGCAAGATTCCCTGTCAAGTGCTGAACTTCCTTGGTACTTCACGGCGATTCCAGCTCCATTATGACTTTCACCTTATCAGGGTTGGGCTCTACCCCTACTGGAGTGAGGAGATAACCCAGAAACTTCCTTCTGCTCGCCCTAAAGACACACTATAAGGGGTTCAACCGCATCTTGAACTTCCGCAGGGTAGCGGACGTTTCCTCCAAGTCCTGAAGATGAGAGCTCACATCCTTGCTCTTTACCATGAGGTCATCCACATACACCTCCAGGTTTCTCCCCTCTGTTCCTTAAAAACCCGGTCCATCATCCGCTGATACGTCGCTCCTGCATTCTTCAGTCAAAAGGGCATCATCTTGTAACTGTAGCATCTTTCTCTTGTGATGAAGGAGACGTCATTGACATCAGGTGAGTACATCCTAATTTGGTAATAACCTGAAAAAACATCCAAAAAACTCATCACGGAAAAACTGACGGCTGAGTCAACCAGCGCGTCGATTCGAAGCAGAGGTTAACAATCCTTAGGACATGATTTATTCAAAAGAGAGAAGTCGACACATCCCCCACTGCCCATCACCTTTTTTAACTTTTACCACTAGATCATCCACATACACCTCCAGGTTTCTCTCCTCTGTTCCTTAAAAACCCGGTCCATCATCCGCTGATACGTCGCTCCTGCATTCTTCAATCAAAAGGGCATCATCTTGTAACTGTAACATCCTTTTCTTGTGATAAAAGAGACGTCATTGACATCAGGTGAGTGCATCCTAATTTGGTGATAACCTAAAAAAGCATCCAAAAACTCATCACAGAAAAACCGACGGCTGAGTCAACCAGCGCGTCGATTCGAAGCAGAGGTTAACAATCCTTAGGACATGATTTATTCAAAAGAGAGAAGTCAACACACATCCTCCACCGCCCGTCACCTTTTTTAACCTTTACCACATTGGAGACCAAGTCCGGATACTAGATATCCGATACAAAACCTGTCTTAAGAAGCTTCTCCATCTCCTCCTGGATGGGCTTCTCTAGTATGCCGAGGACGGTCCTCCTCTTCTGACGGATGAGACGTGTTTTCGGGTCGAGGTTTAGACGGTGACACGCCACGTCTGCGTTGATGCCTGACATGTCAGCTGCGCTCCATTTGCAGATGTCGACGCTCCTCTGGATGCACTCCAGTATCCTCTCCTGATCTCCCGGGCTCAACCCACCGCTGACCCACACCTTCTCTATATTCCCTGCCCTGGTGAGGACCTCCATCTCTACTACCTCTTCTGCTGCTTCCAGTCTGGACTGCTCCTCCAACTCGTTTCCCGGTCTCTCCCCCTAGACGAGTACCTCATCCTTCTTCGCCTCTTCCACTTCCATTACCCTGGTCTTATTCTCTAGCAACCCCTCTGCCCTCTCCTCTTGGGCGCGTACCTCCTCTTCATCTACTTCCTCCTCAACCACTTCAGCATCGCCTCTTGACCCCGCTTGTACTTCCACCCCCCTTCCCATCTCCCCGGCCTCTGCCAACCAAGGTGTTAACGACTGTCACATAGCACTGCCTTGCCACCTTCAGATCCCCCCTGATCTGGATATAAACTCCTCTGCTGTTGAACTTGATGCACTGATGAAACGACGATGAAACGCAGCGGAAAGCGATGAGGGGGCATCCAAAAATGGCGTTGTAGCTCCTCGGAGCGTCAACGATGACGAACCGACAGTTCCTCGACCCCCCCCCCCCCCAGCGTTACATGGAGCCCAACTCCACCTTCGACTTTCTTCCTCTCTCTCGAAAATTCGAACAATGGTCCGTCCGAAGCCAATACCCTCCTTGCCTCCACCTTCATCGCCTCGAAGACTTTCTTGAAGATCACATTCACGGAGCTCATTGTCAACCAGAATCCTGGAGACCGTGAAGTTTTCGATTGCCGTCTGGATCACCAGGGCGTCGCAGAACGGGTCCTCGTAGTCGGGCATGTATTTTGATGAGAAGGTAATTTTCTCCTCCGAGGGTGAGGTTTGGGAGGTCGAGGCGACGCTCCTCCTGAACATTGTCTGGAAGCTCCCCTTGCGGGTGGCTTCGATTCCCACTACCCCCATGGATCACCCCGATCCCCCGCGAGCGCCTATGTCAGCCCGGTCCTCGCACCTATCCTCATCTCCTATTCCTGGCAGAACTTCCTTGATCCGCATCGGCTGCTGCTGCTGCTGCACCTGACCCCTCTCTCCCCTCAATTCCAAAAACTATGGGCAGTTGGCCGTCGCGTGACCTTCCTTTTGGTGGAAGTCACAATATGACAACGCCACCCTACCCCCCTCTTCCTCCCCTTCCATTCTCTCTTCTCCTTCTCCTTGCACGGGCAATCGCCATCGTTTGCTATTGCGGCTGGAGGGGCGGCCTCTTGCCCTATCTCCACCCCGGAAGGTTGAACTGCCCCTGACCCCCGCGATAAATCTCCCCGCCATGAAATCCTCTCCCTTGCCCTTGAACAGGTCGGGGGTCTCCAAGCCAGCCGGTTGTTTGGCTCCTGATACCCCCAACCTTGCTTCTGCCCCTGGAATCCCTGACTCCTTGGCTCTTCTCTCATTCTGGATTCTTGCTAACTGCTTGCTCCCTGCTCCTTCATCTCATCTTCCGCCAATTTTGCCAGCTTCTTGGCGAACACCGGATTCGCCGACTCTCCCTTTATCTCCTTTGCCGCCATCTCCATCAGCTCTTTGAAGGATAGAGGAGGCCCGCTCTTCAGCTTCATACTAAAGAATCCTTGTCGCAAACCCAACGTAAAGGAGAGCATCAAGGTATACCCTGGTACCTCTTGGAACAAAATGATCTCCTCTTGGAACCTATCTACGCAACTCCCTAACGTCTCCTCCGGACCCTGCTTGATCGCGAACAGGAACTCTGCTCCCTTCTTCCTCTTCTTCGATATCGAGAACCTCAAGAGGAACTCACGATGCAGGTTCTCAAAGCAATAGATCGAGCTTGTGGGAGGCTGGTGGAACCAGTCTTTATCCTTCTCCTCAGGGTGATGGCGAAAAGTCGGCGCTTGAAAGCGTCCGACATCTGCCAGATTGAAACGACATCCTCAAATCACTGGACATGTTGCACCGGATCATCTCTGCCCATGTAGTAAGACATTTGGTTCCCTGAACCCCTCTGGAACTGGGGCCGAGACGATCAACTCGCTAAAATGACTTCCTCCCCCCACTGGGCGAGTCGACCCATCTCGCACCACTGGCTCGCTGATTCTGTAGCACTCGCCTGATCGTGGAACAGCTCTCGCCCGACGTGATCATTTTTGTCGCTCTCCGCCGACACTTCTTTCCCAGGCCGCTTACCCGGGGCGATCTCGCCTAAAGATGGGACTGCGACCACCGGGACAGAAGATGTCGCACACTCGCTTCTCGCAGCGAATGCTAGATGTATGGTCTGCAGAACCTCCCTCTTAAACTCTTCCAACATTCCCACTGTGACACCACTCGCCGGAGGTGGCGAGTTACCCGATCCGGCTCCTTCTCCTTCACCTCCAGCCATGAAGCTTAGCTCAAGATTTTCTTGTGCAGGCTACGGTCCACGCTCACCCACCAAAAATGTTGAAACCGAAACTCGGTCTCAAGAAGTGTTCAGACCCAAGAGGTATATCTTGCACTTACTTCTCCCAAACTAGCACACCTGACCAGACTCTCAGGAACTAGGAACTGACTCCGGGCTGCAGCGTGGAGGGCCCACTACACACCCAGAATGCTTTAGAGCGCTTCCCCTCCTAAGCCAAAAGCTGAACTGGGCACCTTGGAGGGCACTCGAAGCCAACTAGAAACGACCTGAGGAAGAGGAAGCCAAAATGACTCGATCCCATCCAAAGATGCCCACATGGTCTATATATAGTTTTCTGACTTGGTCCGCAAATAACGCATTCCCTCATTTTGGGAATGCTATACGCAACCCAAAGGGGTCTGCCAACAGCTAAACTCCGCTCTTTGGAGGGGCTATTAGCAGGCCAGCGAGGGCATTCTGGTAAATCCACTACCGGGCGAGTGGTTCCTGCTGCCACCACTCGCCTGGGGCGGCGAGTGCCCGGAAGATGTCAGCACTCGCCGTCTCGATCAGGATTGAGGGCGAGTGCAAGAATTTTTACCACAATCGCCTTTCTCTTAGTTTGGTCCTGAGGCGGGTGTAAGCCTAGGTTTCCTACTCGCCCCCCCATACCAACTGACCGCTTGATCTTCCGTGAGTTGTGGCCTTCCATTCCTACTTGCCCATCCGGCTCGCCTAGTCCTAAAGCTGCCTTATTTGACTAGGTCTTCCCCTGACGGACCCACTTGGTGAACACGGGGTTGTGCAATCATCTTCTTTAATAATCAAGAGCTCCAACCTTGGTTCATCAAGCGATAGATTAGCTATCTCAAGTGTACCTACATCTTCGAATTACTCAAAGCCATCACCCGCAATATCCCACAAAATAGACTCTCTTTCATTGTATTTTTGATCTCTTCTGGAAAGAAGTCGAAAATTGTCATGGGTACTTACCGCACGTTATGGTGACATTCTATTTCCTTTCATTGAATGGATAAATGAGTAAGTATTCCAATTTCTGTTCGCGCATGAAGAAGATGATGGTTGTACTAATATCTTTAATACAATGGTTTAAAGTGAAGAGGCCGACGAGCCATAATTTATCCACCAAGTTTTTGGATCTATGAGATAACAATTTTGAATTGAATCATAATCGTTAAAATCCTCCGATTTGTCAATGAACTCCGCTTATTCCTTGACGACCACTTTGCGATCCATTAAGCTTGAAAAAATACCTTTTCAAGCATTTAATCCTTTTCTTGCTAACTTCTAGATTTTTATGACGAACAACTCTATTTGGATTCTCCACTAGCCATTGTTCACTATAATATGCAGTGAAATAATAAAAAAATTATCGAGTTAAAAGCATTTTTATAAAAAAAATATAAATTTATAATTAAAAAGATAAGTACATTGAATTCAATGAATGCACAAAACAATGAAGCAGAGTGTTATTCTTGTTCCAATGATCCATAAGGATAATATGCACTACCTCAAAAAAGGTAGACACATCTTCACTTTTCCCTCATGAGCATAGATAGTCTTCCTCGCCCTTTCCATCATTGTGTCCCACGTATTGTGACACAAGGCGAATCTATAGGCGGCGGGAAACATGCGACCTAACCCTACATGCTATGCAAAAGTCCGACGGTTAGATCACAAATTAGATAATAAATAAAATCATCTCACACAAACAATTCAAAGCAAGGTAAAATAATTTATTTGGGCAAACAAGCTTAGGGTTTACTTCGCGTGGAGGGCCACAATAAGAGCGCGCGACAAATAAACCCTGCAAATCACAATAATAATCTGAAAGCAAAAATCTACCATACAAGATATCCAAACGAGTATAAGATCCAATTCAATATAAATATGCTGAAAATAATAATCCGGTACAACGAAGACTCACCAAATAGTAGGCTGACCAAGACACTGAAGATTTTGGAGCCGGAGATGCGTGAACGACGATTCGATGTGGAACCAGCGGCGTGGAAAATAACATAGGAGGCTGTCCTCGACGGTAGAAGGAGTAATTGGACCGGAAATGGATGGATCCGGTCGCGAAGGTATATATCCGGGTGGGGAAGGGTAGATCCGACAATATGAAGTCGGACCCGGGCCGAAAAATTCTAGATCTGGACTGATCTGGAAAGTGGAACGTTCTAGAAGGTGGTTCCACAGAGGGGAGGCCTTGGCGGCAATGACAGGGAGGCTAGGGTGAAGAGGCGGCGTCTGTGGTGTGCTGGAGACTGCTGTAGATGGGCGGGAGTGGGGCCGGTGACACTGTAGACAGTGAAGAAGGGGGCGGTTGCCTGTGGCGTGGTGGCTGGAGGGAATTAGCAGGTGATGCAGTGGCTCCACAGTGGGAAGAAGAGGTGCAGCAGACAGCTTCAAGGAGGGGGCAGGTTGGCGGAGGATGGGTTTTGCGGCACAGGGGAGGGGAAACTATATAGTTGAATAGTAAATTTCATTATTTGAAATGAAAATGAACAGGGGATTTCCCGGACAGCCCTCTGTGGCTGCGTTTGGGAGAGATTGGGTGGTTGCAGGAGAGTGTTTGGAAAAGGGAAAAGAGGCTTAGGGTTAGGGCAAACCTTGGGGGAGGAGATACACACTTAGGAGTAGTCACCTAGGGTTCCACAGAGTCGGCACCGTGGAGGGATCGCTCGAATCCGGGAATTTTGTTCACAAAACTCTGCAATTCCTATAATCGGCCCACTACTCCTCTATTTATAAGAAAAGACAACCTAGGGCATCCCACCATCAACTACTATGATTGGCCGGAGGTGGGACCACTCAAATGCATCAAATAAAAACATAAAATAATTAAGTAATATATGAAATTGATTCGCAACGCGAATCCGGACGCATTCGCGGATTTCGATCCTCGATCCGGGCACGCCATATATGGAAAGTCGCCAATTGGCCCTGAACGGACCCAAAACTTGTCATCATCTCTGCTCCGCATCAATCTCCCCGACTTTAAAGAATTCATCTCCCGATGAATAGGGATCAGAATTCCTTTATGTATGCCAGGCAAGGTTGTCAGGATCGAGTTCCTAGGTGGGATCGTTTTGAGGTTGGATCGTAGGATCGTAGGATCGGATCGAGGATCACAAGATCCTACAACATTCATAAATTAAAATAAAAAAAAATAAAATTGAATTTTGTATCATTATATTTCATGCTCAATTAACAAAAAAATCAATAAATTGAGTAGTATGTAAATAACTATATTAATTTTTTTGAATAATTAAATTAAAAGATAATATCATATTAAGTTCAATTTCATTTTCAGGTAAGACACTAAATGTTTACTAACAATAAAAACAAATCTGGATTGGAAGCAACCGAAGAACCGTTCTTGGCCTCAGTTTCCCCTGCTTTGATAAAAGATTGCTGGATGGGTGTAATGAGGCGATTTTTTGCTGATAAAAAAATAAACAGGCTTTCTAGGGCTTTCTTTGGTGGATTCAAGTTGCTTGCCGGCGCGGTTCGGCTTCCCCTCCCCTATTGAGGTTTTCCGACTGTGCCAAGTGGTATTAGAGCAACGCCTCCTATGAGATCTACGTTTGCCAACCCAGATGATGTTTGTCCTCGCCATCGTGAAGATAAGCCAGCAAAAGACACTCTTTGGAGCATAGATTTGGCTGTCGCAACCGTCGCATTGAAAGGATGCTGGAATGCATGGAGCAGAACATGAACCACCAATTTGCCGAACTTCACACGACGATGGATGACTTGACAATGGCTTGGGCCGGTAGGGATGCCGCGTTCCGGGACCGAACTCCATATCAGCCTCTAGCTGGGGGACCCTCATGTCCCTCACCCACGTCTACCGCTTGTTGACGAAGAGGAAGACGGCGGTTTCCAGGATCTTGTTGGTCCATACAGTGGTTGCCAACAACACACCCCTAACGAGAAGTTTCTACTGAAGGCTAATGTTCCTCCCTTCTCCGGTATGAATATGTAACACTTCCTTGACCGACTCTCGGAAGTTTTAATCATTTTTTGGGTTTTTCAATATTGTTGATGAAGGACATGGGGTCAATATGGTGGCCTAATGTTTGAAAGGGCGTGCCTCAGCTTAGCGGAATCAGATCTACAACTTACTCGGTAGCCGCAAGGTCTTGCTTCTGTCCGCACCTACGACGCATGATGCAACTGTTGAGGGGAAATTTCTTATGCTTAATTATGAGTAATTTTTTTCTAAGCATTTCAAAATTGCAAACAAAATAGGCGCTCTGTTGCTAAGTATACAACAAAGTTCTTTCTTTTGTCGGCCCGCAATAGCTTGAGCGAATTCGATCTCGACCTGGCTCTTGAATTTTTATTTGAATTATGTGGAGTTAGGCCATAGATCTTTTGATTGTGCCTGTAGGATATTTGCGGTAGTCACTAATATTGAGGATGACTAGGAATCTAAGTATGAGTCTTCTTGAACTACTCTGAGGATGACCTAGAGATTGATGTTGAGCGTGAAGGAGAACATACTAACCATTTTGTTTGCGTCCTTCAACATTGCCTCTTTAATCCTAGAGTTTCAGCCCATGATGGATGGTTGATACATAATATTTTTGTATCACCACTCGAATCTGTGGACAATTGCGTTCCATCAACATTCACAGTGGTAGTTGGATAGTTTTATCTCTCAACAAATGATGGACCAAAACTGACTTCCCCCCTCCAACATCCTTATCCACTGCGATCCCCTCTTTTATCCTCCACTACTTGCTTGTCAATTGTTGTCCAATCTAGGTTTTATCAGCCACTTCTTTATCTAATCCAACCATTGCCCCGCCCTAGAGAGAACCGGATCTGTCACAATCCATGAACTAGCCTCATGCATGATTTCTATTATATCTATACTATATTAAAAGGGAAAACATCTGTTACGGGCCTACTTTCGTAACAGCGGTAACTCGCCGGAATAGTGATCGGAGACGGAGAAGATGGCGGTGGCGGAGGATACCGTGGAGCCGGAACCGCGGTTGCCTAAGCGGGGTTGCTCGTTGGAGGAGAGAACCACCAATATCTCACAACAAGAGACAAGAACTAGACTTCATTTCATTGATAACTTGATACAAGACTTTAAGGGTCTATTTATAGAATCCCCGGTGGCAAACCCGTAATTACCCGATGACACAAAATATTAAAAATACATAAATATTAATATAATAATACTTGACTCCTAATACGAACTCCATACAACATATAATACGATAAACAACGAGTGATCCGAAATCGATCTGCAACAACATCCCTTTGGTTAATCATTCGTATTGTCAATTTTAGGGTTTAGGGATAAAGGCTTGAGTGTTGTTGTGGGTAAAGGCTTGAGTGTTGTAGTGCTGTTGTGTTATGTTCTTTTTTATTTTAAAAAATGAGCTCTTATATAGACAAAATCACATACCTACAATAAAAATATGTTCTCCCTGCCGCTCGCAAACTCCCGTGCACACCACAAAGAAGAGCGACAGGAGGATTATAACACTCGGGGGTTTGCGAGCGGCGGGAGCACCATCACAACGGGGCAATGTCGTGGCATGGGTACTGTCGAGAAGAGCACTGAGGGCCCGCCCCCCATGCACTGTCATGGTCGGGATACTATCACAGTTAGCCCCGTGCCTATCACTCGTGTATATATATAATATAATTATGCATATATATATATATATATATCTGTGTGTGTGTGTTTGCATTAAATATGATATATGACAATATCTCTTATATATCCCAACATCTGACATTTCACACCTAAACCGACGTGAACCCGACACATGAAACCCCTTTTTCATGTATTGTTCAAATAATTTACTATTTTAATGGGTTGTGAACTTCAATTTGTAAAATCAATCACTATTTTACGTTTGGAAACTGGAGACCTTTAGAAATTTTGAGCACTAGAAATTAATTGAATGACATGGACTTCTTAAACACAAGTTTATAAAATCGATTTGAAATATATAATGGATATATCCAATGATGAGCATCTGCCTAATTAATGTCACCATCCTTAAAATGGCTGATTAGACGTACTACTCTTTTGTGATCACGGAATTCAACGATTTGAAATTTTGTTTTGATTGCTTCACTCAACTATTTTAATTTTTTCTTAGTTAATCTGCTTGGGGAGCACTTTGATATTAATCTTGCATTTGGTATTATGTCTTTAGATTGGTGTCTTTAAAAAATGATTTCAACCAATTTGCTTACATGACTTTCTTCCTCGATGTTAAGGTAGTACAAATTCCTTGTGTCCATAAGCCCTCTTGTATGACATCTTTCTTTCAAAATGTTTCTGGAAAATGCCTATGATAAGGTTTACGACAAATTAGGGCAAGACATTGGGTCGTTCTCCCCCCTTTCGATTTAATGGCTAGAGATATGAAACATGCATAACCATAATGTCTAGACGCCTCCTTTATATATAGGAGGGTCCCTATTAAAGGACAAATACATAGCAACCCTAAGTAGGGTAAATCATTCCGCCGTCATGCTTGAGGCGCTCGTACGTTGTGTATAAACACGTGCGTATCGTTGGCCAGAGATGGGATCGCCCGTGCTCGTATCAACACCTCCAGTTTCCAGAATGACCTTGACCTTAATGTCAAAGTTTGGGAACTGTCACTTGACCTCCTCTAGGATCCACATCACTTCCTCTACTAGTACTCCCCTCCACTGGATGAGGGTCTGTCATACTTGCTGACCTTGAATTCCTTTGATGCGAGATCCTAACATTGTCTCTGACTCATAGAGGGGAATGGACTCGACCATTAGCCCCTCGGGTAGGGTCGTTTGGAGGGCGTGATCTCCCAATGACCTCTTTAGCTAGGAGACACGAAAGACTGCATAAATGAGGCTGTCGGAAGGTAGCTATATGCGCAGGCCACCTATGCTATCTTCTCCAGTAACAGGAAGGGGCCAAAGTAGCGAATATATCTTGGGATGTAGGCGATCAGCTCTGGAGGGGTGGCCGTTATTTGACGAACACTTTCTCGCTCGGCGAGAAGACCACATCACGGAAGTGTTGGCTTGTCCCGCTGGACCATGCGCTGCTGACCTTAGAGAAGATGATGCTCTTGCTGGCGGAGGTCCTCGTCACGATCCCGGAGATCAGTGCCCAAGGTCTGCACTCTGCACGCCCCAAACAGGCTGAATGAAAGCTTCAGGGGAGGTCACTCATAAACCACTTGAAAGGGGGTCGAGCTCGCGGAGGACTGGTAGGTGTTGTACCTTAACTCAAATCATGCGATCTGCTATGGCCAGTGGCAGGGCTGCTCGGTAGCAAAGCAGGGCAAGTATGCGCCGACGTAGCGGTTGAGAACCTCTATTTTCCTACCGGTCTGGGGATGGTAGACTGTGCTAAACAGCATTTTGGTGCCCTGCAGTCGAAACATCTCCTGCAGAAAGCCTCATGAACATCGAATCACGATCACTGACGATGGAACAAAAAAACACGTGCAAACAGAACATTTCCCCTATAAAGATTCAGGCAACAGAGCTAGCCGTATAAAGGTGTTTGATTGGTAGGAAGTGTAAGACCCCCCTCCCGGAACACAAGACACGACCGAGGGGAGTCTTATGCCCAGAACAGCCGCCTTGCGGTAATGCCAACACATGGGTTGATCGATTCTACAAGACGCTTATCCTGCCGGCTAAAACCAATATCATTCATGCCAACCCAACATAAAGAAGAAACAAAAGTCAAAATCCACATAAATATAAAAGTTCACAAGTACATCAATAATAAGAAGCATCAACAGACTTCTATAATATCAGAGTACATAAAAAAGCTTTGCCCAAAGGGCTACAATAAGAGTCTCTCAAAATTCACATCCGTAACCGAAGACAGCAATGATATCGTCACGTCAAGCCCTGTCATCCTGGCCTGGCTTCCCTCTTGCGCAACTTGTTGCCGCTCTATCTGCGGGGTTTCCTACTAAAAAGAAAGACGTAGCAACCGTTTGTCATAAAGACTAAGTGGCTATCACATTCGTTCTCCCGACGACTCTTAGGCACCGGGCGGAGAAAGGAAAAGAGTACAATATATATATGTGTAAACAGTAGTACAAGCATGTGGTATAAGACTAATCAATATCAGAGTATCTAACATGTAAAACAAGTGAGTATATCAATCTACACTAGCAGTTCTACTATCAACAGTAGTATACAAGTATGATCCTACAACAGGAAAACAACTCAACTTATATGAATGCCCATACAGACTAGTAAGTTAAGGATCAGCTTAACAGTAAAGTAACTCATCCTATAAGAGTGCCCATACAAACTTATATGATAAGGATCTTGTGTATGTAATGCAATGCAATGTTATGAATGTAATGCGATGACTCATCCATGCACACACACACACACACCGCTATGTCGACACAAACTTGTAGTTCCCACTTTTTGAGCAGGTAGCTAACCTCTCTGGCGCCATCCGTCGTGGCCAGACGGTGACAGTGGAACGGGCTTTCCACTACTAGGCTGGTCTCCACACTACCTGACTTAGGCCTCTGTACGCCTCAATGCTAAGAACACAACAATGGAGATCACATGCGTACTACGACTCAGAGGGGTCTCGGGTAGATGTGCACCAAGAACACAACCCAAATGGCCTATCTTTGTGGCACAGAAGGAGCCTATGAGAGCGTATCACCACAGGACCAAGCCCAACCGTCCACTTGGCACGGAAGGAGCCCCAGGAATGAGCACCAAGGACCAATCCCAACTGCCCAAAGTCTATCTGTCAACTCCCGTCGGTGTGACGACTGACGAGCCCGTAGACCTGCCACACTATCCTTAACCTAGGATTATGACACCGCGTGTCAACTCACACCGCATGCAATTTCACATTTAAGGGCTCCACACTGAGTCCCTTTTTATTATTCACATTTCGTGCTCAACAACACTCAAGGGCTCCACACCGAGTCCCTTATCAACACATTCTTCCAGTGCGACAAACACACACACACTTCCAACCCTTCTACATTTCCATACCACACAAGGGTTCATCATTTACACAGGTGGCAAGCCACCTTATAAAACATATCAGTCCCTCACTGCTACCCGTAGGGAGACACAACTCTAAGCAGTGAACCACTTTATACCTTCCATTATTTCTCACATCACATGGCCATGCATTAACCTCATCCAATTCCTTTTCAAATGATCGAGCATTCACCAACAAGTATACTTCCTTATGATAATCACAACAACATAATGATACTCTACATATTCATCAAACATGATAACATAGTTATGGGTTAGTCATTCAATTATCGAGCATCACATCCTCTTCCAAAACCTATTTCATTCTCCTGATTATAATTATGCACGTCCCTACCTGATTTCACAAGAATATCATTTGTACAACCAAATCGTATCAAATCATTTGTTCACAAACTTTCCCAAATCATTTGTTTATCAAACTCCTTCAAACCGTTTGCACAATCATGTTTCAACTTTCACCAACTATTTGATTATCATTCTCGAGGCTACAGAACTTGTATGAAAATATGTAACCATCCGTTGGAATGGTCCTTCCAAGGACTTCGACTTTCGTGTTTATTCAAAAACCCAGATCTGGCCGTATCATACTCGAAAACAGCCTTAAAGTTTGTTGTGCACAGAAAACAATTTCTGCACGCATCTTAAAGCAAGATGAACGACATCGGTTCATCTTCTTCCATTAGTTATTTGTTCAAAACCACTCACAGATTTTCCTCCTCCCTTATTCACCCTCAATAGACCATTCCTCTTCACGAAACCAAGTCCATCATCTTCACAATGAAGAGAGGAGAGATTGAAGACATCAAATCCCTAGGACAAGGTCCTAACATGGTCTCTTCCCAGGAGATCTTCATCTCGCAAGTCAAACTCTTTTGAGTCGACATCTCTCCTAGATAATAACTACAGATCTAGCACCAAGAGAGAGGGTAGGAAACTCATCTCATTTCCGGCCATGGATCTCGTCACTCTCCTTGACGGCATCTTCTTCCTCGTTGGTGTTGTTCTTCACAGAAAGGAGAAGTCTTTCCTCCAGAAATTCCGACATCGGCGACCTTCTTTGTCTCGTCGGGTTCGACAAGTTATTGCTCGGCAAGAAGTGAAGTGACGGCTAGGGTTTTCCGTAAGTCTCCTTTTATAGGAAGAATTAGAGTAAACCGCCTGCCACGTGTCACCCTATTACTGGACCACCCATTATTATTTAAATTAAGTCTTGTCGAAAAGACCGGGTTCAAATAAGTCAATTGGTGCATTCCCGAAAACCCGGTTCAGCCCATTTATATGATCCAACAAACAGTGGGCCGAAAAATCTTCTAAGTCAAAAGCGCTGTGTATACCATACACACTCGACGAATCGTCGAGATTCGTCGTGATCACTCGACTCCCGTCGAGTGGCGTCGAGTTCACTCAACGCCCCTAGAATCCTTCAAAGTTAAAAGCGTTGAGTGACGTTGAGACCTTAGTTATTAAAGACGCAAGGCGCACCAAGGCGCAAAGGGGTCTTGGAGCCTAGGCGCAAGGCTCAAGGCGCAGGTGCGCGCCTGACGAAAGCAAGGCGCAACCACATTCATTTTAAATAATCAACATCAAACATCATTTCAGTTTCTTGATTAAATTTTCCATCTAGTGTACTAATTAATCATTCATTACTACCGTTTGTATCTCTTAAAAAATAAAATCAATGTGATCATCTGCATCATATCTAAGTCACAACGCATAATTATCTTTCATGAACAATAAATCAATAAAAAAATTGAGTTCTTAAATTATTTTTTTCTTAATTTTTGAAGAAAGAAATTTACAACAAAAATCTCACTCAGGGGCGCCTTTTATATTCTAAAGGCGTAAATAAGACGCACAGAGGCGCAAACCTCTGAGCCTAGTGAGCCTGGAGCCTTAGGCGCGCCTGAGGTGCGCCTTTCATAACATAGGTTGAGACCACTCAACGTCTCGTTGAGTGCAGAACTTTCTAAGTCAAAAGCGTTGAGTGACGTTGAGACCACTCAACGCCTTGTTGAGTCCCGAACTTTCTAAATCCAAAGCGTTGAGTGATGTTGAGACCACTCAACGTTTCGTTGAGTCCCGAATCTTCTAAGTCAAAAGCATTTAGTGACGTTGAGACCACTCAACGCCTCGTTGAGTGCCGAACTTTCTAAGTCAAAAGCGTGAGTGGCGTTGAGACCACTCAATGCCTCGTTGAGTCCCGAACTTTCTAAGTCAAAAGCGTTGAGTGGCGTTGAGACCACTCAACGCACTCGACGCCTCGTCGAATGGCGTCGAGTTCACTCAACGCCTCAGCATCCAGAATATTTCTGAGTCAGAATTCGTCGAGTGGCGTTGAGACCACTCAATGCACTCGACGCTTTGTCGAACCCAGGATTATTCTAAGTTAAATTCGTCGAGTGGTGTTGAGACCACTCAACGCCTATAACATACAGAATATTTCTAAGTCATATTTGCCCTATTAGTCGAGTATCACTCGACGCCTGTTACTGGTGCACCCCGAGCTTGATTCAGCTTTCTTGACTCAAAACACACGTGAGGGGTCTAGCTCGAAATAAGACATTACATGAAGTGCCCATTTTTAGAGAGATAGTTTACCATGACGAGGGGGCATTCGTGGCCCAGAGAGCAGGGTAATCGAGTGATGAAGTCCTGTTTATTGCAATGACCTTCCAGACTATGTTAGGAGCTGGAAGAGGTTGGAGCAGCCCGACCGGAGCGAGAGTTTGGTAGTTTGGCCTTTTGAAACGTGATGCACTTGGCAACGAACTGTTGCACTTCCCGCATCATGCCCCACCAAGATAAAGTAGCGGCCAATCACCGATAGGTTGGGTGTGCACTTGATTGTCTTGTTGTAGAGGTGGCATGAAACTCGTGGAGGAGACAACGAATCCCCGACGATGAATCTGCGACCACTAGACTATTGCGGTAATGGTGCCAGTCGCTAACTAGGTGGATGGGGGGATACGACCCAGCCATTGTTGTCAGGATCGAGATCCTAGATGAGATCGTTTTGAGATAGGATCGGATCTGATAGTAGGGTCGGATCGAGGATCGCTTTACAAAATTAGGATCAATTTACAAAATCTGGATCGTAAGATCCTATGATCTGGATCGCGATCCTGACAACCTTGGACCCAACCAGTCGCTAACTAGGTGGATGGGGGGATACAATCCTGGGTCCCTGTTACGCCCCCGGACGGATCCGAAGGCGACAACGGGGCTGAACCAACCGGTTCAGCCCCTACTTTCTAAAGGCGGCCCTCGGGGGCTGAACCCACCCGGTTCAGCCCCAATTTGGGGCCGGCCGGCCTTGGTCCGGGTATATATATACTCAGATCCTCTATTGGAGGAGGCTATGCAAGATTACCAGGTATTCTCTCTCTCTCAAGCTCTCAACCCTAGTTTCTCCTTTAGATTTGTAGATCAATCTCTCTCTCCCACCTTCTTCCTAACAATTGGTATCAGAGGTTTCATCCTCCCAAATTTTTTCGCTCCCGCTCGACAACGGCTGTATCCCGCGCCGAATCCCTGCGCCGACCCCATCTGCATCCGCTTCGTATCGACGAATCCCGGCGTCGTCCAACGTCGACTCCCACGCATCGATTCCGCGTCGTCTTCATCGACGAATCCCGACGTCGATCCCGCTGCCTGCTGCCTCCGCCGCATCCTGCTCGCATCCCGCTCGCATCCTGCTCGCATCCCGCTCGCATCCTGCTCGCATCCCGCTCGCATCCTGCTCGCATCCCGCTCGCATCCTGCTCGCATCCCGCTCGCATCCTGCAGCCTCCGACGCTTTGCATTCAGGCCGATCCCGGCTACCGCATCCTGCTGCTGCACCGCATCGACGATCCCGGCGACCGCATCCTGCTGCCTCCGCATCGCGATCCTGCTGCATCGCAGGGACGATTCCCGGCGACCGCCAGCGGCTGCTGCTTCCAGTTCGCAACCTGCTGACTCCGCCAGCTGCTGCTGCCTCCCGATGACATCCGGCTGCTGCTGCTGCCTCCATCGCCAACAGCTGCTTCCAGTGCTGCATCCGATTGCGCCTCCAATTGTTGCAACTTCACGCACGCTCCCACCATGGTGACTCGCACCCAAGAAGACTCCAATCGGCTCGCACATCTCGAAGAAAACTACACCGGGCTGACCGACACTGTGGCAGCCCTCGCCGATAAGTTAACGACATTAGAAAATCGTCTCGAAGAGAAATTGGATGCCTGCATGGACGAGCTTAAAAATATTTTAACTCAACAACTTAAAGGAAAAGCCGTTGTCGGCGAGACCAACGCAGTCTAACTTCCCCTTCCTACTCCAGCATCGGGGCATGACGATCGAGCCTCTAGCTTCAATGGGGGGCTTGGATTTGACAATGGAAGGGTAGGAGGCTCACGACGACCACCAGTGTGGTCCGAGGCAACCCAGTTTGGCGGCATCGCCGCGTCTGCCTTGGATTTTCCTCCTTATCGTGACGACCGCCAGGAGGACCAACGACCCAACGGGATTGGGTGCCCACCACGTGATGGGCTCCTCCCTATTCCAGGAGCACCAGGACACCCCGCAGGTGGAAGGGGAGGAGGCGGATGGGAGTTTAGGCCGCCGGTCTTGGGGAACCCCTATGGAGGGGATTGGGGGTACCCACACGTGGCCGCTGATCGACGGCTACCGCTTGGACACAGGCAAGAGTACGGAGGACCCGGGCAACAACTATCGCGCGCTTATATGCCGCCGAAGGTTACCTGCATGAACTACCCCAAGTTCAAAGGAGGAGATGCACTCGAATGGGTCCAAAAGGCAGAGTTATTTTACAGTTATCAGGATATACCAGTGGCACAATGGGTAAAGTTAACGTCCTTCCACCTTGAAGAGGACGCATGCCAGTGGACCCAATGGTTCCTCCAGGGACGGGATCACGCGCCATGGCACGAGTTTGTCGACGGATTCACCGCCCGCTTTGGTCCACTTGAGTATGAAGACTTCGAGGCTCTTCTTCAGAAATTGCGTCAGAAAGGGACGGTGATGGAGTACCGAACCGAGTTTGAACCGTTGGCCAACAGGGTGCAGTGGGGCGAGAGGACTTTAACAAGTTGTTTTATTTCCGGCTTGAAAGAGGACATCAGAGATGAGGTGCATGCCTATATGCCGCGCAGCTTGACACACGCTATCAGCTTGGCCCGGATTCAAGAAGAGCGTCTCAATCGACAGAAGTCCAGGGGGGACACTCTGAGGAACGCTACACACCTTCCCGACACAAAAAAGGACCAAGCAGCTACATCACGGGCGACGATGAAGAAATTGACTTGGACAGAGCTACAAGCTAGGAAGGAACATGGATTGTGCTTCAACTGCGATGAGAAATTTACCCCAGACCACAAATGTCAGGGGATCCAGGTTTACATGTTGCAGGAAGATCCGATGACGGATGTAGAAGGAGGGGAACAGGAGCACATTCTTGATACAATAGAGTGCGGACTATCGTCCCTGACCATGGAGGGAGACTCCGCTTCGGCCACTATGAGTATTGCGGGGTGGATTGGTCAACAACAGGTGACCATTCTGCTTGATAGTGAGAGTACACATAACTTCATTAGCCCGGCGGTGGCACAGAAGCTGGGGCTAGCGATCATCAAGGATGCCGCTTCCCAGGTTGTGGTGGCAGGTGGACACGAGCTGTAGTGCGAAGGAGTGCTTCCGGACGTGGAAATCAGTGTGCAGGGCTACACCGACAACATGGATTTCTACTTATTGCCCATCCTAGGGCCAGATATGATTCTGGGGGCTCAGTGGTTGCGACAGCTGGGTAGGGTAACTCTGGATTGGGAGAAGTTGACTCTGGAGTTTGCTAAAGATGGGAGAGAGTACTGCCTGCAAGGAATCAGAATCTCACCAGTGCCAGGGGGCTCTCTTTGCTGTTTGGAAAGGCTGTGGGGACAAGGGCGTGACGTGGCTTGGATACGCCTGAGGGGACGGATGGAGCCACCAGATTCCCACCTTGAGGACAAGCTGAGTCTTGATGGGGCGGGGAATGTTACGCCCCCGGACGGATCCGAAGGCGACAACGGGGCTGAACCAACCGGCTCAGCCCCCACTTTCTAAAGGCGGTCCTCGGGGGCTGAACCCACCCGGTTCAGCCCCAATTTGGGGCCGGCCGGCTCCTTTGGCCGGCCAGCCTTGGTCCGGGTATATATATACTCGGATCCTCTATTGGAGAAGGCTATTCAAGATTATCAGGTATTCTCTCTCTCAAGCTCTCAACCCTAGTTTCTCCTTTAGCTTTGTAGATCAATCTCTCTCTCCCACCTTCTTCCTAACAGTCCCACTGTAAGCCTTGGATCATGGTGGCATAGTGGGCATCCCGCCGCACTTCGACAGTGATGGTGTCAAAATCGCACCACTGCGAGTGGGATATTGCCGACAGGGTACACTATTGATAGCCTTGTGCGATAGGGTGTCTTCTGCGGTGTTCATGCCCCCGTCTTGTACTCAATGAAGAAGTGATAACCCAAAAGCTTGACAATCTACACTTGCTGTGTGGGTGTTATGACCTTTTGATCCCAAAGGTGCCACAGACTGCGATGATTGTATGTACCACAAATGGTCGGCCCAGTAGGTAGGGGCGCCATTGCTAAACGTCCAAAACTAGTGTCCGAAGCTTGTAGTCATACGTCGAGGCCGCCACTCCTCGTTCTTTAAAGGCCTTAATGAAGTAAGCGATGAGACGAACCTCTTGCATGAGTACGACGCCCATTCCTTTCCCCGAGGAATCACACTCAATGTCAAAGGGCTTGCCGAAGTTGGGCATATTGAGGACGGGGGCGGGGATCAAGGCCTGCTGTAGGGTGTGGAAAGCTTCCTAGGCTGTCAGGATGCACTCAAACGACACTCTCTTCTTGAGGAGATTGGTAAGCAGGCGCGGAATCGCGCTGTAGCTGCGGATGAAGCGACAATAGTACCCGGTGTGGCCTAAGAATCTCCTTACTGCTCGCGTGCAGGATGATGTCGCCCACTGGAAGACTACTGCAATCTTGGCCGGGTTCATGGCTAACCCGGTAGCTGGAATGATATGACCCAATTACCCGATTGGTCTTTGACCAAAAAGGCACTTCTTCTGATGTGCCACGAACTTGTGATCCGCGAAGAGCTACAGTACGATTGCTAATAGGTCGAGGTGGAGCTACCAGGAAGAGCTGTAGATCAATGTCATCAAAGAAATTTAGAACGAACTTTTTCAGCTGTGGGCGGGACACATTGTTAGTTAGGACAAAAAGCATGACTAAGAACTCATAGTGGTCATCATATGTGTGGAAAGCCATCTTTAACACATATGCAGCCCAGACTCGAATCTGATGGTAGCCCGAGTGGAGGTCCAATTTGGAGAAGTAGGTCATGCCTTGTAGTTCATCCAACAACTCTTGGATAAGTGGAATTGGGTACTAGTCAGGAATCGTGTGCTTGTTCAGCTTTCGATAGTCCACACAGAATCTCCAACTACTGTCCTTTTTGCGCACCATAAGAAAAAGGCTCGAGAATGAACTGGCACTTGGCTGGATAACCTGGATGATACCTGCACGCAACATCTCTGCCACCATCGTCTCCTTAACGGTTTTCCGAGCATGACCATATCAGTATGGGTGAACGAAAACCGCACTCACCCTTAGATGGAGGATGATGGTGTGGTTCGAGACTGTTTGGGGAAGCCCATCAGGAGTGCGAAGAGGGAAGCATGTCTTCCCAATAGACATTGGATGCCTGGGTGCGGCCTGGTCGCTAAAACGAGTTCTTTTGTCCTTATATGCTATAGAAGAACGCGAATCTCAGGGTCGACGATCATGAGGATGGAGTGCATTCCAGCCGGTGAGCAGGCTAAGTAAGGGTCTCCTTGCGGGAGGTGGGAAGCACCCTGTGTCTCGAAGGCTATAGTGAGTCGATCCCAGTTATGTTATACGTCACCCTGAGTACACAGCTAAGCCACGTCGAGAATGGCGTCAAGATTTCCTAGTTCGAAGACATAAAAAACCGCAATGCCCGAATACGACCTCATGGAGGGGGAAAGGCCCATGAAGCGGACCACCGTACGAGTGCGGTGGTCGTCGCCGAGGAACACGTGAAATCCTTGGTTTGGTGTCACTGAAAGCTGTAGCTCAGCTACGAGGTATTGAGAGATGAAATTGTAGCTCGCTCTACTATCAATTAAAACACCGCAGAGTGGTCGCAAAGTGAAGCTTCCAGCTTCATAGTACATGGGCCAACCATCCCACCCATCGAGTAGCAGGAGATATCTAGGCGTTTGAGTTGAGCTAGTGGTGGGGAAATTAAATCATCCTCATTTAACTCAGACCTCAAAGTCGGCCAACCCAATTTTGTCGTCCTCCCTTTAGGATCATTTTGAAATCCATATTGGGGCAGTCACTGTTTACCCGGAATCCCGCCACCAGATTTTTTTCTAAGGGAAGTCGGGGCAGTCAGACTCATGCTGACCGCAGAGACCACGGAGACCGTTAAGCAGCAGAGACCAGGGAGAGCAAAGCCAGTCAAGGCTAAATGCCAGATCACGCGATCATATTGTTTTCTCTTATTTATACACCATGTATCCCCTCACCTCTGCCCGGTTCTCTCTTATCCCTGACAGCCGGTAATTTTAAGCCATGCTTGTTCAGTCAGGCCCCCAAACCTATGGGGGGGACAACATCCTTAGGGCAGGATGATTCAAATCGTCAAGCTCGTCACTTGTGAAAGAGATCTCGAATCTTTTTCCTTAACGATCTCCTACTTGCCGCGATCTCTCTTCTCTTCTCTCTTTGTAACTGCATTTCACCTTATCCAATAAATTACCCTCCGCAAGTGGTATTCGCCGTGGTGGGTAAGTCTGGTCTTGCTGCTCGGTGGCTGTCTCTCTCTCTGTGATCGCTTATCCCTCAGTAACCTTCAGCTCGCAGTTTCCATATCGTCTAAATGTGGATGTGCGATTTTCACATCAGCAGAACGAACACACGACCTTCAGATTGAAATTGTTTGGTGAGATTTGTGGTTAAGTATGTCAGACTGCGAGTTCGCGCATCTCCAAGCTCACCCCAGCCCAGGTGGTCCCTTTACCTGGAAAATCTTCTCGCAGCTTCGCCGCGAGATCGCTCAGCAGCTAGAGGCCATGAGTCGGGCCTTGATCGCGCTCACTCAGCGGCTAGCTCCTCATGCCGCGGTGACCGCGACTCCTCCAGTTCCCCCAGCTCCTCTGGAGGAGGCTCCTGCTCCTCCGACTTGTCCTCCTTTACAGTCTGTAGCTCCTCTGCGGCCCATGTTTGAAGAGTTCATGGCTGCTCACCGGGACTTTTTCCGAGAAGCAGCCCAAGGAAGTCCAGCTCGAGCTCTGAACTTGTAGGAGGATTATTCCTATCCTCCATCCCATTATCCTACTGTTGCTTATCCTCAAGATCCTCCCATTCCACGTAAGGTGGAGGAGTTGTCTCCCTTCATCGATAGAGGTTGTTGCAAGCATGTTCCTAATGTCTTCAAGGAGCCCCTCTTGTTGGTGTTCGCTGGGAGAGACGATCCTGTCTCTCATCTCCAAGTCTTCAAGTCTGCAGTTTCAATGAGGACTCTTTCAGATGCAATGAGGTGTA
Organism: Platanthera zijinensis; assembly: GCA_039513925.1. NCBI lineage: Eukaryota > Viridiplantae > Streptophyta > Magnoliopsida > Asparagales > Orchidaceae > Platanthera > Platanthera zijinensis. Next base: position 182,891,370 of record CM077088.1, on the reverse strand, counting down.
AGATCCTGGTCATCTCATTTGACGGGCAAGCACGAGAGTGGTTCTATAAACTACCTCCCCAGTTCGTTTCCTGCTTTGCAGTGCTTCAAAGGGAGCTTCTTCTGAGGTTGCTACCTCAAGGAAGAGGAAGAGTGGCCCTGCTGCTCTCTCCAGGATTAGGCAAGATGAAAGTGTGACGCGTAAAAATTGCGATTAATAAAATCTCCAATTCTACAAACTATAGGCAAGAGCACCTATCGTTCATAGTATAAGATATTTTAAAATAAAATATCAAGTGTCGTATTTTTCCGGACTTGTTGACTACTTTTACTCACGCAAATTAATATTATTTTATCGGAATATAAAAAAAGGTTAATTAAACTATAGAAAGAAAATGAAATAAAATATAACACTTGATCTATAATCTTTTTGGATTAAAATAAACTTTTATGAAATAATAAAATACAAGCTTCTAATTACTTACTTCGACCGTGAAGGTTCCCAAAATCCAAAAGCGTCTCTCTCAAGAATATGCTCTCGATTAAAATTAGGTTGATCGATTAAGACCTCTCAACAAGTTGAAACCCCTAAGCTTGCTTTAGACGGTGAACCTCACTATTGGATTTGACTCCAATTCGGAAGATTTATGTCGTCCTCTCTCGAGGAGTGCATGCAACACATTTTATCTTTGAGTGATCTCCTCGTATCCACAACCTCTCGGTAAATCTAGGATACAGATCTAGGTTCGAATAACATATTCATGAAATATGAATTCTACACAAATAAAGTCAAAGATAAATCAAAGTGAATAATGGTGAGCTTGACAATTTTGAGAAAGATAAAGAAGTTTATTTTATCCAAAGTTCATCATGATCAAGTGCTAAATGAAATTTAGCTACTTAACATGATAAATGAATTACATAAAAAGGACATGATTGCAAATGAAAAGAACTTGAATTAAAAATAAACAAAGCTAACAACTACTCTATGAAATGAAAAATACATAAAGAAATGCGAAAATATTAAAAACTAAACTATAATATGACTCCAAACTATCTAAAAACTAACTCCAAAACTACCCTCTCAGCTCCTGACATTGTTTGGAATTTATAGTGAAGTTTGCTGGTGAGTCACGCCTCATGCCCGTGACTAGGGGCGTGTAAGGTATGAAACCGTTGTCTTGAAAGTCTGGGAACCTTGGGGAAAAATCGCCAAAAGTTGTTGTTTTGTGGGTCACGCCCGTGACCTAGGGCGAGTCTTGACTGTTACTGAAAACGACAGGAACTCGAAACGACGGGAGTTAATCTGGCAGTTGCAGAAGAGGTCACGCACCTAGGTCACCCCGTGTCCTAGGGCGTGTAAGCTTGGAACATCTCGGATCGGAAACTGGCTTCTTAATGCTGCATCACGCCCCTGTGCTGGCTGTCACGCCTATAAGTCACGCCCGTGACCTGAAGGTCACGCCCGTGACCTTGACGTGTAACTTTATGCCGACGTGTCACTGGAATCAAGAACTCCTTATGCGGGTCACACCCGTGTATGGTGTCACGCCCCTTGTCACGCCCGTGACTTGGGGGCGCATAACTTTAAATGGCGTGGATATGACATCTAGAACATCTGGAGGGAGGCACAGCTGTGGCAATGGTCACGCCCGTGACCTATAGGTCATGCCCGTGATTGGGGCGTGTACTCGTAATTTTTCCAGTTTCCCTCAAATTCTTCTCCCGAGCAGTCCTGTCAGCTTCAAAATGCTAATTGTAACCCAGATTATCCTGAAAATAGAAAAGATATAAATTAGAAACTTAATTAACAAAATATAATTATAAATTAATTAATTATTAAATAAAAACTGTATAAAAATTAGGATATAGTTAGAGCATCAAATACCCCCATAATTACTTGTTTGCTAGTCCCGAACAAATAACTTTCCATAAGAAGCAGAGAAATTTCAACGCTAGAAAAGAAAATTGAACCTAAGGAGTAAAATGTGAAGTCTTATATGATAGGAAGAAGAAGAGGGAGAGAGAGATCTAAGGGGGAAGAACTAGAGAACTAAGGTTGAGTAGAATAGGAGAGGAAATTCCTTGAGATAATCTTGCTTGTCCACCAAGAGAGCCACCCCGGGGTATTTATACCCGGGGTTGAGAGGGGCCGACCGGCCCCTCCCCATATGGGGGATGAACCGGTCTGGTTCGACCCCCATATCGCCGGTCTTCAATTAGAGTGAGAGGGGGTAAACCGGTTGGTTCAGCCCCGTTGCTGCCTTCGGTTTCCTTCCGCCTTCGCGTGTATTGACGCACAAATAGTCGGGATGCGTCCGGGGGCGTAACATTCCCTTCCCCATCAAGAACCAGCTTGTCCCCAAGGTGGTAATCTGGGTAAAGCTACCGGAACTCTAGCAAATCCACCCATGTGTTATGCGCCGCTGTCATATTCTTCCACTTGACTAGTAGCTCTGAACGGTACTCAGCGCCGCGGTGCTTCCACTTGATCATCAGAATCTCCTCAGGTATCAGACCTTCATGCAGTCCTGTGCTATTCAGAGATTCTTCACGCGGTTCGTGACTGGCCCGTGATCTGAAGGTCACGCCCGTGACCTTGACGTGTAACTTTATGCCGACGTGTCACTTGAATCAGGATCTCCTTCTGCGGGTCACTCCTGTGTCCGGTGTCACGCCCCTTGTCACATCCGTGACTTGGGAGCGTGCAACTTTAAATGACGTAGATGACATCTAGAACATCTGGAGGGAGGCACGGCCGTGACAATGGTCACGGCCGTGACTGGGGCGTGTACTCGTAATTCTTTCAGTTTCCCTCAGATTCTTCTCCTGATCAGTCCTGTCAGCTTCAAAATGCTAATTGCAACCCAGATTATCCTGAAAATAGAAAAGATATAAATTAGAAACTTAATTAATAAAATAAAACTATAAATTAATTATTAAATAAAAACTATATAAAAATAAGGATATAATTAGAGTTATCAAAGTGAGATTCTAACTCACTTCATGGATCGCTTCCAAGAAGAGATCATCGGGATTAGGGATGTCGATCCTTCGCTGTATCAGGTGGCTCTGACCAGTGGCCTCCAGGAAGGCCTCTTTAAGTTCGAGTTCAGCACCAAAGAGCCTGGTTCTTATCATGAGTTGATCAGTATCGCCAACCGCTTCATAGAAGGGGAGATCTCCAACCCATCCTATATTTCTTCTTTGACAGCATGGGTGAGTCAGAAAGATGCTACTGGTTCTTCTTCCGCTTCTCCTCAGCAGATGGTGAGGCCTCCTCGACAAGAGTTTTGACCTCCAGCTCAAAGAGGTAGAAACTTCCTCCACTACTGCCCTCATCTTGACCATCAATAGCTTTAGCAAATGAGATTGCCGTTGGCCTCCCCAGCTGCTCCAGCTCCTCCAATCCATCAAGCTCAGTTCTGCCGGCCTCCTCCAGTTGCTCGTCCGCAGCAATAGTTCGATGACTTGCAAGAGTCTTTTACTGAACTCATTCTCCTGATGAGTGAAATCATCCAAATCCATCAGAAGTAACCGTATTATAAGAAATCGACTCCGCTTGAGTCTGAGGGAAACATGGTTGTAGATGTCGGATATCGGGGACACGTCGGTTTAGGTTTTTTATGTCGATTTTAATATGTCGGGGATATATCGGGGATATTTTACATATCGGGTTTTAATATTTAAATATTTATATGTATAATTATTTATAAATTTTATCTTTTTTAATTTATATATAATAATATATTAATAATTTGATATTTATTGAACTATTAAATTTATCAAGCTAATATAAACATTTTTTGTTAAACAAGTAATAATGGTATAACGCGTGAAATAAAATAAGTGGAAGCAGAATGTCGCGAAGTTGTCAATGATAATGGAAGATAAGGAATCTTTAGTCCATAATTCATAGACCATGCATAATTGAAGTTGATGACGGATTTGAGCAAAAAAGAAAGCCAGAGGAAGGGAAAAAATATCTAAACAATGAAACAATTTTTGTCTATTGTCTATTGAACCACATACACTAATTAAAATAAATTGGAAAAAAAGTCGATAAAATGTCGGGGTATATCAGCTAATATATCGGCGAATATATCGGTCAATAACAGACATATCAGAGGATATATTCCAAAAGGATATTTTGCAAAAAAATATCAGAAACATGTCGTTTTGTCCATGAAACCTTTATGTCAGGCGACATGTCGGCCATGTCGGAGGATATCCACAACAGTGGAGGGAAAGTATCAGAACTTCTCTCTACTGTGAGCGCCATAAGGAGATGTCACTTGACTGAGAATTGTTGGGCGCTCCGGTTGCTCGTTGAGAAGCTTTTGAAGGAAGTGAAGTTGCAGGACTTAGTCCTGAAGAGCGACTTTGATAAGCCCGTTGTTACCCTACCCTCACATCTTGTCACCCTCCCACTATGACCAGACTTCCCACTGAGTTTCATTCCAAATCTACACTACCAACACTTCATTGACCTATTGTCCGGCCCTACCAACCCTCCTTCTAGATCTGGATGGGTTTCTTCCATCAATGTTCATAGCATTTGACCTTCTGACTGAGCCCCTGACCCAGCGGGCGTGCACCTGGCTCGACCTTGAGGATGAGATCTTTTGTGGGCATGCCATTGCCTCACCTCTCTGGCAGTTCCATGCCAAGTTCTACGCCCGTTTTAATCACTTGTACCACAGATCTGCAACAACCAGCCCGCCACGACGCTTTTATGCTTCTGTTGTTTCTCCCGATTCGCCCACCAGAGGAGCCGCCCGAGTCTTGTCGACGTTCCCTGGGACTCTTCCCGGTCCGACCTTGGTGACAAGGTGATGTAGGGGTAGGCTAGTGGTGCTCGGGCGCTAGGACTCTATGTGTAGGTGCGGGGGATATGCTAATGCGACACCTAAATGCAATGCGACAGTCGGATGACGAAAACAATTAATTTAAGCAATGAAAAGTAATAGCACCACGCAGTTAATCAAAATAAAGAAACAAACAATTTATTTTTAGCAATTTGGCAACGGCTTCCTCCGCTCGGAGGGCCTAAGCAAGCGCACGACGAATAAATCCACAAACAATTAATAGCATAAAAGGAAATAACTACCACACAACCGTAATCGCAGCACAATATAGATAAACAACCAAATGAAAAATGTCAAATTACATAATACAATACCACACACGCTCACAAAATAGAGGTCTGAACCGAGGCACTGGAGAATTTGAAGGCCGAATGTAAAGACGGGTGATCGGAGGTGAGAACGGGTGGCGAGGCGGCGATGGCGGTGGCTGCCTTTGGCGAAAAATGGTGGTAACGGATGGTAAAACGGCGGATCCGGCCACAAATGAGTAGATCCGGACCGGGGGTGATTAGATCCGCTATTTAGGAACTGATCCGGGCAAAAACGGAAGGTTTGTGCGGTGGAAATAACGGATCGGATGGTGGTAGCACTAGATCAAAATAGATCTAGGATTTTCGGGGCGGTGGGAAGTGGATCCACGAAGGGAAGGTGAGAGGAGTGGCCGGCTAGGGTTAGAAAACCCTTGGGGTGACTGGTTTTGGGAAGGGAAAAGGGCTAGAGGGCTGGCAGCAGGCCGACGCTTGTACAGGAAGAGAGGGGGAGGGCGGCTGATTAGGGAGGGAATTAAACTTTACTGTATGAACAGTAAATTTCATAAGTGAACAGTGACTGTGCAGTTAATGTCGGATTGCTAGGACTGCAGGGAAATGCTGGATGTTGGGGGGTTTCGGTGGCTGAGACTGGAGGAGGAGAGGTGGAAAACGATGGTGGGGGTAGGGTGTACCTTGGGGAGTAGTTTGGCGGTCTAGGAGTCGTCACCTAGGGTTCCACGGCGTCGGCACCGGGGAGGGATCGCTGGAATCCGGGAAAGCTTCTTCTCCAAATTCAACAACCATTCAATTCAGCCTCTAACACTCCTATTTATAAGAAAAGACAAGCTAGGGCATCCCCATCAACGACTATGATTGGCCGGTGGGTTAGCCCCTTAAAATACATCAAAACAAACTAAAAAAAAATAAACTAATATAGTTTTTTGACTCGCGACGACGTTCCGGACTCAATCGCGGAGTCCGATCGTCGATCCGGGCACGCCAAATATGGAAAGTTGCCAAATCAGCCCCGAACGGGCCTAAAACGCGTCCTCGCCTCTGCTCTGCATCAATCTCCTCGGCTTGAAAGAATTCATCTCCCGATGAATAAGGATCAAAATTCTCTCGCTGTATGCCGGGTAAAACTCGAAGAAGTCCACTAGGGGTCGCCCAAGTGTCGTCCCTGGAAAGTGTCCTCGCCAGTCAACTCCCCCTGACTGAAAAGCTGTCATCTCCGGTGAATGGAGACTGACGTGCTGAAGTCGAAGTCCAGGGGCGAATCGATCAAGCTCTGCTGCAAGTACCCAAGAGTCACTAACGTATGTAGTGGGAATGTGTTGGTGGAGTCTGGTCTCCATGAAGCTCTCAACGCTCAACTCACGAGTGGTGGATCCCGGTGCGATCGGTGGTGCCTGCGGTGAAACCAAAGAAGACGAGTCCCCAGGTGGGTGGAGGTCAACAATGGGTGAGGACGTATGAGGGTGATATGTTAACTACAGTGGGGGTGGGGGTGGCTGGGTATCTCCACTGCTCGGGTCCACATACTCATAAGGTTCATAGTATGAAGTCTGATCTTCAACATTAAACACAGGGTGAATTCCCATATTGGCTGGGATGTCAAGTCGGTAGGCGTTGGTCCCAATACGACTAATAATGGAGTACAGACCCATTTGCCTCACGCTTAACTTCTTGGCAGGCCCCGAAGGCAGCCTCTCAGAGCGGACTCGCACCATTACCTTCTCGCCTACATTAAATATTTGCTCTCGTCTTCGCTTATCTACATGAGCTTTGTAATTTTCATTATTTGTTATTATTCGTCGGCGAACCGACTCATGTAATGCATGCAAATGATGAACAAGCGACCCAACTGACTCATGCAAATGAAGCGAACGATGCACATAGAGCACAACATACTCAACAGACTCATGTAGGTAATGCAAATGATGCAAAGACAACATGACATACACAACACACTTCTTATAGGAAAATCTAATAATGCATGAGATGTCTCTAAAATGGGGTGACCTATCAGGAGGTTCTTTCGGTGGAGTGTAAACAAACTCATCCCGTGTGTGACGAGTGCTCAGATGACCGTAAGAGACAACTATACTCAAATACGAGCTCGTAAAGAGCCAAATGTCTCTTGGGGAACGTGGCGCATCAGGGGGGTCCCCAGGAGATGTGTAAGAAAAGTCATCACGAAGGAGACGACCACCTGAGTGAAAATCGTGTGCATTGACTAGAAGTCGTGACTCTAAAATGTGGTGAGCGTCCCAGACAAGAAAGAACTCATCAGGTGGCTCAGCGGGTGGCGTGTCCCAAAACTCATCCAGTGTATGAGGTGTCATAAGGTAGGTCCTCACAATATGAGTATGCTCAAATGGACTCAAGGAAGGCCCTACATATGTCATGCTCCATTCAAGGTCCCTTCTCTGGGGCAAGGCCAGAGATGATGATGAAAGAGGCGTCATACCTGAGTTGCTCACCCGAGTCTCAATCTCACCAAGATGTGGCGGATCATCAGGAGGCTCAACAGGGGGCTCGTCACTAAGGTCAAGGTCCTCCTGATGAGTACCATCGAAAGGGGTAGTGCCTCCGTGCATGGGTGACATAGCCACTACGAGATCAACACAAGGCTCTGAGCTCTCAGTCGTAACATCGCTCAGGGTAATGCCAAGGGAAAAACGGCATGGACCTACGCTCAAGAATGAGTCCGCGGGTGCGGTGTCAAGACATGAATCAAGGGTATGAGTGTTAATCAATCCCGGACATGCCAAAAGTTAAGGTGTGGGTGCGAGGCACAACACTACAGACTCCATAGGTCGCACAGGCTCACCTTCCGTCGGAGTCACAAGAGATGGGTCAGAAACAAGAGATAGGTCACTCACAGGGCTAAGCATCTCGCTGGGGTGAGAGCAATCTGTATCAGGTATCACTTTCGTCGTGGGTGACAGGACAATGGTAGGCATCGTGGTGACCTCAATATGAGAAGGACTCGTACTGCGGAGGTCAAGGTGAGGGTCCAACCGACCAGCTCTGGCGGATCTCAATGATTGTTTGTAATGAAGGGCAAGCTGATACGTCTGCTCGAGGGACTTCGAACTATGATAAATCACCTTAGTACGGATGTCAGATCGAAGCCCAGACCGAAATCTGCACGTGGTCATGGCTGAGTCCTCTCGGATATCGCTCCTCACAACTAACTCATCAAAGCAATCCATGTACTCAGCGACAGACATGGATTCTTGCTGAAGGGAAAATAATTGGTCGAGCAAGCGACTCCGATATGATTAAGGCAGGTACCTCTGACACAATGTATGCTTCATGTCCACCCAACTAGTGATGCGACGAAGATGGTCTCGCTCGCGAGTCCTCTCAACGCCAGTCCAACATGCCCTCGCCTGATCTAAAAGTCTAAGTTTCGAAAACTTAACGCGACGCTCACCGAATAACTCAAAATAATCAAGATAGTACTCAATATCCACGAGCCAATAACTGAAAAACTCGGGACTCGATGAGCCGTCAAAGGAAGTGGAAACTGTACGAAACTGACTCTCAAGATCTCTCTCAAAGTGAGGATCCTTATAATAGTCATCCCTAAGGCAATCAGGTCGAGTCAAAGGATCAACACGATCCGCTCGCGTGCAAGGATAAGAACGACGACAATCATCATACTGATCATCTCTAGCATAGTGAGGTTGTGTCGGTGGGTCGACACGTTCTCGGGAAGTGGTGTGTCGCAGACGATAATAATCATCATGATAACGTGAGGATTTCTCTAAAGTTTCTCTATGAGATCGGGTATAGGCGGACTTAGAATACTCAGATGGAGGAGACGAACGACGACGATAACTAGACATGGATGAACCTAAAGACTCTATATGACCTACCTCTACAAAGAATGCAAATGGCCTAACCTCTTGACCTCTTATACCAATTTGATGTAGGGGTAGGCTAGTGGTGCTCGGGCGCTAGGACTCTACGTGTAGGTGCGGGGGATATGCTAATGCGACACTTAAATGCAATGCGACAGTCGGATGACGAAAACAATTAATTTAAGCAATGAAAAGAATAGCACAACACAGTTAATCAAAATAAAGAAACAAACAATTAATTTTTAGCAATTTGGCAACGGCTTCTTCCGCTCGGAGGGCCTAAGCAGCGCACGACGAATAAATCCACAAACAATTAATAGCATAAAAGGAAATAACTACCACACAACCGTAATTGCAGCACAATATAGATAAACAACCAAATGAAAAATGTCAAATTACATAATACAATACCACAAACACTCACAAAATAGAGGGCTGAACCGAGGCACTGGAGAATTTGAAGGCCGGATGTAAAGACGGGCGATCGGAGGTGAGAACGGGTGGCGAGGCGGCGATGACGGTGGCTGCCTTTGGCGAAAAATGGTGGTAACGGATGGTAAAACGGCGGATCCGGCCACAAATGAGTAGATCCGGACCGGGGGTGATTAGATCTGCTATTTAGGAACGGATCCGGGCAAAAACGGAAGGTTTGTGCGGTGGAAATAACGGATCGGATGGTGGTAGCACTAGATCAAAATAGATCTAGGATTTTCGGGGCGGTGGGAAGTGGATCCACGAAGGGAAGGTGAGAGGAGTGGCCGGCTAGGGTTAGAAAACCCTTGGGGTGGCTTGTTTTGGGAAGGGAAAAGGGCTAGAGGGCTGGCAGCAGACCGACGCTTGTACAGGAAGAGAGAGGGAGGGCGGCTGATTAGGGAGGGAATTAAACTTTACTGTATGAACAGTAAATTTCATAGGTGAACAGTGACTGTGCAGTTAATGTCGGATTGCTGGGACTGCAGGGAAATGCTGGCTGTTGGGGGGTTTCGGTGGCTGAGACTGGAGGAGGAGAGGTGGAAAACGATGGTGGGGGTAGGGTGTACCTTGGGGAGTAATTTGGCGGCCTAGGAGTCGTCACCTAGGGTTCCACGACGTCGGCACCGGGGAGGGATCGCTGGAATCCGGGAAAGCTTCTTCTCAAAATTCAACAACCATTCAATTCAGCCTCTAACACTCCTATTTATAAGAAAAGACAAGCTAGGGCATCCCCATCAACGGCTATGATTGGCCGGTGGGTTAACCCCTTAAAATACATCAAAACAAACTCAAAACAAATAAACTAATATAGTTTTTTGACTCGCGACGACGTTCCGGACGCAATCGCGGAGTCCGATTGTCGATCCGGGCATGCCAAATATGGAAAGTTGCCAAATCAGCCCCGAACGGGCCCAAAACGTGTCCTCGCCTCTGCTCCGCATCAAAAGGTCTCTTTTCAGGACAGGTATGCTGATACACACATCCATATTTATAAGGAGCCTTAGGGGGTGAGTTTTTTTATCTTTTGAGTGTTGTCATTTTGTCTCTCCTTGGTGAGGGGGGTGCCTTGGAGGATCCAGTCTCCGGATGCTTGGCGGGAGCTTGTCTTCCAATTGTATATTTTCTTTCATGCAATGCAAGTTGGTGTTCTTTGTTTTTATTCTTGATACGGCTACCGCTTATCAATATCCCACATTGAATATGTCTAGTAAGCTTTCATAGCCAATATATGAAATTGCAAATTTACTGTTGACCTTTGCAATGCTTTAAAATGGCATAATTCAGCAATTGCATAATTTTTGAATGTGGGAAATCAAATGGTGAGAAGTTTTTCTTTGTTTTTTATTTCATTTTATCATGTAATTCTCCAAATATTATAGGTTGTTTTGCCATACTTCAAGTACAAGTTGCATTCCATCTACAATAAAGAAAGAGAAGCAAGGCTTCAAGAAAGCCTTTGGGGTCATGATGATGGAAGGATGGATAACATAGATTATATCTTTCATCATGGAGTAATTTCTCAGACACGAGTTGAAATTTCAACTATGCAAATTTCAAATGTGACAAACTTCAAGAAGAGGGTCATGACAATTGTTGGTGTTTTATACCCTTGGTTACATGTAACCAGTGAAGGTATTCAATTTATTGAAGTCATCCATTTCTTTTTTCTTTCTAGTTGGAAATTTGCACTATAGTAGTTTTTGCATTTTTAGGGAATTCAGTCCATAATTGTTTTCATGACATCAAAGATATATTTACTGTAAAAACTACATGTGTTATAAATAATGGAAGAGACCTCAATTTTACAGCATATTTTTATTTCTAAATTGTCATTTCATAACAGTCATGAAGTGCTTTATTTGCCTGCTTAATGTCAAAATTTAACACAATTGAATGTGATCAAATGTGGTAAAACTATGAAGGGTAAAGTTCCCCTGAAACTATCAGGGTGACGTCCCTCTATGCTTAATATGCAGCGGCTGCAATATCTTGGACATGGGTCGGTGTGCCCTGGAGTTGTAGAAAACGGTTATGCATGGGAGGACACCGAGCAACGTTCAGAGTACAATCACTGCCCGTGCGAAGATGCTAGTATCTCAAAACTGCAGTTAACCATCAAAATCTACCTTCAACTCCGAGAACTTATAATCTAAAAGGCATAACACATCACATACAATATCCATACACACGTACACACTCTTCACTCTACCACATCATCCTTCTTCTTTTCTGCCTCCTCCTTAGGCAGAGGAGCATCCAATCCAACCACCGCGTCCTTCGCCACGACCTCCTCTGGAAGTGATTCCTCCGAGTCCTCCCCAGTATTTTCCTTCACTTCTGTTTCCTCTGATGCGAGCTCGCCTTCCGTCTCCTCAACCGCTCCTACTTCCTCCGACTCGCTCCTACTTCCATCTACACTTCTCCAGAGACAGCGGGGGATTCCGAAAATGGCGGATTTTCCAGTGTGGCAGTAGTGGGGCTGATGACCTCTATGGATCGAGCTAGTTCCAGGGGTCCGCGAGCATGATGCATTCCAAGAAGAATACATGAATATCGGGAAATGACATTGGTTGGGTAAGTGATTATGAGAATCACTCTTTTATTATTTTTAAAAATCAAGAAAAGTGCATGCGAATAAGAGATGTGGATCGAGCAAACTTGGATGCTGTCTCTTTTGGATAGCCTTACGCAACTTCTCACGCCCAAACTCCTTCGCACGTGAGGCCCATCCATATATGACAAGTTGTAACAAACTAACAACCAATTGTATTTTCAATTTATCATTTATAGGCGGGGAGAAAAATAACCAAAAACGCAAGCAAAAGTATGACGCGTGAGTCGATCGTTGGTGATACGAAAGTTGCTGTAGAAGTCATAAGTTCTTATATTATTGTATAGATAAGTACAATCTCGAGCATCTACTCAATTCTCCATCATTTTAATGCTTGACAATTCAAATGCCTCGTGGGCCATGAATGTCGTTAACACTTGACAATAAAAATGCCTTATGGGCCTTGAATGTCGTTAAATGGTCATCTCCGTGCATCTCCTGCAGGTATGTCGTTTGCTTATCAACTGTTATATTTACTGGATGCTACCGGATACTTCACCCTCGGGCTACATGCTCTTGGCATTCATGTATGTCGTGCTACAGGACAAGAATTGGTATGGAGCATCTGAATTTTCGATTTTCTTTTGTTATCCATTTCTACTTTGCTGCTGCAGCTTCAAATATTCAACTTTAGTCGTTGACTGATGATGCTTCAAGCATGTCTAGAAAGGAAGTGATTTCTATTTCTCATTGCTTTGTATTTTAATACCAAAAACATCAATTTGTCACGTGATATTTTTGATTTCATGTCATCATTGGCATCATTATTTTTGTGTACAGGAACGTTTTCATGATAATTAAATTTTTAATCACATGGCATGGATTTTTCTTTATGTATTGTACTCTAATCCATGTTAAGTTAGATGGATTTATCATCCAGATTATCTAGGATTAGAAGTCATGAGTTGGAGAGGCTTCGTGGTCCTCCGTGGTTGAAGGTACATCTGTAATTTTATTTCCATATTTCCTCAACTGAAATATAATATATGTTCTACATATACTACGGAACAGGCAGCTTATTTTATTGAATGCTCTTTGATGCAGTCATTTCAGAGAGTGGTTCTCAGCTGTGTATATACAACATTGGACTCTGCTCAAACCGGTCTAATAGCTTCTGTATTCTTTTTCAAGGTAACAGCATCTTACCCATTCTCCATTGTTTGCACATAAAACGCTATTGAAAATGCATGTTGAGAGTGTAGGTTCTCCAATTCATTTTATGTATGGCATTTATTGAAGCAATTCAGCGCACTATAATCACAGGAGTGGTTGATAACATGCTGTCATACTAGGAATTGGCTTTACTTTGTTCAAATTATGCATTACATTGGATCTTGCACATGGGGATCGGTCGAGCATTATTTGGGAATTTATTGTGTCAACATTTTTGGATCTTTAGATTTTTGTCGGGGATCGTGATTGCGATGAGCTCGATTTTCTGTATTTCTATATAATCCTTTTGTATTATTAGAGCTATATTGTGAGAGTTAGGTTAAGTTGTCCGATCGAACTGTTAGAGCTATCAAATCCTCTTAAACATAAATCTCCCCTATATATCATCTTAAATTCCTAGGTCAAGGGATCGCTGATTGAAGCCTAGCATCCGTAGTCCCCCGACGGTTATAGACAAGTCCTTACACTCTTCTCCCCTTCTTCGACCCTCCATTGGTCTGCACAACTCCAGTAGCTCTGAAGAGTCCTCCACAAACCCCAACCACTGCCACCTTCCCTTCCCCAAACTCCCCAAGCCTATCCGAAGGTTGACCACCCTCCTTTATCCCTAAACCCTTAAGTGAACCCCGGACATCCACCGTCGACTATAACCAAATCTGCATTCCTACGCTGACGACCCCTTTTATGAGTTTAACATTTCAGTTTATTTCCTTTGTATTATATGGATGCCACTTGTATTTCTAAAATATTTATCTCGTATTAATTTGATTTGTCACTTTCATTAGACGCACACTACTTATTTATCCTGCTTTTAATTTCAATGCAATCAAAATTTATCTACAATTTTCATTTGTTTACTTAATTTTGAGTATCTGTGATCAAATTCAATACATTTGTGCATTATGCTACTTGTTTTATATATTAATTAAGCATCAAAAATACTTGCATGATTGAATCATTTATTTTTATCGCATTAGTGTTCTTGTTGTGTCTGCCAGCTTGTCGGATTGTGCGCTTCCATTCCTCCATATCTTCATTATAGGGTTTCTCGTGGTTCAATTCCATTTGTTCGTGGTTGTTTTCATTGCATCTAGGGTTAGAACATCACGTGCCCATAACATGCAGTTTTTTTCCTCAGTCAGTTAGTATTAATGCCTCATAACATCGCCGCCCCTGTCCGAAGACAGCTTGTCCTCAAGCTGGATCGAAGGGAAAAGCAGCGGCCCCTCCTCCTGTCGTGTCATCATCGGAAGGATCATCCACCTCGAGTCAAAATAAGCGTTTGCATCGATGTCCCGGTGTGAAAAGGTCATCACAGTTGTAGCACAAGCCTTTCTCGCGACGCTCGGCCATCTCAGTGCGGGTCAGACGGCGACGAACTGTAGGCCGCGGTGTATCGTCCCGGAAGGGAGTCCTGCCCAGCAAGTTGGCCTGAGAATAAGAGCCCAGAGAGTCCCGGCGGCCGATCAAGGAGCAGTCGCCGCTCACAAGCCCTGGCGAGGCTCATAGCGGTGTTGAGATCACGAGGCAGAAGGAACTCCACATCCCAACGTAAGCGCTCGTGGAGGCCGGCGGTGAAGAGGGGAACCTGCTGCTCCGGTAAGACGGATGTTGCTCTAGACAGTAGTATTTGGAATTGTTCCAGGTAGGTGTCGATGGAGCCCTCCTGTTTGAGGTTTGCCAGATCGCCGAGTGGGTTGCCATGTAGGGCCGGACCAAAACAAAGGGTGCAGGACGTGCTGAAATCTGCCCAGGAAATGGTGGGATGTTCCCGCAGAAGCTGAGTGAACCATAATTGCGCGGGGCCGAGTAAATGGAAGGAAGTGATGCTCACACGTTCTTCATCTGGTGTGCGGTGGTTTGCAAAAAAATATCGCAACGCGTAATCCACGGAAGGGGGTCCTCGCAGCCCATGTAGATGGGAAAATCCATCCGAATAGTACGTGCGTAGGAGGAATAGTCCACGCCCGGAGGAGCGGCGGAGTCCACCCGGCTTGCCGAAGGGTGGTCGGCCGTAGTCAGAGGTGGAGGAGGCGACATGCCTTGTAGGGCATCCAAACGGGTGTTGAGGGTGTCCATCTTGGCGTTCTGAGTCGCAAACATAGAGTGAAAAAGAGCCATGAGGTCGGCGAGGGAAGGAGGAGCATCGACCATCTGCGATAGGGCAAGACGTTGGACCAGTGGTGTTGGAAGGAGGCCGGCGGAAGAGCAGGGGGGCGGGGCTGTGGTTACGGGGCTGGAAGACCGGCCGACAGCCACCACAATGGCCGGAGTGAGGTCGCCGGAGCTGGAAGACGGGCCGGCGAGCACGCTGGGCTTGCCGATCGACCGGAGGAGAGCTCGCCTGCGCCGGATGAAAAACCGACGGGATCGGCTGAATAGGCGACAGTGTCGCGCGAATGCGGGTGCGGAGCGGAGGAGAGACCCTCTGATACCAAGTTGATGTGGCCCTTCCCCTTGGACCGAGTAGTTGGCGGAGGAGCAATGACGGAAGGAGGAGCAGTGGCCGATCGATGCTATCGTTCTGTGCGGGAGATATTGTCGGCTAGGGCAAACACGGAAGAACTGGAAGTCGTGGGGTTTTAGAGAGAGGGGGGGGGGAGAGGAAAATAAGAGGGAGAGAGAAAAACTTGTTCTATTTTCTTGTTTTTCCAAACACAACACAAGTATTCGCTTAAGTAGGTTCCACGTGCCCCCCATTTTGGCTTACTACATATGGGTAAAATATTATTAAAAAATTAACTGAAACATAAACAACATAAACTAAGATAGCTGGCGTCGTCACGCCTCATAACAGACATCTGAGATTCCTTAAATGCAATGGTTGCTGGTTCAGCAGATGAAAGGAAGGATAGAAGGTCTCACCTGATTTCTAAATATGAGAATTTCAAGAAGGGTGAATCAGAATCAGTTGCTGAAATGTACACCAGACTCAGTCTCATCATCAATGAGCTGAAGACTCTTGAAAAAGACATCACATTGACAGAAGTCAATGATAAGATCCTTATGTGCTTCCCTAGCACATGAGACTCAAGGATCTGGCCAATCATAGAAGCCAGAAGTCTGAATGAGATTTCAACTGAAACTCTGTTGGGTAAGCTCAAGTCTTATGTGCAACTCATCAAGTCAAGGGAAGCTGAGCAAAAGGCTTCACCTTCACCCAGGAAAGGAAAGAGCATTGCTTTCCAAGCTACAGATGAAGCAGAAGCTCTTCCAGCAAATGAAGAATTAATGAGTCTTCTGGCCAAAAGATTCTACAAGATGGCCAAGAAGGACTTCAGGAGGTCTTTAAGAAATGAAGATAAACCAAGGTATGATAAAACTCCTACAAAGAAAATTTTGTGCTTTGGTTGCAGGAAGCCTGGACACATTATATCTGAGTGTCCAGAGAAGCAGAAGGACAAGTTGAAGGAAAAGGACTCCAAGAAGCACTCCAACAAATCCTCGTCCAACAAATACAAGAATAAGGAGAGAGGTTTTGTTGCTGAGACATGGAGTGACTCAGCTTCAGAGTCTTCATCTTCCAGCTCCAGTGAAGATGAAGAAGAAACTAAAGCAAAAGAAGTTTGTTTGATGACAATCAATGCTTCGTGCAATAATTCTGAAGAAGAATCAGAAGCTGAGGATTCTGAGCCAGAAGAGGATCAGGTAATATCCTCATTTGATTTTACTTCAGAACTATTTAAAACTGAATTTAAATCACTATATAATGACTTAATTAAGTCTGAGAAGGAAATCAAACTTCTCAGAGAAAAATTAATTGAACATGAAAATTTGTTTTCTGAAAACTTAGAAATTGAAAGATGAACTAGATGCTGCTTCCAAACAAATTATCTCTTTAGAAACTAAACTGAATGAAGCTAAGCAATTTGAAGAATCCCTAAATGGAAGAAGCATTAAATTAATGAACATTGCTAGTACTATAAATGCTAGACTTAATAGTAAATTAGACTTAGGAGCTTCATCTAGTCAGTTATCAATACTAATGAAAAATATTCTTTCAGCCCCTATCAAATTCATATCAGAAAAAGGAAAATAAAAATTAGATGAAAATAACTAACAAATTGAAGTATTTCAGAAACTCAAACAAAAGAAAAGGAAAAATAAAAATTTCAATAAAAACCATGTTCAACATTTTTCG
The DNA here is from genome assembly GCA_039513925.1 of Platanthera zijinensis. NCBI lineage: Eukaryota > Viridiplantae > Streptophyta > Magnoliopsida > Asparagales > Orchidaceae > Platanthera > Platanthera zijinensis. The sequence goes on along the minus strand of CM077088.1, from coordinate 182,874,002 downwards.
TCGAACTCCGATCGACGAAATGTATATAGTTCGTCGAACTCTGAACACAAATTTTATATATAATAAATCGTCCAATTGCGATCGACGAAATCCTATTGGATCGTCGAACCGCGATCGACGAAGTTTGGGCACAAGAAATGAAAACTTTCATTCTCTGAGCGGAGTTCGACGAACTCATCCCTTTTTATCGAACGCAGATCGACGAACTTTCTGACATTCGTCGAACTCAGAAAACTTCAACAGGAACTTAAATTTTTCCAGAAATTCTAATTATCCTAAATCAAATATTAATCCCTTTACCAAATGGATAATCTCACCTAGGAAATTTCATCCTCTAGGATATAAGAATCAACCAGAGTTTTCTTACATTTCCAGTTTCAAATTTGAAAAGAATCAAGGACTCAAGGTTACCTGGGTCAATAACAATTAATTTATTTTCTTGCAGGTACTGGACTATCCTACCACAGAGGAACAATGGTACCTGGATAGTGGATGTTCAAAACACATGACAGGAAGCAAAGACAACCTAACCAACTACAAGTCTAAGCTTGGACCAAATGTGATATTTGAGGATTCCAACTATGGTCAAACAGAAGGCTATGAGAATGTCAGAATTGGAGCTGTCACATTCAAGAAGGTAGCATATGTGAGTGGTATAAAACATAACCTAATATCCATAAGCCAGTTATGTGATGAAGGTTATCAGGTAACATTTAACCAATCCTCCTGTTTTATTACTTCAGTAGACAACAAAAATGTTTTAACTGGACATAGATAAGAAAATATTTATGTAGTTAATTTCAAGTCAGCAAAGTCATAAATTTGTTTGTTCAATCAGATTAACAATAATAATAATCTTTGGCATAAAAGATTAGGACATGTTAACTTTAAAAATATTGCTAAATTATTTAAGGACAACCTTGTTAGATGATTGCCTTCTGGCCCCTACAAGAAGGAAAACCTCTGCAGGGCTTGTCAATTAGGCAAGCAAATTAAAAATAACTTTAAATCTATTAATCAGAGTGATTCACCTAGGATTCTGTACTTGATACATATGGATCTTTTTGGACTCATTGCTGTACAGAGCTTGGGAGAGAAATCTTATACCTTAGTCATTGTAGATGACTTCTCTAGATTCACTTGAGTGTTCTTTTTGAGAAACAAGTCAGATAACTTCAAAGTTATTACAAATTTTCTTAAGAGTATTCAGATTGAGTACTCTACTCTAGTTGCATTGATCAGAAGTGATCATAGCACTGAGTTTGATTCTCTTCTCATACAAGAATTCTGTGAAAAGGAAAGTATCAGACATTGCTTCTCTGCTCCTAGAACTCCTCAACAAAATGGGGTAGCAGAAAGGAAAAATAGAACTCTAATTTAATCTGCAGGGACATTGCTTGCAGATGCTTACTTGCCCCTATCCTTTTGGGCAGAGGCTGTAAGCCCAACAAACTATGTCTTGAACAAGAGTTTAATACATAAACTTAAGGGCATGACTCCCTATGAATTGCTCAAAGGAAAACAACCTAAAGTTAACTATTTTAAAATATTTGGTTGTAGATGTTTTATTCACAATAATAACAAGAAACACCTTATAGAAAGTTTGAAGCCAAAGTTGCAGAGGAAATTTTTCTTGGATATTCCCAACTCAGCAAGGCCTATAGGGTTTTTAATAAATCCACCTTAAAAATTGAAGAATCTGTACATGTTTCATTTGATGAAGCTAATATGTTTTACAAGGAGAAAGATTCTTCTATCATAGAAAATTTGCAGGTACCAAATTTGTGTGAGAAAATGGATGACTTAATCCTAACACAAGAGGATATATCACATCCTTCTCAACAAATTATTGCTGAAGACAGTGAAGAAGATTTCATTGAAATGATTGTTGACCCTACAACAGTCAACATAATTCCACAAGAGGAATTAATTCCAAATGTTGTAGCTGTCCAAACTCCTCATACTGATCTTGTCACACTTAGAGATTACCTTATATCTCAAGTGATTGGAGACATATCAGTTGGTGTGCAAACAAAGCATCAACTCAACCAAGACTTGATGCATGCTTGCTTCATATCTCAACTTGAGCTTCAATCTATACAAGATGCAGAGCAAGATCCCCACTGGATTATTGCAATGCAAGAGGAGCTCAATCAATTTGAGAGATGCAGAGTTTGAGAATTAGTTTCAAGATCCCAAAACTCAGTCATTGGAACTAAATGGGTATTCAAAAATAAATTGGATGCACAAGGAGCTATAGTAAGGAACAAAGCAAGATTGGTAGCTCAAGGCTATTCTCAGGAGGAAGGAATTGATTATGATCAAACCTTTGACTCTGTTGCAAGGTTGAAGGCTATCAGAATATTCTTTTCTTATGCAACCTACAAGAAGTTCAAAGTCTACCAGATGGATGTCAAGAGTACCTTCTTGAATGGTGAACTTAAAGAGGAAGTATATGTGGAGCAATCACCAGGTTTTATCTCTCCAACTCATCCCTCTTTTGTTTTCAAATTGCATAAAGCTCTCTATGTTTTAAAGCAAGCTCCAAGAGCTTGGTATGAGACCCTAACTAGCTTTCTTTTAGAGCATAAGTTCACTAGGGGCATTGTAGATAAGACTTTATTTATTAGACATCATAAAGATAAAGTTTTGTTAGTACAAATATATGTAGATGACATCATTTTTGGCTCTACTGATTCCAAACTATGCAAAAAGTTTTCTGACCTGATGCATTCCAAGTTTGAAATGAGTAGCATGAGTGAGCTTTCATACTTCCTTGGTCTTCAAGTGAAGCAATCCTCTGATGCCATCTTCATCTCCCAATCTAAATATGCTAAGGAGCTAATTATGAGGTTTGAGATGTCTGATGCCTCAACTATGAAAACACCTATGGCTTCTAATGTTGTGATTGATTTTGATGAACAGGGCAAGCCAGTTGATCAGAAAACATATAGAGTTATTGTTGGGTCCTTGTTGTATCTTACAGCTAGTAACATAGTTGTCAAGGCGCGCGCCTAGGCGCGCTTGGGGCGCCGGGCGCACCAGGCGCAGTCCGCCGCGCCTCAGCACAGCTGAGGCGGGCGATGTGCCCCAGACGCGCCTCAGGCGCGCTAGGCGCACGCCTTACAGGCTCCCAGGCGCACCAAAGGCGCGCCCGGGTCTTTCAAGGTATTTTTTTAAAATTTTTTTTAATATGGTCAAAAACATGATCCTAGACGCACCCGAGGCACCTTAATTGAGCGAATTGGGCGCCCAATTCGCTGAAATTTAGCGAATTGGGCGCCCAATTCGCCGGAATTGAGCGAGCGAATTCGCTCAATTTCAGCCAATTGGGCGCCCAATTCGCTCAATTTCGACCAATTGGGCGCCCAATTCGCTCAATTTCGGCGAATTGGGCGCCCAATTCGCTCAATTTCGGCAAATTGGGCGCCCAATTCGCTCAATTTCGGCGAATTGGGCGCCCAATTCGCTCAATTTCTTTTTTCTCCAATTTTTGCGCCTTACGTGCCGCAGGTGCGCGCCTGCGCCTTGCGCCTAGGCTCCAGGGGCCCTTTGCGCTTCGGTGCGCCTTGTGCCTTTGATAACTTAGGCTAGTAGGCCAGATATAATGTTTGCTACATGTCTTTGTGCTAGGTTCCAAGTGAACCCTAAAAAATCTCACCTTATTTTCTTAAAAAGAATTTTGAGATATAAAAAAGGTTCCCAAATCTAGGACTTTGGTATGCAACTGAGTCAGAATTTGAATTAACTGGATTCTCAGATGCTGACTTTGCTGGATGTAGAGTTGGCAGGAAATGCACATCAGGAACATGCCAGTTCCTTGGTGATAGGCTTGTGTCTTGGTTTTCCAAGAAACAAACGTCTGTGTCCACTTCAACTGCAGAAGCTGAATACATTACAGCTGATAGTTGTTCACAAATATTGTGGATTCAAAACCAACTCCTGGATTATGAATACAATCTAAATAATTCAACTATATTTTGTGATAGTACCAGTGCAATTTCCATTGCACAAAATCCAGTGCATCATAGTAGGACCAAACATATAGAAATAAGACATCATTTCATTAGAGATTGTGTAGAAAAAAAGAAAATTAACCTTGTCTTTATCTCTACTGATTTGTAAAGAGCAGACATCTTCACTAAACCATTAGATGAGAAGAAACATCTGTTCTTTTTAAATCAGTTAGGCATGATTAATGGAGAAGGTCTAATTTGATTTCTGTCTGAGTTTTCAAGAATTGGTCACTTTTCGTCGAACGGAGATCGACGATTTGTAAACTCTTCTAGAGTTTTTTGTCGAACGGAGATCGACGAAATCTCTTAGTGAAATTTTTTTGTCGAACGGAGGTCGACGAATTTATTTCTGTAAATATTTCGTCGAACGGAGATCGACGATCTATTTTCCCGCTCTTCTAACTTAGGTGGACGATACTTATCTCTTTATGTGTAATTTCGTCGAACTGAGCTCGAAGCTTTTCTTTTTTGTTGGACGGAGTTCGCCGCTTCATCTTCTAAAAACCTATAATTAGGTTTTTCCTCAAACTTCATCCCGCGCTTTCCAGTTCTCTTGCACTTGATCTCTTGTTTATTTTTGCAGAGCAATGACGATTTCTCCAGCCCTCTTCTCAAACATGAAATTTGATGCTGGTTTTGATATCGACCTTGAATCTTTCAGTCACTCGGATCAAATATTCAAGGATACCCTTCAGTTGTTCGAAGCTCATAATCTACAGTACTTCATGACAACCAGAATCAAACTCTCAGTTTCAGAGATAAAGGAATGGATGTTTACTGCAAAGCTTCAGGATACCCCAGCCATTGTTGGCACTATCTCTTGTAATCAAGTTATCTTAACTCCAGATGTTTTAACTGAGGTTTTTGGATTTGTTAATGGGGAAGATGATATTGAGTTATCTAGTAGTGAATTTACTGATATGCTAGATAGGTTGGGTCACTCCCACGGAAACCCTAACCATTTACTCAAGAAGAATCTGTCTATAGGATACATATTTTTGACAGATATAGTAGGCAAAGTGTTGCTAGGTAAACACTCTGCTCATGACCATATCACCAGACACCAATTCAATCTGATGTGTGCCTTGGTCAATAAGAAGTCAGTGAACTGGGGAATAATTTTCTTTGATTCTATCAAGAAGAAGCTAACAGGAATATCTGGAGGATATGGAAGGATCCTAGGGATCTTCCTTCAGGCTAAGTGCCAAGAACTGTTAGTCTCTCAGACCACTTTCATCAATGCTTCCAAGAGGCTTACCTCAGCTCTCTTTGAAAAATGGGAGAGGACTATCCCAAAGCTATCCAAGGCCTCCTCCTCCAGAGCTTCAGAGGACACAAGAGCAACCATAGCCACTCCCCCACCTCCAGAAGAAGTTCTTCCATCCACCAGAATTCCTTCACCTCCTCAACAACAACCATCCACTATCATCCCTCCTACTTCACCTCTTCCACCACCATCACCTCCACATGCACCAGTCATTATCCATGAGGATACACCATATCCACCTCCTCAATCACCTATTCATCATCATCTGGATGAAATTCCATCCACCTCTTCACAGTCAAATTTTAACTTGCTGTCACCTCCTCAACCATCTCCACATCACTCTCCATCTCCACATCATTCTCCAATCCATCATTCTCCAATTCAATCCCCCATCCAGGAAAACATCACTACCACCATTCCTACCACAATTCCATCCAACATTCCATCCAACATTCCATCCAACACTACTTCAACTTTTCCAGAATACCTCCATACAGACTTTCCTAATTCTTTCACTGTGTGTTCTAATTGTGGTCATCAAACCACCTATACCCCTTCTACTCCTGAACCCCTTTACCTAAATTTCTCTGACATAGCTAAAGACCTCCTCGACTTCATCTCTCCAACTCTAGAGCAGCTAATAGCTAAGTCTATTGCTCCTCTTTCTGCCTCCATCTCCTCTCTTTCTGCACAAATTGCTGCTCTCTCCTCTGTCCCTTCTTCTGGGGGCCTGGTTTCAGGGCTTTCTGAAACCAGGCAGAGGGAGATGTTCAATGAAGAAGTTCCAGCTCCTCCTCCAGCAGCAGCAACAACAATTTCTCCAGAAGCAGCAGCAACAACAGTTTCTCCAGAAGCAGAAGTTCCAACATAAATTATTGATATTATTGATGATGATTCAGATACTGATATGATTTGTGATGTAGATAATGAAATAAGCACTATTGATGATTTCATGATAAATCCCACAGTTGATTTGGTTTCTTTATTACAATCTTTTGATTCTGTATATAACAACAATCTTCCAGTTCCAGCTGTTTCAGTTTCAGATATGTCCAAAGCTATAGCGTGTTATTCATCCCCAATAAATCCTGAAATTTTGGATCAACTCAGGTCAAGCTTATTATTTTCTAATAATGTTATAGAGCCTATAGTTGTTTCAGAGCCAAAGGCTCTTTCCCCTCCAACTTTTAAATGGGCTGAATCTCCCATGCCAGACATGAATAAGATTATGTTTGCTGATATGGAAGAAGAACATGAGTCTTTTCAGGATCAAATTGTTTCAGAAATTCAAGCAGAGCCTGCTGTTCCAGTACAGCCTCAGGCTGAATCTATTGGGCCTCAACCTCATCCTTTTCTTTCTAAAGATATGCTTTTAAACAGATTCATGATTTATATGATAATCCAGCTAACTCCTCTTTTGATGATGATGATGATGAAGAATTTGATGATTCTCAAGATACTACTTCTAACAAGAGGAAAGCCAAGAAGAAGGCTCCAACAAAAGCTGCCCCTAAGCCAAATCCTACAACAGATATTCCCTACTATGTTCTCCACAATATAAAGCTCACTCCAGAATCTCCTAACTGCATGAGATACTCAAAAAATGAGCTAAAGGAAAGGAAGAAGAGAAGGAGATGATTTTCCAACTAAGCAGTCTTGGAGAGGACCACCTCCTCCTCCTCCAGCTGCAGGTGCTTCAGGAAATGTTTCTCAAAGGTCCAGATCTTCTAAGAAACAAGACAGACCTTCTAGGTCTTATTCTCAAGGCAGCTCACAACAACAGAGAACATCTTAAAGCAGCTCTCAGCAAAAGCAAGGATCAAGCCCAGAAATGCCTTTTTCTCCTGCTTATGAGCCAGAGCCAGATCCAGATTACAGAATGGCAAGATTCAAGGAACTCATTGGTCTATCTCAAATTAACAAAGCCAAATCAGAAGGAAAGGATATTTCTCAGTTCACAACAATGTCTTCCTATAGGCAAAAGGAATTTGATAAATTCCAGGTAAAGAAAAACTTATTTTATCCTAATGCTTATATGCAGCTACATCCAGAGGCAGTTGTGCCCAGGCATTCAAGACCTGAAGATGACCCAAAAAGAAGCACAAGATCCTACAAGAACAGTGATATTCACTACTCCATCTTCTGGTTCTTCTTCTGAAGTGCCTAAGAAAGATCCTTGACTTATTTATGGGTTTTGAACTATTTGTTTTTACTGTCTGTTTAAAAACTTTCATAGTTCTGTAATATATCTGCTGAATGTGTTATTTCTGCATGATATATCTTTTTGCTTTTTGTTATATTTCTGTGTAAATAGTGACCTCACCCAAATAGGGGGAGATTGTTGGAACCCCACCTTATTTAGAGATGATTTGGACTAGGTTTACTATTAGGATTCTCTGATGACACACATGTATAGTCTAGGGTCATAAGTCTTTTTCTAGGTCTAGGATAAGTCAACAACCTAGAGTGATTGACTTTCACATTCAGAAGACTTAGAAGACAGAAGAACCCTTCAGAGAAAAACAGTTTTCCACAGTCAGAAAATGCGTTCGACGATAGCTGAACTCAGCTCGACGATCGTCGATCTCAGATCGACGAACTCAGGATTTATTCTCTGAGTTGAGCTCGACGAAAGTTTGGCTGAGATCGACGATTTGCTAGCTTATATCAGAAACTCAGCTCGACGAAGTGCTATCTCAGCTCGACGAAATGTTATCTCAGCTCGACGAATTTAGAGTTTCGTTCGACGATTTTCTACTGTTTGTCTGCCTTATTTAGCTCGACGATATTGGATCTCAGGTCGACGAAATATTTTGAGTTCGACTATTCTATGACAGATTCAGTTCGACTTTCCTTTCTTACAGTTTTCCAAGTATTATTTCAGGAAACTTGATTCAAATTAGATTTTATATGCCTTTAATGCTCTGATAATTAATGCTACATATTCTCTAGACTATAGCCGTTTCATGGCAACATTAATTATGATATTCACAGAGTAATTGACTTATTTACTGGGACAGTTAGGGAAACAATTTAATGACATTTTCTAGCCGTTCAACCCCCAGGATTTCTGCAGTAAATCAAAGATAAGTTTTAAAATTCAAAAGATTATTTTCTACAAAGGATATATAAGGTTTCTTCTTCGTCTTCTTCTTCTTCTTCAAAAAAGAGACACATACCGACATAGAACCAGATAGATAATATTCAATAGAAGAACAAGTGATATACAAAAAATTGAAATAAGAACACAACCAATACATCCTCAGTCTTGTTCAGTGTTCCTTCAGGAATTTTAAGAGACAATAAATCTTCATCAGTCTAATAATTTCCTGAAGATCATTCATCATTTGAAGACCTATACCCGGAGCAAAGCTCTTCTCCTGAACTAATCTTCATCTCAGGGGGAGCTTTGACAACAACAATTTTCACTAGTCTTCTCTCTGACTGTTGACAGAGAAGACATCATCTTTTACTTTCTTTTCACCACTGTATAAAGGGTTTCTTAACTTCCTTCAAAAGTTATTCCTTTTGGTTGTCTAGTCTCCTGATCAAAAGACTTGATTTGGTTTTTAGACACCTGGTCAAAAGCTCAAAGAGTTGCTATATCTTCCTTAGAAAATAAATATTTTGCTGGCAGAGCACCTGATCAAAAACTTGTAGTGGATTCCTACCAGGGTGGTAGAAGAGTGGATGTACCTAAGTTTAGGGGAACCACTATAAATTCTTTGTGTCGTCTTAATTGTCTTTATTTTTTATTTTGCTGTGCTGTAATTGTTCTTGTTTTGTTTTCTCTCTTTACATATACATATCACTTATTTTAAATCCGGTATAAACATTATTCAAAAGCTTATAAAACTCTTTTCACCTCCCCTCTAGAGTTAGTGTGATCTATCCCTTCTCTTTCATAAATCTATAATATTTTTTTTTTGCAATCAATAAAAGAACATTTGAGTAAGAACTAAGAACTATATTAAATATTAGAACATGATGAAAAAGAATTAACTCAATACAACTCACTTAAATAACATCAAGATTCTTGATCTGTTGGATAATTCTCGGAAGTGTAAATCATCAATGCATCAACAATGTCCTCCTCAGAACTCTCATCCTCATCCCTCTCTGACGTAGTACGTTTTCCTTTCGCTTTTGTCGTATATATCTGCTTTAAAGCCGTCCTTGCACTTCTTCTAAAAGCAGAACCTACATCAACATCGACTATGTCCCCAATCTGAGTTCAAGTCAACCCTTCTCCAGGAAACACTTCGTCGTCATCATCATCATCATTTGCAACATCATCAGCAGGACCCGTTAACCACTCAACAACTTTTCCTTCATCAATACTCTCTGCAGACAATGAGTCTCAAGATGGATCAGAATATTTAGACTTCAGTTTAAAATTGAATTTCACAAATACAAGATCATTTAATTTTTAGCTTTCTAGTCTATTCCTCTTCTTGGAATGAATCTAAATATAATATAAATAAACATTAAAGTTGTTATCATTTTAAAATATTATTGAAATATCATCTTAAAATTTATATTTACAAATAAATTATCATCTCGAAAGTGCTCCAACTCCTTTCGCAATCGGAGGAACTAGTTGTCAAATTTAAGATTCTCTTGGCCATAGTTTTCAAATTTTGAGTTTCAATTTCATAGAACTTTCACCAATGAGGTTATAGAAAAATAACAAATTATTATACTACTCAATTCAAGAAAGTAATCCAACAATTATTTGGTGAAAAATAGAGGAAGATAATATATCTGGATTGAACCCTGATAGTACTTTTTGTCTTTTTGCTATGTCCTGGACAAATAATTCTTGCTTTAGCTGATAAACTTCAACCTCAGTATTAATGACATCTTGCATAGATGAATCATGAGAGTACATTCTAGTGAGGCACTCAATAGAAACCCTATAAAAGGGGAGTTTCATCTTCCGCACGCAACAGCCGCACGCTTCAGCAACTGTCCACCTGGCCACGTTTCTCCTCCACGTCGGTGCTGCCACCGTGATTCCGCCATGGCCGTTCTTCCAGTAACCGTCGGCTTCGTGTGCAGGTTTTCAAGTTGTAGTTTGTTTTGAAACCCTATAAAAGGGGAGTTGTAACCTGTTGTTAGTTGATGTCGATGAAAGATTTGAGATTTCTGGTGTTATTGATTTCCTCTGAGCTGCGGTGAGATTAGATTTTGCTGTTTAATTCCTGTAGTGATTCCTATTTGTTTAAGATTCCTATTTAGGAGATGATGAATAGTAGAAGCTGATTGCTTTTGTTGTTTCTTGTAGAGTCCGGTTCTATGCTGAATGTTAAGTTAGAATTGATTCCTGTATTAGAGAGTTAATGTTGACAAAGTTGAATCTTTGCTTTGCTTTCTTCTGCTGGAGAGACTAGTCAGTGAAAGAGTTTTTGCTGCCACTGTTTTTTCCCGTTAGAGAGGTAGATGAACACTAGGAAAAATGTTGTAGTTGTGAATTCTTCTTTCTTGTGTTTAAACTGATTGGAGTCTTGTAGGAGTAGAAGAGAGTGAAAAAGAGGAAGTAATTCCTCTTGTGTTTGTGAGATTTTGTGGAGCCACTCGAGTATGAGAGTGAGTGAATTTTAGGTTATTTAGTTTGTGGATTCTCAAAAATCATTGAGTGTTAGAGATTCCGTGGAATCACTTTCGTGTGAGGGTGAGTGAAATTTCTCCGTGGTGCCTGTGTGCGATAGTGACTGACCTCGGAGTGGGAGATCGAAGGTGACGAGTAGTTTCTCGTGGGGTCGCCATTGACTTTGAATACGGAAAGACGCCTCTTTTCGTGAGTAACTTGATTCTTCCCCTATTTTACGCGTGTTTACATTTTCTCTTAAGATTTTAGATTCATTGATGGGTTTTTGTCCGAATTTTGTCAGCGAATGTTACGTCGAAATTTCAAACGAAAACGTATTTGTAGTTCAAGATTTCCGTTTTGCTATGACAAGAGGAATGAAACGAAAGTTGCGAGCTTTGTTCCTCAGATTTAGAAATTGAACCTATTTTTATTAAGAAAATTCATTTTAAACGTAATTTTGTGCTTTACAAAAATCCAGTTGCTTAATTTCTCAAAGTTCGTGCAATGCCCGCTCAAAATTACAATCATTCATTGCATGCATTTAGGGTTTCCCAGTAATATCCGACAAACGCACAAACCCTACGCGCCGTCCTGCTTTAATTTGATATCAGAGTCAGGTTCTGAAATTTTCTAAGTTTCGGAATTCACCCTGCGTAAAATATGAACCCCGCATAACATTTTATTTTTCAAAAAAAAAAGAATAATCATACATTTGCATTTTACTTATTTGTTTGCATGCATCTGTGTAGTGGTAGGTTAGTGAGTATGGGTTCTCCACGTCATATTTCACCACCTGAACACCCTCTAGAGGTAAACTCGGAGATGCGTCGAGTTGAATGTGGCCAATTGAGTCGTGGAAACGAAGAGAATGAACCATCTCCGTGATTTCTACCTTTCGCCCACCAAATAGTAGCATTAACCGAGAGCGTCTACCAAATGAGAGAAGGATTTGAAAACTTTAGTCTTAGGATGAATAGTTTAGAAGTACCTCCTCGAGTTTCAATGCCACCTCCAATTCGAGATAAGCATTATGTGCGACCCCATCACGACGTTCCACACTACTATGTGGAGAGGACTACACTTAGGAGAAATCCTCTTTTTGATAAAGAGGTTAGAAATCGTTTAGATATGTATGAATTTGAGCACGACCAGGTAGGAATTTCCAACGGAATTTTCCTGAACCCCAACGAGAGCCTTTCCTAGATACGCGAGATCATTATCAAGAGAGATCCTATAATGACGTAGTTAGAGAAGTTGATGGCTTATACCGGCCATACATCGTGATGATCATCCTAGTGATTAGCATCAACCACCACCCCCGTGGCGTCGAGACAATCGTGATCCTTACGATGATGATTTCGACTATTGTCCCCGGGATAGGCGACCGGATCCCACACGAGTTGTGAAATTAGATTCGTCATTTTATGATGGTTCTATGGATCCTAAGGTCTTTTCAGACTGGGTTATAGACATAGAAATCTACTTTGAGTGTTATCGTATGACGGAGGACCAAAAGTTCAGTTCGCCAAGATGAGATTGTCTGGGCGAGCAAAAATCTTTTGGATAAGTGAAGAGCGTAGTCTAGAGAGGAATTGCCTCACCTGAAAGTCATATTGGAGGAGCAGTACATTCCCCAACACCATCAGACCAGTCTACAAGGCGAGTTGACGTCACTACGTCAAGGGGTCAAATCTGTATCTGACTACCTTGCTGAGATGAAGGACCTTATGATTAGGTGCAACGTGGTAGAACACCCATGTGGTACCTTATCCAAATTTAAGTGTGGACTATGACCCGAGATTCGAGATGAGTTGATTCGATATGACCATTATTCCCTAGCTGAGACCATATCTATTACCATCGATATCGAGGAGCACTAGAAGAGAACCTCCCGGTTCAAACCTCAGAACAAAACGAATATCCCTTACAAGAAAGAAGAACCAAAAGATAAGGAGAGTGCGTCAAAGCCTACTTCGACCTATACGAGAGATCAGAAAAGGAAGTCCCCTATGGGAACTGTGACCCTTTCATAGATCTGATGTTATGAGTGCCAGCAGATGAGCCATATATCTAGGGATTGTCCCAGGAGGAAAGATATGCTAGTTTTTTATAAGGTGAGTGAGGAGGATGATCCTGTAGAAGAAACTAGAGTTGAGAGAGACTCACATGTTTTGATCAACTAAGTGTACGATACGCCTAGTGATGGGGAGATAGATCCTGGCGTTCTAGTGGTGAGATTGATGCAGGCTTGCACGTTGACACCGAAATATATCTACGGACGCACACGAATATCTCTCTACGAACCAAATTCTACACTCACACACTCGATCTACGCAGCACTACGTAATTAATGTTATCAATTTTATACTAGTGTACGGTAGCCAAACCGATTAGGATCGAACAAGGGCTATAGACCAATGTTCTTTCCGGCTAAAGGGACCTACACGGTCCGAACGAGCGGTGTTGTACCAAAAGAGATCTACTGAATAAAATACGATTCAGAAATGGTAGATCTCTCCCAACAAAAGAAAACGAAGGTTCGCCAAACCTTTTCGAATGAAAATGAAATAAAGAAGAAGCTACAAACAATGAAAGATAATCACAATTTTTTCAATTCTATCCAAATTAACGCTAAGAAAATCCACCACACAAATTAATCTAGGAAGAGAAACACACAAAATGTAGAAAGTATTCGTTACCCAATCGGAATGGGTGATTCCAATTTCTCTCTACTTGGACCGCTTCTTCAATGGTTCCGCCGGAGTCATGCCGGAAGGAGAGAAACTTGACCGCCTTCATCGCTTCACGCCGGAGTTGGAGTCCACAAGGAGGCAACCTTTGCCTTGGCCGATTTACTCGAGGAGGGTGGTCGGTTGTGGGTGGCAAGGATGAGAGTTGGTTCGGTTTGGAGAAGGTGGGGCTCGGGTGGTGCACTTTGGAAGAGGGAGGAGGAGGAGGAGGAGAAGCCGAGATAGAGAAGGGAGACAAGGGGGGCCGAAATTTGGAGAAGGAGAAAGGAGAGGAGGAAGTAATTCTTCACAAGATTTTGAGGGAGATTTTTTTCTTCTATTTCATTCTCTAATTATTCATTCATAACATGACTATATATATACACCACTCAATCTCCATCCATTCAAAATTCAAAATTCGAAATTCAAAATGAAAGTTATGATGGTTATATGCACCCATCATAATACAAGAAATGAAATAATTAAAACAACCTATGATGGTTATAAGCACCCATCATTACATGAATTATTTAAATGCAATAAAAATAAAAATGCTAAAATAAAATAAAACATGAAAATGACTTAGTAATTAATAATAATAATTAATTAATTATTATTAATTATTAATATATTAGTTTGCGTTCAGGACGGATATTATGGCGACGCTCCACATGGTCATCCGTAAGCACACCGTCGCCGTCTTTAAAATGTTGCGGGCCGTCGTCTCCATCAGAGATGCATGTTATCTACACCACAAGAATCCGCCGATTATTGGCAGACAAACATCTTTCAGGCCTAGTTTAAGTTTGGGGAGCAAGTGTGTTGTTTAGTAGTAGATAACGGTAGTTGTATGAATGTGATAGCTGAGACAGCTTTATCTCGTATGGGACTCACTGCTGAGCCACACCCATCCTCATTCTAAGTAGCTTGGGTCACCAAGACTACATTATCAGTGGCTAGGAGATGTTTGGTGTCTATCACTTTCGGTACCTACTCCGATAAGATCTGGTGTGACATTATGCTTATGGATGTGTGTCACGTATTACTTAGGCGACCTTGGTTGTATGATTGAGATGTTACCATACATAGTAGGTCCTACACTTGCTCCTTTCTTCTGGATGGAAAGAGAGTATTGTTGGCCCTATTCTTGTCATGGCGTCAAGGCGAACCAAGGCGAGCATCAAGCGCTTGGACGCTTAGGCGACAAGGCGGACGCCTAGACGACAATAAGACGAGCAAGTCGCAAGGCGATAACTAAATATATAAAAAAACTAATGCAGACTATAGACAACGGTTATTATAATAATCGTTGTCTATAGCCTGCCTTACAGACTTTAGACAACAGTTATTATAATAACTGCTGTCTATAGCCTGCCTTTCAGACTTTAGACAACGATTATTATAATAACTGTTATCTAAGGTCTGTCTTGTAGATTATACACTACGGTTTTTAGAAAAACCGCAGTGTATATGAATTTTAGACATTAGTTATTTTAAAAACCATTGTCTAAAGTTTCAGTTTTTTTATAACTTTGAGAAATTGTTTACCAACACAGTAACACAGATTGTTACTTCATACCATGAAGCATTAAGCAATAAGCACACAGATTCTGATATCATAATATCTTAAATTCTCAAATCTCAATACATTTATACCATAAAACAGTAAGCACTAAACACAAGTTCTGAATCTTCTGATATCATGAATTCATTATATCTCAACACATTGATATCATGAAGCAGTAAGCACAAGTTCTGATATCATGAATTAATGATATTTCAATTCTCAATACATTCATACCATGAAGCAGTAAACAGTAAGAAAAAATAATGTCACTCAATACAAACTTCGGAGTAAGAAAAAACATGTAAATAGTGAATCTATGTACCTGTAAAAAAATAGGTAAATTCAGAATCAATTTATATATTAATAAAAAATCTTAAGTTTATAATATTTGATACTCACCCAATACATATTAATATGATGTTAACTTCAATTTTTTTCATATTAGCAAAATCGTACAACTCTGAAATTTCAAAGTATGTACTTGTTGATTCAACAGTCTCAAATACTGTTGGATCTAATACCAGAGATATTATTTTATTCTCGTTCTCCATCATAGTAATGAAACTGCGTAACATAACAATGAATTCATTTGCATTTTGTGAAAATAAAAATATTAGTATTTTGGACATCAATATTGATTACATAAAGTCAAAAAATTTAATTATAATACCGGAGAAGGTAAACGCTCATGTGATACTTCAGGTTCATGCGATGTTTTAGGCTATGTAATGCATATAAAAGTGTCGGCTGACAAACCCAAAATAAAAAAAAATTTATTTATGACTTGCTCAACAAAAAGAGAACATGACATTTCATAAAAGTATAAATAATTAAACTTAATAATACCTGAGATATGTCTTGAGAATTTTCACGTGCAAGTGCAACACTTGTGGACATAACTATTTCAGTTCCAACACTAAACATGCGCATAAGTTCTTCAATTTGATTCTTCATACTACTCATCTCTGCTTGATGCACTTGTTATTGTTGGCTTATATAAACTTGATGCTCTTGTTGTTGTTGGCTTATATAAGTTTAATGTTTTTGTTGTTGTTGGTTTCATATTTCTTGTTGCTGGCTCAATCTTTCTTGGACTATAGCTTCCACATCTTCAATACGAGCTACTGATCTCCTCTCGCTCCGCCTATCATTCTTGAAAAAACTTTTAATGGTGGAAAACTTGCCACCAGCTCTAACTCTACCCGGATGTTATTTGCCTAAAATAGATGCAAAGATGCCATATTGTCATCTCTTCCCCGTGACACTGTTTCAACACTCTGGGACTCTTTGCTCGACAATTCATCCTAAGCCAAAGCAATAAATATTAATGCAGAATTGCAGATAAGAAATTATACTTCACAAGTAATATTACTATTGTTAATTTACAAATGATGAAATGATACATTTACACTTATAGTTTTAGATGTCAAATCAGTTGCATCATTATTAATGTATTCACCATTTCTTTTGTGACCAGCTGTCCATAACTCCACACATGAAATTGGTACAGTTGCACCTTGTTTAACTTTGACAATAAAACGAAAATAAATTATCATTTAAATTATTGAGAAAATCAAATTTTTAAATAAAAAATACGAGAGAGAAGTAGAGAACTAATATCATCATTTTTTCTAATCCAGAATTATTCATTCTGGAAGTAGTATGAAAAGTCTTATGTGTTTTTGCTCTCTCTGTATTAACCTTACTTTTCTCCTATATAAATAAATATTTGTGATTACTTAAATTGCTCACAAAGTTAATAAATGATATAAAATATTGAATTTAATAAGAACACATAACCATATATTTTGGAGTGGTGTGATGATCGACAAAAAATATCCAATCTTCAGGAGTAATAAAGTTTTACTTGACAGGTTGTCAGGTACATTGTATCGATGTTCCAAATCAATATTCCTTACATAAGTGACAAAAAGATTGGATTTCCAAGACCTCTAACTTTCACTCATGTTTTTCATTAATGCATTGCGAAGACCATTAATATTATCAAAATAAATCTGAAAATTATAGATAATATTAATTAATATTTAACTAAAAATACACAGTTTTGTAATCACTAATAACAAAGCTATATACAGTTAATTCTTCAGATATTTGATCTATAAGTTATTTATCAACTTCCTTCCATCTAATATATGTAATTGACACATAACAGCTCACAAGAGAACTCATAAAACTCATCAATTTATTTGTTTCAGGTCCGAGAATAATGCGACTATCATCACTCATAGAAATAATAAGCTTCTTCCCCTCTAACATAAGCTTTTTCAATTCATTCATTTTAGTGAAGACTCTTGTTGAGTTTGATGATTTTTTATCAGTCATTTTCCTGTAATAAGAAAAACCTTAAAAAAACCCTAAATCATCCAAAAATCCTAAACAAAATTCATAAAAAACTACAATGATATTGAGTTACTAGCACACAATCACACATATAAATATATATGTTAGTGCTAAATGCTAATATAGAACTATAGAGTCAGGTGATTTAGACATGTATAATAAGAGTTAAAATGCAACAATTAGACAAATATATAGAGTCAGTGTTGAAGAAGAATGATGACTTCTAATCTCCATTCAAACTATTAGTTTGTTGGATCTCTTCACCAGAAAAATATATTAAAGGAAATGATGAACCTTTACTGCTGTTGACCTTCCAAATATTACTAGAAGTTTCATCCAAAACCAATTTAGGCTGTTAAATACAAAAATGCACATTTTGTTGTTTATATGCATTTAACATAGCCAAAAATGAGATTGGAAAATTTAGTGGATGTCTGTTACACAATGTTTATACTCATACTACTAATAATAAAGACATTACCAAAGAGCTTAAAACAGAGAAAATGAAGAAATAATATACCTAAATGAGATATGTCGAAGAAAAATCGTCAAATCGAAGCAAATGAGAGCAAAAACTTTCACAAAATCGCCTTTATGATTTTTCGCACGGAGCAGGGACTGTAAGAATAAAAAAGTTGAGGTAAAACTAAAATTTATGGCTCACGGTTTAAAATAGATAGCATAGACTGCGTTTTTTTTACAAAAACGTTGTCTATTCTAGGGTTCATGGTAGAATAAATAGTAATTTTTATATAAACCACTGTTTATTCTAGGGTTCATGATAGAATAGACAGTGGTTTATATAAAAACCATTGTCTATGCTCGAATAGACAGCGGTTCCCACAGCACCAGCATCCCGCGGGAGCCGCAGTGCGAAAAAATCTCTTCCTCCCACTGAAAGAAAGAAGACTTTTAGCATTATTCGTGGCATTGAGTTTCATTTAAGAGAGTTTCAATGGTGGATTCTATTATGCCTTAGTAGTTTTACAGACATCTGAGTCATTAGAGAGGTATGAGTTTATTCATATACCTGCTAGGAGACTTTTAGAGGAGTTCCGGTACATAAACCCTGATGAGCTTCTGGCTGAGTTACCTCCCATGAGGTTTATTCAGCACGCGATAGATCTTGTTCTTGGAGCCTCCCTCCCTCATCTACAACATTTTTGATTGGAGTCTTTATTCATCATAGCCTTAGTCCATGTGTGGTGCCTTCCCTCCTTGCCCCGAAAAAGGATGGTACTTGACTTATGTGTGTTGACAATCGTGCTGTCAACAAAATCACTATGAAATACCGATTCTTTATACCACGATTGGATGACATGTTGGACATGTTGACTGGATCGATGATCTTTTCTAAGATTGACCTTCGTAGTGGTTGACCCACCACGCCGCCCCTCTACCATCTTAGTTGTAGTGAGTCTATGACGTTTCTTCTGCCTTGAGGACAAGACAAATTTTCTACTTGGCGATATTGTTACAAATACTGAAGAGGTTGAGGGACAAGGAGAAAAGGCTGGTGCATATGTCAATGTCAGGACCAAAGCGACGTAGACACGGATCCTAACTCGACGATGGGCGTTCGCTAGTAGTGCGCACGAGCATAGGGCACCCTTCAGCTTTATCCTTTATTATCGCACATGTTTTTCAGGCCGTGGGTTATTTGTTGTTTACCCTTGCATGTTTCGGAACCTGGCACTATATAAGTCCCGGTATATCTCACATTTGGATTATCTTGTAAGATCACTTTAGGAGGAACCTTAGGGGATGAATTCTTCTCTCTTTTTCTTCCTCTTCTCCACCCTCTCCTACTCTTCTTTAACCCAAGCACCTAACACATGTCGACTGAATATTCCTTAGGTCGATCGTTCATGCTTTGGATTATGAGACCACCGCTTTCGCTCACGAGTATAGTCGAGCTAGAGATAAATTAGGTGGGCTTACGATCTGGTATGCAAAGGGCGCAGGGGTTCCATAGGTTTTTGGTAAGAGCGATAAAATATTTTCCTGAGTTGGGCTGATGTCGGCAGGATAACCTCTAGGTTTCTTGTTTACCTAAAAATCCGCGATCAGGATTTTTCCCAAGTCCAAGCGGTTAGATCTGCTCAATCCGCCTAGCCGTTCAGCTCAAGTTGTGAAGCCATTGGGGAAAGACCGTCTAGACTCGAACCTAACCTCCTAGCCGCGCGTTCAGGTTGCTGCTCTTTTATTCACCCCCTTTGTATCTCGTCACCACTGCACGTTTCTCCTGTACCCCGGGCAGCCAGTAATCTTGGCCCTACCCATTTGGGCATGCCCCTGAGCCTATAAATAGGGGTGAACAGTATTGAATAGACACGTGTTGGAGCTTGAGGAAGACCGGGCGGACTTGTGCCTAACCGCAACGGTCTACATGTCTCAGGGACCAAACAGTTTGGTCTTGCGGTCAGGTGGACAGCAGTAGTGGCGGTTTGAGGGTTAGCCGAAGCAGCGGTCTGTAGGTTAGTCGCAGCGGTCTGAAGGAAGCCGCAGCGGTCTGGCAGAAAGCAGCAGTAGCGGGTTGTCGGTTAGCCGCAGCGGTTTGAATGAAGCCGCAGCGGTCTGAATGAAGTCGGAGCGGTCTGGCAGAGAGACGCAACAGCGGTCTGTTGGTTAGCCGCAGCGGTCTGGATGGAGTCGCATCGGTCTGGTTGAAGCCGCAGCAGCGGACAGGTAGTTAACCGCAACTGTGGTCTGGTGGCAACCTGCGGTTGCTGTCCGATAGCTTGCAGCAGCTGCGGTCTGGTGGTTAGCCGCAACAGCGGTCTGGTGGCAACCCGCAGTTGCTGTCTGACGGCCTATACTAACGGTCTTCCCTAGCTGATAAGCGACTTTGCTAGTTGCCGTTTGGTGTTTTATTATTTGTTATATAGTGGGCGGTTTGACATGGCACGAGGCCGCCCGACATGTATTTAGTCCCACGTCGGTTGTTGTATTCTCTCATCTCCCTCGATTTCAATAAATAAGGGGGCATACCTATGTAATGATTATCTTTTTAGAGCAATAAAATTTGCGATTTATTAAGCTCTTTGTTCATTTCTTACATGGTATCAGAGCGAACCGATCCTTTGCTCCAATCAGATCGCGATTTGTTTGTTTAACCGCGCGGCTTCTTCTACCGGCTTCGTCCGGTTTCTTCCGGTTTGTCCGGTTTCTTTCCCTTCCCTTCCCTCCCTTGCTTCTCATTGTGCTTGCTTCCTTCCGGGCCTTTATGTTTGCCCGACTTTCTTTGCTAACCGCACTTCTTTGCGAGTTGTTGTGTCCGTGCGGTTTCTTTTCTCTGCTGTCGGTTCCGCATCCTGGTCGCGGCTTCTTTTTCTTGCCGCTGGTGTGTTGTCACCTTGACCGTGCGGTCTTTTCTCTTCTCGCTGCTTGTCTGTCCGAGCAGCTTCTCTTCTCTTTTGCGGACTCCGTATTTTGGTCGCGGCATCTTTCCTGCCGCTGGTGTGTTGACACCGAGACTGTGCGGTCTCTCCTCTTGTTCGCGCGGCTTGTTGCGCTGTTTGTCCGCGCAGTTTGTTCTGTGAAACCGTGCGGTTTCTTTCTGTTTCTATGGACACTTCTTCTACTCTCTCTATTCCTCCTTCTCTTTCTACTTCTTTCTCTGCTTCTGGTAGTTTGACGACTGCTTCGAATCTTACAAGTCCAAATTATCTTAACTGGAGTGTCTCTTTCATTTTTCTCTTGCGTTCTCAGCGCAAACGTCATCATTTGACTGATGACCCTCCTTCTGGATCTGTTTCTTTTGATGATTGGGATGCTTCTGATGCGTTGACACGGACTTGGTTTGCCAACATTTTATCTGACGAGTGCCTTCCTATCATCCGGCATGATCCGACGGTCAAGGTTGCCTGGAATCATCTTGCAGTCTTGTATTCCAAGGGAGCCCAAACTTCACGGATCTATAATCTGTATGCTGATCTTTTCGCTCGACCAGTCATGACTCTTTCTTCTGCCTATCAGGAGGTTCAGACTCTTGGTGCTGAACTTCTTCAGCATCGTCTTTTTTCTGCGGATCTGGCCGAGCAACACCAGCATTTTCAGAAACTTCTGGTTGTTTGCTATTTGCTTCGCCTGCCGGATTCCAATGATATGATTCGTCAGCAAATTCTTGGAGAGGCGGATACTCCGACTCTGGGTGCTACTGCTGCTCGGATATCTGCTGTTACTACTCTTCTTCAATGTCTTTTGCTCTCCGCTCCGTCTCCGTCTCCTGATCTTGTGGCTCATCCAGCTCGTCATGACATCTCTGCTGGCCGTGGTGGCCGTACTGGTGGTCGAGGTGGTGGACGTAGTTATTTCAAGCATCTTTGCTCTCATTGTGGCCGGCTTGGTCACTTGGTTGATCAGTGTTGGACTAAGTATCCTCATCTTCGTCCAATATCAGCTGATTCCTCCAAGCCGTCCACGTCTTCTCTTGCTACTTCTTGAACCGCTCAGTTGGCTACTACGGGTAGGTGACTTATTGATTCTGGTGCCACAAATCATATGTCCGACAATTCTCGTCTTTTCTCTTCTCTTGACAAGAGCAACCAGTTATCTCCGGTTCTTATTGCGGATGGTTCTCCTTTTCCGGTTTGTGGGTCTGGCACTATGCATATTATTCACTCTCTTCAGCTGCAGGACACCTTTTATGTCCCGAATTTTTCATGCAATCTTCTTTCAGTTACTGTTTTTTTGTAAACAATTGCATTGTGAAGTTATTTTTACTGCCTCTACTTGTGTTTTTCAGATTCCTCATTCCAAGGAGGTGATTGCTACTGGGACTGAGAGCGGCAACTTGTTCTACCTTGATACTGCTTTTGCTTTTTCTGCCTCTTCTTCTCTACTTCAGTGACATCTTTGCCTTGGGCATTCTCCTCGGATCCTTTATCAGCTTTTGCGAGATTTACCTCGCAAAAGACTCTACTCTGGATTGTGAAGCTTGTCAATTTGGCAAGCATCACCGATCTTCTTTTCCTGCTAAGCAAGGCCGCAATTCTTCTCGCCCTTTTGATTTAGTTCATTCTGATGTTTGGGGTCCTGCTCCCCTTCAAACTATTGGTAGGGGTAGTTTATATTTTGTTACATTCATTGATGATTTTTCCAGGTGTACGTGGTTATATTTTCTACGCGAACACTTTGAGATTTTCTCTGTTTTTTCTGTCTTTTATAATGAAATACGTACACAATTTTATACCCCTATTAAAATTCTTCGTACTGATAACGCTAAGGAATACCTTAGTCATCAGTTTACTTCGTTTTGTTTGGATCATGATGTGGTCCATCAAACTACTTGCCCTTATACTTCGCAACAGAATGATGTTGTTGAACGTAAGAATCGTCATCTTTTAAATGTGACTCGTAGTCTTCTTACTCATATGCATGTTCCCCGGTCCTATTAGGGTCATGATGTGGTCCATCAAACTTCTCTATCCTGATGGGATACCCTTTCCATTACCTCTTCGTGTCTTTGGTTGCACAACGTTTGTTCACTCACCTGCTTCTGGACGTGACAAACTCTCTCCTCGTTCTGTAAAGTGCATCTTTTTGGGCTATTGTCCGACACAGAAAGGGTATCATTGTTTTGATCCTGTTCTTCGGAAACAGTATGTGTTGACGAATGTTACTTTCTTTGAGAATGCTTCCTTCTTTTCTTCTTCCTCTCTTCCTTCTGATAATTCTTCTCCTTCTCCCATTGTTCTGGCATCGCTTCCGGAGCTTGCCCTGCTTTCTTCTTCTCCTATTTCTGATTCTTCTCCTTCGAACTCCTCTACTGTCCCTGCTTCCTCTCCTGAGCCGCTGCAATCAGCTCCCAGTACAGTAGTCTACTCTTTGGATGGGGCTAGTACAGTAGATAGGTCAGATCTTGATCTTCCGATTGCTCTTCGAAAAGGTGTTCTCTCCTGCACCCAACATCCTGTTCAGGCTGTGGTCTCTTATGCTCAGCTCTTTCCTTCGTCTAGGAGGTGGCCCTCTCAGCTAATGTTGTTCCCGCTTCGCATCAAGATGCTCTTGTTATCCCTCATTGGAAGGCTGATATGGATGAAGAGATGCGTGCTCTTACTGAACGGAGTACTTGAACTCTTGTTCCTACACCTCCTGGTGCTGACGTGGTTGGCTGTTGCTGGGTGTTTGTCATTAAGTTTCTACCTGATGGCTCTATTGATCGTTAAAAGGCCCGGCTTGTTTCCAAAGGTTTTACGCAGACTTATGGTGTGAATTTCTTTGATACTCTCTCCTGTGACAAAGATTACTACAATTTGTGTGCTTTTTTCGGTGGCCGTCAATAGAGACTGGGAAATGTATCAGCTGGATGTGATGAATGCCTTTCTTTATGGTGATTTATAGGAAACTGTCTATATGGAGCAACATCCTAGGTATGTTGCTCAGGGAGAGTTTCAGGTCTGTAAACTGTGAAAGACAATCTACGGTCTTAAGCAAAGTCCCAGAGCCTGGTTTGACAAGTTCAATGAGGTCATTTCGTTGGTTGGGTTTGCTAGAAGTACTGCGGATCACTCGTTATTCATTCGCAAGACATCGACCTGTCTTGTTGTCATTGCTGTTTATGTGGATGATATTCTTCTCACAGAGGATGATAGAGAAGTGGAAATGACCAAGAAGCATCTTCTTAAGCATTTTGTTACTAAAGATATGAGATCTCTGAAATATTTCTTAGGCATTGAAATATCCAGGAAATCAGAGGCTATTGTTCTTTCACAGAGAAAGTATGTCTTTGACCTTTTAAAAGAGATAGGTCTCCTTGGGGCTAAATCGGCTCGTTCTCCGATATCGGTTGGAGATGACAAGTGTTGGAGTGGGGACTCACCTCCTCTTGAGGATGTCACCAGGTATAAACGGCTTGTCGAGAAACTCATTTATCTGACAGTCACAAGACCGGATATTTGTTATGCAGTAGGAAAAGTGAGTCAGTTTATGCAAGCTCCTAAGGAGTGTCATCTACAGTCGGCAATGAAGATTTTGGAGTATGTGAACGGTGCTCTAGGGGAAGGACTTTAATTTTAGAAAAGGAGGCATTTGAAGGTTGAGGCATTTGAAGGTTGAGGCATATTCTGATGCAAGCTATGCAGATGACAAGGAAGATAGAAAGTTCACATCCAGGTTTTGTACTTTTGTTGGAGGGAATTTGGTCAGCTGGAAGAGCAAGAAACAAACTGTTGTCTCCAGGTCTAGTGCATAAGCTGAGTATAGGAGCATGACTCTAATTACATGCGAGCTGAAGTAGTTACGGACTTTTATGCTTGATTTTGGAGAGCTTTATGATCATCCTCTGCCAATGTTCTGTGACAACAAGACAACCATATATATTTCGAGAAATCCTGTTTTCCATGAGAGGACTAAGCATATCGAGGTTGATTGTCACATCATTAGAGAGGAGATTTTAAAGAATCAGATATGCACTCCGTTTGTTACCTCAGAGAGAGAACTGGATGATTTCTTCACCAAGCCAGTTACTCCTTCCGAGGAGGTTTGTAGCAAGATGGACATGATAAATATATATGCTCCAGCTTGAGGGGGAGTGTTAGAGCTTGAGGAAGACCGGGCGGACTTGGGCCTTACCGCAGCGGTCTACCTGTCTCAGCGACCTAGCGATTTGGTCTTGTGGTCAGTTGGACAACAACAGTGGCGGTCTGAGGGTCAGCCGAAGTAGCGGTTTGGAGGTTAGTCGTAGCGGTCTGAAGGAAGCCGCAGCGGTCTGGCAGAAAGCCGCAGTAGCGGGTTGTCGGTTAGCCGCATCGGTCTGAATGAAGCCGCAGCAGTCTGGCAGAGAGACGCAACTGCGGTCTGTTGGTTAGCCGCAGCGGTCTGGATGGAGCCGCAGCGGTCTGGTTGAAGCCGCAGCAGCGGACAGATAGTTAACCGCAACTGCGGTCTGGTGGAAAACCGCGGTTGCAGTCCGATAGCTTGCAACAGCTGCGGTTTGGTGGGTAGCCGCAACTGCGGTTTGGTGGCAACCCGCAGTTGCGGTCTGGCGGGCTGTATCAGCGGTCTTCCCTAGCAGATAGACGACTTTGCTAGTTGTCGTTTGGTGTTTTATTATTTATTATATAGTGGGTGGTTTGACCATTTCAAACCGCGAGGCCGCCCGACTTGTATTTAGTCTCACATTGGTTGTTGTATTCTCTCATCTTTCCCGATTTCTATAAATAAGGGGGCATACCTATGTAATGATTATCTTTTTGGAGCAATAAAATTTGCGGTTTATTTAGCTCTTTGTCCATTTATTACAACACGCTGATTCGAATCCGCAAGCTAGCCCCCTGTGGCAGCGGTCTCGAATTTAGTGCCCAACGGTCTCCTGTTCGCTCAGGCTCCTTTGTCTTATTCGGCTGTAATCATTTTTTCTCTTCAATAGAAAGCCCTCCGCAAGAGAGGCATTTGCCGCTACAGGCGAAGTCTTGTGTAGCTGCTGCCAACGGCCCTTGTCTGCATTCTCTTAACCGTTAGTAACCAACTACTCACAACCGACTCCTTCCCCTAGCTCCCATGCGCGTGCTGTGGTGGAGGTGCATTTTTAGCACCAACAGTTCGAACACGCGACCTTCAGATTACGAGTTTTTAGTGAAGTGCGTGGTTAGACAAATGTCAGATCGCAAGTTCGCCCATCAATCTAGCGCTCAAGTCCAAGGGATGTTGCGCTCTGGGAGGCCCTTGATCAAGCCCGTCAAGACGCTGAGCAATCGCGACAAGAAGCCGAGAAGTCGCGTTAGGAAACCGCCCAGCAGCTCGAGGCAATTAGTCAGATCCTTGCCATCCTGACCCAGCGGCTAGCCACTCAGCCCGCAGCTCCCGCAACGCCTCCAGCTCCTGTGGTGGGGGCTCCTCCACCACCCTATCTGCTGGGTCTATCCGCAGCTCCTTTGCGGCCTCAGGAGGAAGAGTTTGCCGCTCGTCGGGATTTCTTCCAAGAAGCTGCCAGGGGAAAGTTCAGCCAGAGTGCTGAACTTCCAGGTGCATACAACCCGCCCTCTCCCCCATCAAGCTATTGCTACTTATCCTCAGCCTCCTCCAACTGCTGATGAGGAAGCGGAGGAGCCTTCTCCCTTCACCGATAGAGTTCGTTGGGAGCCTGTTCCTAACAACTTTAGGGAACCTCGTCTGCCAGTGTATACTAGCGAGACTGATCCGGTTTCATGCCTCCAAGCCTTTGAATATGTTGTTGCTCTGAGGGCTCTCTCAGACATGAACTCCTTTGATGATCAGACACGAGAGTGGTTTCAAAAGCATGAATTGTTCCAATATGAATATATCTTTGAATAAATTGTTGTCCAATATGTTCCAAAAAAACACTTCATTGAAGTATTGAGTCAAATATTCAACCTCCACTTAAGCTAAAAATACTTGAATTGAGGTGAAAAAAAATCTACTTCCAGTGGATACTTGGAAATTTTCTAGTTTTTAAACTTATATATTAGATGTGCATGGGGTATTTTTATCGTATTATCCTGTCATGGTACCAGTTTGCTATTCTTGATATTTAATATATATGACGGCATTATTGAGCGTGCTGCTGAGTTCTTTTCTGATAATTTTAGGTTCTGTTTGGCACGGTGTTGGTGGTCGTAAACTGTCATTTGTTAAGGATCACCTAACAAGCATCATTCGCTTGAACATAAATGTGGATGAAGTTCTTTAGGTGGGCGCTAACGAATGACAAATTAACCCCCATGTTCATGACCGCCACCACTGTGCCAAACAGAGCCTTAACCTGACTTTATTAAGATGCTATGATGAGATGCGAGATAGTTCATGAAGCACGGAGCTGCTCCTTTTAAGTGAACACGTAGAGCATGGTCAGAGACTAAATGTGTTATCTTATAAAATAGAGATATACAATGGTGGACTGATAGATGGAACGCGTTCCACGATTGCCTCGATGACGTACGAACAATCTGGTCCTCTCGATGCTCCCAGAAAAGGCGCATGAATCCATCGGTTCTTGTCCATCTCTGGTTGTGTTTTGTTGACATCCTTTATATTTAAGTCATGTCTCCCAGCGTGAGAATCACATGCTCTAAATCCACTTCTTTCTGTTACGATGTTCGTGCAAAAATTTGAACCAGTATCATTTGTTTATGTTCTTCCCGGATAGCTCGAGTGATTTTATATAAGCTGCACAGCGGTGCCCTATCACATTGTTGCATGCATCGGTGGAGCAGATCAGGAGACTTTTCCATGATTTGTAGCATATTAAGTGTTCAAATTCAGCTCTTGTATTTCTATTTTTAAAAAGTTTAAACAAGAATTTTGAAGAAACTTGAGTAATTTCTTATTTCATTTGATAGATGACAGCAACCCATCCATCCTTCTTAAACAGTTGTTTTCTCCAGTTCTTTGCATTGCTGCACTTTTAATACCTACAATTCTTTGCTACTTCCATAGTGAGAATGTTCTATTTTTTTTATATTTACCCTTATCTATACTATCTTAAAAAGGAAAAAAAAATATCTTTTGATTAAACATTCAACTTTCCGGTTTTACCCCTCTTTATTACAAAAATTTCAATCTCATTAATTTATGTGTGTTTTTTAATTTTAAAATGTGCTCTCATATAAGCAAAATAGCTTGCATACAATAAAAATGTGCTCTGAAAAATGAGCGACAGACTGAGTATAGCGTTTGGGGATTTGCCCACAATGGGAGCGCCGTCATGCTGGGACAATGTTGTGGCACTAAGGGAACAATACTAGCTGAAGGGATGAACGGTTTTTATAGCCTGATCACCCAAATTGCTGAGGAGGGGGCCGCCTTTCTCATACGATTTGAGCGAAGCGGATATGGAAGGCTTCTCCACTTGGATTGCAACTAAGAACATTGGCTAGTTAGATACTAAGTGGTTGTGTGGTCATGCAGAGGAGATCATTGGGATTGCCAAGGAATTAGGATGGGTGACCTCTAGATGGATGACCATCTGCTCCCTAAGGCAACTGGAACTGTTCGGCTTGGAGGATAACATGAAGTCACAACGAGCTCGAACGTCTCTCCGCACTGACTGTTATAGAGATGATTTTGAGCTCAACCTGGGCCTCAAGATTTCGGGTAAACATTATCCCCGCACGTTTTTATGCCCGCACGGACTTCGTAAATGTACAATCTAACAGCAAAGCCTACATTGCATTAAATATTCTGAAAATTCTATAAATAACGATGAAGACTAGAGGCTTCAGAGCATTTTTCGATGAGAAGTTTTTCGCTAGTTTTAGTCTCTCTCTTTAAATTAACTATGTCGTCTAGCGAGCACATGAATTTGATGGCAATGCTCCAGTAATGATTTCGAAGCCACTCCTCTCTACGAAAGAAGCAGATTGAGGAGGAGAAAAGTGAATTGAGGAAAAGCATCTGCGATGACTTCTTCAAAGAAGAAGCTTAAAAGAAAGCTGTACCGGGTGCTTCACAGCCTTTTGCAATTACTCTTAACGAGCCTTCACCTATTATCAACATCAAAAATAGCCTTGATTCTCCTCAAGTAGTCTTGAGATTGTTCATGTCTTAGTTTGAAATGTGTTCAAAAAAATAGCTGATACATTTGTCCATTCCGTTGAAGAACCTGCAGTTGATAAGATAGTTGAAGACATACTTCCATTACCTGCTACTGAAGGAATCATTGAATCTGATGAGCAAATAGAGTGGGTGTTAGTATTTCTATGGTGATATGGAAGTAGTCAAGCAGTTAGTCAAACAGTTAGTCTTGCTGCCAACACGATATGAGCATATATGGTCGCACATTAGAATGTTTGGAGAAGTTGGAGAAAAGATTGCGTTGCCCTCACTCATATGGGATATGAGTAAATGGTAGATCCTATAACTTGAAGAAAGTTCACGGGTTGCGTATCGACGCACGTCGAGTGCGTATCGACGCACGTCGAGTGCGTCTCGACGCACGTCGAGTGCGTCTCAACGCACGTCGGCTGCGTCTCGACGCACGTCGGCTAGTTGTCGACGCACGTCGGCTAGTTGTCGACGCACGTCAGCTAGTTGTCGACGCAGTCGAACTCCAAGTTGAGGCGGGTTCTTAGTCGATACTACGTCAAGTAGATGTCGACTTAACTTCGAATTCTATTTGACGCAACTGCGTCGACTGCGTGTCGACGCAGGTTGCGTCCAATGTCGTCGAAGGCTTCTCGACGTTGTGTCGAGTTCTTATAGACGTACGTTGACTGTAAGTCGACGCATATCGAGGCAAGTTGAGATTTGACGCTTTTCTAAGGGGGTTATTGTCTGTTTTATATCTTTGGGTATAAATTTACTTGAAAAAGGGTTTTTCTGGATGCGAGTTCTGTGTGCTTTTGAAGCCGTCACTTGAGCCAAACTCTTGTAACCGTCGTTACTTTCTTCTTGTCGCCGCCTCTCTAGAAAACAAATCTAGCAATTCGTGGAGACACAGAGAACACTCATTCTCTGACCCAGATCTTGTATGACAAGATCTTGGGATTCTCTTTCCTCGTGTGAATACTTGTAGAGTCGCAGATCTATTTCTGCGTGGACTCAGCCTCCTGCGATTAGAGAAAGCTTCTTGTGTTCGATCTTTGGAGCATCTTGATTGAGTAAAAACTCAATCTCGTTCAGGTACAATGCACTTGTTGTTTATTCTTTTTTCTTGATTCATGTATATCGCAAGATCCTTTACTCTTTTGAGTTTTTTTTTTATATTTATTCCGCTGCGCAGATGTGATGTGTTGTTCCACTCTTGTATAGAAAACCCAACAGGAGGAACTACAATTAGAGAGGGGCTGAAGCATTTTGCCGCATCGACTACAGAAATCCTTTAGATTGGACAAGAAGCTACAAAAGACATCCTTGAGGAAAAAAAGAAAGATAGGAAGAGGATGAGGTCTACCTCCGAGTTTTCTCCAAAGGAGAAGAAAAGGAAATCCAAGGTCATGGAGCAGACAAATGAAGTCAACGTGGACCGTCCAAGCGCCGCTAATCTCGAAGAGGGGGAGCTTTTAGAGACATTTGGGGAGCCCACTCCTGAAACTGCTAAGATGGTTGAATCTGGGGGACAAGGTGTTACGGAGAACACAATAATAATGATCGCCAGAACCTCTGATATTACTAAAGAGTCGTAGAAAGTATTGTCTGATCCAATCTTGTGAGGTGAAGTCCCAGGTAACAAGATTACCAAGAGGAAACTTATGTTGGAAACGTTGATAGGCACACACACACAACTTGGGAACTACAAGCTTGACTCACAAACAAGATAAAACCCAACACCACCACTTCAAAACAAAAAATTGCCGACGAGAAAGCTTCCCGGCGAGACCCTCCAAGAACAAACGGCGAGAGGCCTCTCCTGCGGGATCCTCATTTAATGCCGGCGAGATGCGCCTTCTCACTGCCGGCGAGATGCACCTTCTCACTGCCGGCGAGATGCACCTAGGCGAGATGGTTACTGGCGATTAGCCACAGGCGGGATGCCACTTGCTGGTGAAAAACCGCGAGACAACCGCGAGACGATGGTGGGCGAGATCCACCTGCGAGACGGGTACGCCGGCGAGATCACCACCGGGCGAGCTGCTCGTGCAGTTGCAGCTGCGAGCTGCTTCCGGCGAGTGATGCGGCGAGCAACGAATGCTCTTGCGGGCTGCTTCAGGCAGGAGTGGTGCTGGCGAGCTGCGAGTGCACGCGAGTCAAATTCCGAAAAACGAACAAAACTCCAAGCGCTACAACGCTGCACTCGGGAAGGAAGACAAATTATCTACTCCATCATTGTCACAAATAGAACTACAACCATGCCTTTATATAGGCAAGTACAACCATGTCATATGGCCCTCTTGTTGATGATGTAACTCCTGCAAGAGGTTCTTCAAACAAATTGCCTGACAGGCATATGCCGCCGCTGTGATATACTTAGCTTCACACGAGGACAAGACAATCGTTGCCTGTTTCTTCGAGCTCCACGAGAACACACCTGTTCCCACGTGGAAGGCATACCCGGAAGTGCTCTTCCGATCATTCACATCTCCACCGTAGTCGCTGTCCGAGTATCCAACCAACTTCAGCTCCTCTCTTGTATAGTACTTCAGTCCATGATCTCTCGTCTCATTCACATACCTCAGGATCCTCTTCGCTGCCGACAAGTGATCCTGCTTCGGCTCCTCCATGTACCTGCTCAGTACTCCAACATCATACATGTAAGACCCCCTTTTTTTCTGTTTAAACACCGGGGTCTTAGGCCCAGAACCGCCACTTTGCGGTGACACCTTCACGCACTGAAGGGTCATCACCACAAAGCGCCGATTCTGCCGGCCAATTCAATCACAGAATGGTAGCACAATAAAGTAAAAGCAAGTCCACATGAAAATCACATATATAGAAATAAAATCTCCACGAAGGGAGTGTCCACAGAATAATATATCAGAGTACTAAAAATACGGGCTTATGCCCGGTACATCATAATCCTCACTACAGGTCACTCATGCGGAAGCAAAAACAAAACATCTACTCAAGGTCGAGACTCATGGTCCCGACTGTATGAACTCTGGAGCTAGACTGTCCCATCTCCAAGCGCACCGGTCTCTGGGGCTGCTCCCCCGTGCTGGGCTCCACGATTCCCTAAAATGATGCGGTTCGAAAACTGTTAGTCATAAATACTAAGCCCTATCATCCCCTACCCCTTCCCCCATGGCTCCTAGGTACCGAGTAGAGAGGAAGAAAGGGAAGGACATGAAGGTGGAGATTATTTCAAAAGAACAGGTGGCAGCGGAACTAATCTAGCAATTCTATAATAAATATGACAGAAACAGAAAGTAGGAAAAGTAACCTTAACTTATGTGCCGAAGCGCATAAGCCAAGGGATCTTCTGCAAGGCTCCCATCGTATAAAGTGTTGCATACCACTTATACGTTGGGGTGTCGGTTATCAAACAGCAGCATATATATATTGAATTTAACCTTAATTTATAAACTTGCCCACACAAGCTTATAGACCAAGGGGTCATTTTGCAAGTCCTAATGTATAAGCGTCCCATTCAACTTATACTTTATGTGTCAGGGTTAAATGAATCGATTATGCTATGACATGCAAGTGGGTATGATGGAACATGCAAGTGCAACTCACACACCCGACTCTGTGCACACATACCTTTAGTTCCCCCTTTCGGAGCCGTTACATCCCAGGATACCTCCGTAGTGGCAGACGGAAGCGGTGGGTTGGGCCTCGCCCACCTCTAAACCAGTAAAGCACTACCGGTCAGACCTATCGTACGTCTCAACGCTTGGTGCACGAAGCGGACTCCTGCGTACTCTTGCCGGCTGGCGCACCGGACTTCTGTTGGAAAAGTGCTAACCACACTTGCCGAGTCAGCGTATTGGCATCAGTGCATCGACCCTCCAATACCGAAGACCCACCACCTTAATTTTCTTTCCTTTTATGCACATGCAAATTTAATCGTAATCAAACAAAGACCGAGCCGAAGCTCCCCGGACCAAAACGTCCGTCCCTTAACCAATCGAGCCGAAGCTCCCCGAACCATTCCGTCCGTCTCTTAACCAATCGAGCCGAAGCTCCCAACAATATTCCTGTGCTAACAGTGTTTGTGAAATGTGAGATCCTAATTACTAAGTTACTCTTTTCGGTTTGCTATTACAGTTTACGTTAACCCAGGAACTGCCCCCGGTATTCCCTGTGAAGGGCTCTCAAAGGGCACTAGGAACTATGATGGTAGCTGAAGCCCATCGTTCCCTTTCGCAAGGCACTTATTGTTATTGGTTGATTTCCTTTACCCATTCCCTTCTCATATTACGATAGACTAACCTAGTGTGATTTTTAACTTTCCTCTCTTCGGGGAAGACGATCTTTCGTCGAACCCGAGCACCTCTAAACTCTAGCCATCACCACTTCTCACTACTCTTCATATCATTCTATTACGAAACCATCCACATCTATCCACCCAGACAAAATGACTAACTCCAACAACTATCCCGGATCATGTCCTATTGCAATTTAACAATTTGCTATATGCAGACCAACCTAGACTATATGTCGAACCGGTTAGGAAATGATCCAATACTCATCCAAATGCCCTAACATATTTACTGGAAATTTATCATGATATAATTAGTCTAAATTCAGAAAATGGTAATTTTCCTAATTTATTTGACATTTAATTAATTTTCTTTAAAGCTTCTAAGGGCTACCAATTGAACATGAAGTGCACTTTTCAGGTATGTATAAAGCTTCATAAAATCATGATAAATTTCTAAACAACAATTTAACAGTAAAACCAAGATGTAACAATTTTTCCAGTATTTTAGGGACTCTAATTTAATTTTGATAATAAATCCTATCTCCTTCCAATAATGAAGTAAGTGCAGTAGATAATCATCCAAAAATTCTTAATTAATCTTCTAGAGCAGATACTGTCCTAAAAACATCAGCGACCAAATTTCATAATTCTTCAATGGGGATTTAGTTCTAGAATAAATAATTACCAAAATCTCAAAAAGCTATATTTATGAAACAAGTATTGTAAATATTCTTCTAAAAATCATGAATAAAATTATACAACTAGATATTGATCTGAAAACATCATTGGCCAGGTTTCATAATTTTACAGTAGGTAATTTGCTCTAAATGATTTATTGACCATAATTGCCCTTTTGGAACTTGTGAAGGAAGTACTAGATATAATCAACTAGAATTTGTAACAAAATTCAGGGATATTCATTTAGACCTAAAGCATCTGCTGGCAAAGTTCCATCAGATTCAAATGAACAGAGTAATCAAAATAATTAAAACACCAGTTTGAGCAAATTGATACCTAACAAATAAAGTACTTGAAATATAATCCATAAAGTCCTAATAAAATTACTAAGGGTTCTACCTAGTCTAAAACTTACTCCACCCAAGTTTCACAACTTTTAACTAAGGTTTAGTGGCTGTGTTTTCATAATTGAGTTTCTACACTAAAACTAGGGTTAGGGTTTTGAGGTGTCTACCTACCTCCAAATCCTCTAAGATTTCTACCAGAGAACTTAGGATTCACTACCTTCAACTCTACTGAGTTGCAAGGTCACACAAGGGCATTTGCCCCTATGCCCTTCACAACACTCAAAAATCCTTTCTTAGGGTTTGAGTTTGAACCCTAGGGTAAATTAACCCTAAATCACACCATTTTCCTTAAAAGGGTGTCATTAGCCATGTCAAGTCAGTGTCCAAAGTTTCAGCCTCTATTGAGGTAATTTGACCACTCAAAACCCCAAGGGGGTGTTTGGACCTAAATAACCCTATAAGGGTCAACCTAGGGTTGGATAGAAGCCTATTCAAAACATCTCCAAATGAGATGAAATTTTTACCAGAGCCTTAGCATGCCCTCTAAGACTACCCACCCTAATTTGGGAGGATTTTGAGGTGCTTAAGACACCTAAATAATTTATACATGGTTTATTAAATTTGTCCAAAAACTATAGAAAAATATTCTCCAAAAATTCCCATTTTTGGACAGGCCCTAGATACGGCTCATTTGGACAAGGGATGAAAGGTGGGTATCCATTTGAACCTCAGGATAGCCCTAGGTATAGGTCCCACCAAAATTGGTGCTGTGATCAAACCACTTACCCAATCGAGTTGAAATAAATTTTAGAATGATCTAGACTCGAAGGGCTACAACTTCTGTGACTGGCCATTTTCCTAAAACGGCCTCTAAGTGCCTCATTTAATAGCATCAAAATGAGCTTGATAAAAGTGATTAATCATTATATATTATCTAGAGATATATATCAGATTTAATATATGACACTGTTCATCTTCTCAAAAACCCGAAACCAGTAACCTAAAAAAAATGCTTAAAACCTGTAGCTTTGCTTGAGCCACCGCCGGCCATTTGGCCACCTCCCTGGCCAGCCACCGCCACCACTACCTCCGTCGAGGTGGTGGCTATCGTTCGGCGGTGGTTTGGCCGCCGGAGGTGGTGGTTTCCTGCGAATCCGACCACCATGAATTTTGGAAAAAACATGAAAACTCTCACCCGATCCAGCTCTTTTGAGCCCGATGTCTCTCCTAATAATTCCTAAGATCTATCCATAGAAGAAGAGGTATAGGAGGACCTTGTTCGCGGTTTGGAGGCGAGATGAACGTCGGATTGTCATGGCGCGGTGGTGGCGTTCCCGAACTTCTCCTACAACAAGAACAATATTCTGAATTCGTTTGGTCAAGAGTGTAACCTTCTCATCTTGCTCTAAGAGGGCATTTATAGATCTCCATGTGGGGAGGGGAAAAGGTAAAGCATTCATGGCCATGAAAGCTCTCTCTTATTAATATTTCGGTTATGGTGGAGGGAGAGGAAAAGATGGAAGATGAAATGACTGATCCAGGTGGCGATTTCCTATTGGGTCAACTCTTCCTAATTTTATTAAGTAATTAGAGAAGGAAACAACCCATAAATACTCCTGGTGTAACTTCCCATAATTAAAATTAATTATGGCTTGGGTTACAGAAATTTTCAGCCTGGCTGACGTTTCGGCCTTTGTCACGGGCGTGACATGTAGGTCACGAGCTTGACAGGCCCGGGTGGCAAATTCTGAGTTCGACGATCGTCTTCCTGAGATCGACGATCGTCGAAGGGGGGGTCACGCCCTAGGTCACGGGCGTGACGGGCCCGGGTTGCAAGTTCTGCGCTCGCCGATCGTCTTCTTGAGATCGACGATCGTCGAAGGGGGTCACGCCCTAGGTCACGGGCGTGACATATCGGTCACGGGCGTGACAGGCCCAAGTTGTCAAATTCTGCGTTCGACGATCGTCTTCCTGAAATCGACGATCGTCGAAGGGGGTCACGCCCTAGGTCACAGGCGTGATATGTCGGTCGCGGGCGTGACAGGCCCAGGTTGCAAATTCTGCGTTCGACGATCGTCTTCCTGAGATCGACGATCATCGAAGGGGGTCACGCCCTAGGTCACGGGCGTGACGAATCGGTCACGGGCGTGACCAACCCGTGACCTGAAATCTTGGCCGATGGACTTCGTTTCTTGGGTTTCCTAGGGTTGTGTCATGGCAGACCGACTCCTAGGGGTCTAGTCGAAAATGGGATGTTACAATACATAATATCAGGCCTAGTGAAATTCAGGTAGCGTAGACTTCTGACCAAACTCTTGAATAATGTGGAGTCGACTGCTCCCTCCTTTGAGTCCTTCCTCAACTTCAATCATGGATCAGCGGGAGTGGAGATGGCCTTGCTATCCTCCATCCAGAACTTCTTCAAGATCTCCTCTGCATACTTCTTCTGCGAGATGAAGATACCATCTTCACTCTATTGTACCTCAACACCTAGGAAATAGTTGAGTTCTCCCAGACCGGTCATCTCAAACTCCTTCTTCATTGTCCTCTTGAACTCCTCGAACATGGTAGGGTTATTGTCGGTGAATATCATATGGTCTACATATAGACATATGATCATCATATCACCATTCTTCTCCACCTTCATGTAGATAGCGTACTCATAAGGACTTTTCATATAGCCGTGCTTCCGGAGGTATGCGTCTATCCTTCCATTCCATGCGCGAGCCCCTTGCTTCAACCCATACAGTGCTCTGTTCAATTTACACACCTTTCTCTCTTGACCTTTTACAACATATCCAGGAGGCTGCTCGATGTACACATCTTCCTCCAAGTAGCCATTCAGATAAGTGGACACAACATCCATCTGCAAGATCTTCCACCCATAGTGAGCTGCCAGTGCAATGATTAACCTGATGGTGTCAATCCGCGCCACTGGAGCAAAGACTTCGTCGTACTCCACTCCTTGGACTTCCCTATAGCCTTTCATGACGAGTATCGCCTTGTGCTTCTCCACATCTCCATTCTTATTCCTCTTCACTTTGTAGACCCACTTCACCCCGAGGGGTTTGTGGCAAGCTGGTGGATCGACCAACTTCCATGTATCATTCTTCTTGATGGACATTATCTCCTCATCCATCGCCTTCCTCCAAGTCTTCTCTTGAGCAGCTTCATCATACGAGTGCGGCTTGCAATCTGCTAAGAGACAGTATAAAGAAAAATTATTAAGAATCGATGTCGTCTCCTCGTAGATCTCCTCCAACCTCCTCATCCTAGGTTGAGGACGATCAACTTTGCCCCTGCTAGTGTTAGCTCTACTAAAACTGCCTCCACTTGTGCTTGCTCCACTCAAGTAAGGAGTAGGAGCTCCCCCTGACTCTCCACTTGGTGGCGATGGTGGCTCAGCTCCACCGATCTCAGCTTCAGCTTCATGACCACCTTCCTCTTCATCATCATTGAAGAACTTCCCCTTATGCTCCTCACCTTCTCATCCCAGCTCCAATAACTATCCTCCTCGAAACACACCATCCCTTGATATTATTGCCTTCTCCGTCACTGGGTTATACAACTTGTAAGCCTTACTCATTAGACCATAGCCCACAAAGATACACATCTCTCTCTTGTCATCAAGTTTCTTCCTCCTCTGGTCCGGGACATGAGCATAAGCTACACACCTGAAGACCCTCAAGTGTTTAACACTCGGCTTCCATCCACTCCAAGCTTCAAATGGAGTCATGAACTTTACGCTCTTCATTGGGCACCTGTTTAGCAAGTACACAGCACATTGTACTGCTTCCGCCCAGAACATCTTTGGCAATCCATTTCCCTTCACCGTACTTCTTGCCATGTTCATGATGGTAAAATTCTTCCTCTCCGCAACTCCGTTCTGCTGGTGTGAGTACGCCACTGTCAACTGATGAGAAATCCCACACTCTCTACAGAAATCATCAAACAACCTAGAGGTGTACTCCCCACCTCTATCTGTCCTCAGCACCTTTAGTGGTTGTCCGCTCTCCTTCTCCGCCATCACCTTGAACTCCTTAAACCTGTCAAGGGCCTCAGACTTTTCTTTCAAGAAGTACACCCAACACTTTCGACTGAAGTCATCAGTGAAGGTGATATAGTACTTGTTTCCGCCAACTGAGGTAGTCTCAAACGGACCAGCAATGTCTGAGTGAACTAGTTCAAGCTGTCTCCTTGCTCTTCAAGACTTGCCACCTTCTAACGTCTGCCGCTTCTGCTTTCCCTTCATACACGCCTCACAGATCTTCTGTGGAGGTGAGATCATGGGCAGACCTTCCACCATCCTGGAATGAGATAAGAGCTTCAAGCCAGTGAAGCCCAAGTGACCCATCCTGTGATGCCACAACCATGCTTCTTCTTCTTCCTCAGTTCTTGCAAGGCACACCGTCTCCTCGGCATCCATCCTTAGCATAAAAAGACGATTTGTCATCATCTTCACCTTCACCATCTCTCTTCCTTGGTGATCCTTCATGGCCAATGTGCCATCCTTCAACTGAACACAGTTGC
Organism: Platanthera zijinensis; assembly: GCA_039513925.1. Taxonomy (NCBI): domain Eukaryota; kingdom Viridiplantae; phylum Streptophyta; class Magnoliopsida; order Asparagales; family Orchidaceae; genus Platanthera; species Platanthera zijinensis. The sequence goes on along the minus strand of CM077088.1, from coordinate 182,835,151 downwards.
CTTTCTCGACCAGCTGCCCAAGGCTTAAGATGTTACTCTTCAGGCCTGACACATAGAACACATCGTTGAGGTGCACCTTCTCGCCATTTAGGGTGACCACTATTGTTGAAATCGAAAAATCGGTCTCTGTGGAGTTCACCCTTGGGGAATAGGTGATCGCGCACCTACTTCCCTCTTGCAAGCAAAATGAAAAGGAAAAAGAACAAGAAATTGACCCTAGGGCTCGGTGCGGAGGTCCTACCACACACCCAGAAGATCTTAGAGCGCTTCCTCTCCCTAGCCAAGAGCCGAGCTAAGGCAACCTCAGAAAGCGCTAGAAGATTGGGAGACAAGTAAACATGCCTTCTGAGGTGCCCCTTGGTTCCTATTTATAGATTTCTGAAAACGGCCTGCAAATAGCCAACCTCCACTGTTCTTAACAATTATGTGCAGCCCAACTGGGTCTGCCAATAACATAACTCTGCTGTTCTAGCCGGCTATGGGCAGGCCAGCGGGGGCAAAATGGTAAAAACACTTCACAGATCACTGGACGAGTAGCCCTCAACAACCTCTGCTCGGCAAGGGCGGCGAGTGCTCGATGGAGCTGGCACTCGTCGCTTCCGCTCGGCCTTTGGCGAGTACGGGCCCGACCTGCCCTGCTCGCATGCCGCGAGTTCGTTGAGCAGTCAGAACTCTGCGAGCGTCCCAGAGCTCGACGAACGGCCCAGAGCTCGACGAATGGCCCAGAGCTCGACGAACGGCCCAGAGCTCGACGAACGGCCCAGAGCTCGACGAATGACCTAGAGCTCAACGAACAGCCTGAGCTCGATGAACGACCCAGGCTCAACGAACGGCGCAAAGCTTGATGAACGGGGCTTGGCGAGTGCAAGCTCTCCCCTCTCAAACCATCCTACCCCGCTTGGGCGAGTCGGGGCTGCTGCCGAGCTCTCTAGGGTGAGTGCGAGCCGGCGGATGGCGAGATATCCCTCAACGCCAAGAGCAAGAAGCGTTGACAGAACTCACCTCACTCGACGCCTAGGCTGAAGGAATTGAGTGAACTCGCCTCACTCGACGCCGCGACTGAAGGCGTTGAGTGAGCTCGGCTCACTTGACGCCACAGCTAGAGGCGTTGAGTGAGCTTGCCTCACCCGACGCCACGGCTTGGGGCATCGAGTGAGCTCGCCTCACCCGACGCCATGACTGGGGGCGTCGAGTGAGCTCGCCTCACTCGACGCCGCGGACCTGGCTCGCCTGGCTAGACTTGGCCAGCTTGGCTCCTACCGACCCCAATCGCCGGATACGGGGTTGTACACAATCTCTGCTCTTTGCGAGATTGGAACAAGCTTGGAAAGAATCATCCAACCCCACAGGATTCAGCGAGTGTGGCAGGGGCTGAGGGGAATCTTTCGGTGGGGACCACCAACGGCTATAAATATGCGCCAACGTACTTGGGTGACATTTGTCCTTCCCTTTGCTCTAATCTTGCCAAGATGCTTATCCCCAAGGAGATCCAAGAGAGGTTGGCCAAAGCTCGTGAGGTTTCCTCCGCCCGCGTCGCCAGTTTGACCGTGATTCCCCCTGTCATTTTGCAGGGGGGGTCTGGCCAAACCCAATCCTGCTAAGAGGGTGAAGCCATTTTCCAAATCGACCGAGCACATCCTTCAAGACTTAAAAATGACCCTGGAGCCTGGGGCCGGCTCCTCTACTTGGCCCGCCCCTGAGAAGGAGAAAGTCATCGTTGACCTCTGCGCCGACCCGGACAGCTGATCGAATGATGGTGAGGCCTTCTCGCCGCGAGTTAAGACCCCTCCCAACAACTCACGACCTAAAACCCCGGAGACCCGCCCGCGAGACCTATCCCCCTTCGGGACTCAAGGGATGGACTCGCAGAGGCCGAGTTCTCCATCCCGCGCCCCCTTCTCCCTGCAACTCACCGGGAGTACTGGGAGGTGCTGAGGTCGTCCCCGTTCCGGGCTTCAATCTCCTTCCGCCGAGGACTCAGCCACCGGGCCGGGACAAAAACCTGAAACTGCCCTAACCCCGCTTTTCTTTCGGGGCACCGAGCTCGTCAGGCAAGTTGACCTTCAGTGGTTCCTACCCCATAGTCCTCCTTGTGTTCTCCTTTCATACTAACGCCTGAATGCCTTTGCACCTCTTCCCAGTTAGTTTGAGGCTGACAATTCCTCAGGACCAACCCACTATTTGCCCCTCCCTTCTCCAAGCTCGCTAAACTCCTTCCTGTGCCCCGAGGTGGAGAACGACGAGCTGACACGGCGGGGGGATTGGGATCTTCAAGAAACTGATGCGCGGGCTGCGTAAGGTACAGGAGGACAACGAGGCATTGCAGCGGGACTATGTGCGGCTTGCTGACGAGGTTCGGGGCAGCCCGGCAGGCGAGGCGACGTCCCCTTCTCGGCTCCTAGACGAGGTCGAGGAGAGCTTCCAAATTGCCCAGAGGAACTTGGGGTGGATTCCCGAGCTCCACAACCCGCGGTGACCTGCGGGGAAGGAGACGCGAGGCAGGGGTAGATAGAAAAGGCTCCCCTGCCGAGCCTACTGGCACTCGCCTCCAGCCCCCTCAGCCCGCTCATGTACTGAACTTATTGCTTTTTCCTCCTGCCTCTGATTTTCTTGAACAATATCCTTCTCCTGATCTGTAATAACTTAGAATATTTTTAGATTTCAATGATTGCTATTTGGATGTAATAACCTTCATGTTTAGCTCGACATGTGATAGGGCAGGTCTCGGAAGTCGGCGAGCTGGGGTTGGCGAGCTGAGTCTGGCGAGCAGGACTGATCTGTCGACTCGGCCTTAGACTTCTTTTCCTATAAATAACCCCCTCACCAACCCCGTCCCACCGTCTTTACTGCTTTCATACCCCCCTTCTCGTATTCTCTTCTACCCGTACTCGCGCTCCAAATCTCCTGCGAGCATGGGTAAGACCAACCCCGATTTCGATGGACGCGCTAAGTGTGCTCAGTACTTTGCCGACTACTGCTTTTTTGAGGGGAACACGACTGAAGAGGAGTTCGCAGAGTTCGCTGTCGGCTTCATACCCTCTGGCTTTGAGGCGCGCCGACCTAGGGAGGGCGAGGACATCAATACATTCTACCCCAAGGAGCTCGCCTTCCCCATCTCGCACGTCGAGGTGGGGTTGCGCCTACCACTCTGGCCGAAAATCCGCCAGATCCTAAAATATCACGGTGCGGTGCCCGCGTAGCTCAACTTGAACGCCATCTCCATGATGGTGGCGTTCGCGTGCTTCCTTCGCCGGGAGCAAATAGAGTTCAACCTGACCGTGTTCAGGAAACTCTTCACCTACAAGGCGACTCCGGATGGCGTCGTCTACTTCGGGGGCTCCTTCATCAGGGTTCGCAAGATCGCGAACAAACATCACAATTGGATGACCAAGATTGTCTTCATCAAGGGAGATCTCGGCAACGTTCCCTACTCACTCCAACAGAAAGGCGAAGAGGTGTACCGACCCCCCCACAGTATCCGGCAACGACGTCGAGCTCCACAAATTCTTCCTCTACAAAGACTTCGAGGTCGCCCACCTCCGAAGGGACCTCGACTCGCTTCTCCCCGTCCACCCCGGCTAAGATATACTTCAAACTTTCTTCTCTTTCCGAACTCGCCAAAACAACAGAATTTTTCTGACCATCTTTTATGCAGGGAGCGACTGATTCCCGAGAACCCGCCCTTTGCGGATTCGGGACTACTCCCCGACCCCCTCGCCCACGAGAAAGCGGCTGTAGCCGCCTTCCGAGATGAGCCTACATCGTCCAAGCCCTCCTCTGGCAAGAAGCGGGCTGACCCTGCAGGGTACAGATCGCCTCACAGTCATCTACCACAGAAGGAGTTGAAAGCGGTGGTGGTCTCTCGGCCGAGACAACAACATCATCAACAACCCAAGTACATGAGGTCGCCCGAGACCTCCCCGAATGGATCGTCGGAGAGCCTGCTAAAGGAGACGACAGACAAAGGGCAGAAGGCTCGCCCTCCGCTCCTCGAGCTGCTAAGAAGACGTCGGCCCACGAGCCGGGTCCGCCGAAGAGCCATCCCCTCTTCGGCCTTGGGGGAAGATGGTGTTGGAGTTACCATGGTGATCTAGAAGTGGTCAAACATGTAATCTCACTGCCAACGCGATATGAGCTTGCAGGGTCGCACATAAGAGCCAGTGGAGAAGTTGGAACATTGACTGTGTTGGTAAGGAACCACCAATCACCATTCAGAATGGGGTCGGGCAAACGTTGCCAAAAGAGGTTCGTCAAGAGTCGTCGAGTATGACTCGTCGACTAAGGCTGAGTCGTCGAGTATGACTCATCGACTAAGGCAAAGTCGCCGAGATTCGTCGAGAGTCGTCGAGTATGACTCGTCGACTAAGGCTGAGTCGTCGAGTATGACTCGTCGACTAAGGCAACGTCGTAGAGAGTTGTCGAGTATGACTCGTCGACTAAGGCTGAGTCGTCGAGTATGACTCGTCGACTAAGGCTGAGTCGTCGAGTATGACTCGTCGACTAAGGCAAAGTCATCGAGAGTCAAACTGCTGATTCTCGCCGATTCTGCCTGCTGATTCTCGCCGATTCTGCCTGCTGATTCTCGCCGATTCTGCCTGCTGATTCTCGCCGAATCTGGGTCTGATTCTCGCCGACTAATTCTCGCCGAACCTGGAGTTGATTCTCGGCGAATCATTCTGAAACCCTATTTTGCTGTGGTCTGCGGATAGCGATTTTACCTAGGTTTATTTATGTTTTGGGTATAAATAGACACTTAGGTTTTTGAGCGGACAAGAAGAAGAAATTTCCCCGACCCGACGGAAGAGTTCTGCCGATTTCGCCGACGGAAGTGTTCCGCCTACGGAAGAGTTCCGCCTCCGCCGATCGCTCGCTCCGCCGACCTCCTCCTCTCCGGCGACTGTCGCCGGTGTTGCTCCTCCTAGAACGGACCTAGCAGTCCGTGGAAGTGCAAGGTGCGGTTGATCTCCTACCCGACCCTTCGTGCGACGAAGCTCGGTGTTCTCCCGCTCGTGTGGATTTCTGCAGAGACGTGGACATTATTCCACGTAGAACTCGCCACTGACAAGGACTCAAAGCTTGGAGCATCTCCGTTTAGTTGTGAATCAACGCCGCTAAGGTAATTTTTTCCTAGTTGTTTGTTAACTTCTTGATTCAATTTTCATGGCCCGATCCCATCTCTTTTGGGTTGTTCTTGATGATTTATTCCTTCCGCTGCGTGCACAAGCGTTGTGCCATCCTCATAGAGAAACCCAACAGTGGTATCAGAGGCAGGTTACGACCATGATTGTTGTATTGGAAGTTAGGTTATTCTAGTGCGTGTAAACCTAGGGATTTAGAAGCGTTTTAAATGTCTAGATTTATTCCTGGAACATCAATTGTTGATGGTTTTTCCAAGGGAAATCGGTGGGCCCATAACCCACAGGTTAGGGGTTCTGCCCCTTGGAACCCCGCCAGGAACGTCTGGGATTTCGTGGTAATTTCTAATTGTTAGAAATTGTTATCTCCTTAGCAGTAACCGTCCCTTGAGTGGTTAATGAACCAATGTATTGTTTTGAATTTTGAATCCAACAATGAGAGACGAGCTTGTCTTCTGCTTTAAGTCGAGTTGCCTTTGCCTTTGTCCAATGCATGTAAATCTGAAGATGTTCAGATTTAGCCCTTCCTTCTATCAAGTGTTGATAGTGCCAGGTTGTGCACATAAGGGATGCATGTGGCTTTTAGAAATTGTTTTTCTGTGGATGTGCACAATGATCAAATGTTGATCATGGTTAATTGTTAACCTATTATTAAAAATCTCTTAATCTAATATTAAGTGTTCGGATGCCTTCCGATGGATGACACTCTTCCTGCCTGGATCGATGAAGTGTGGGCTTGCCAAAGCAAGGTGCACTAATCTATCTTGGTAAGGGTGCAAGCGGATAATTGTGATATCCCACTGTCGACATCGGGTATAACTTAACTAGGTGACCTCAAAGGTTGAGTGCCTAAAGGCATAGGGTTGGCATGCACCATATGATGGATGCGAATAAGGAGTTATTCACCAACCATACAAGAATTGCATGAGGATGCAATTGGCAAGCGTTGCCTACCCAAATAACCACATCGTGAGAGAAAAGCCAAAGCTGACTCATTGTGTTGGTGAAATACGGATCTTGTCCACTAAGAGAGTTGCTCGCATGAACTCTCCGAATTGATAGTGAGGGCTATTATTTCGAATAAAATAGTGGGAGTTTTAATTGAAGTTCATATTAAAAATAATAAATTATATTTTGAAATTTTGGTACTGATATTATTCTGCATGAATTCTTGTAGAATTCCATGGCAAGTGGTTCACACTCCACTCTGTCTCTGAGAGCCATCCTTGAGAAGGATAAGCTCAGTGGGACTAACTACATGGACTGGTATAGGAACCTGAGAATTGTTCTCAGGCGAGAGCGAAAGCTCTATGTCTTGGAAGAAGAAGCCCCCGAGGTGCCGACCGGGAATTCTTCCCGTGCTGATAAAGATACTTATAAGAAGTATACTGATGACGCCTTAGACGTCGAATGCCTTATGCTTGCCACCATGACCTCTGAGCTTCAGAAGCAACATGAGAACATGGGGTGCAAGGAGATTGACGAGCATCTCAAGAAAATGTTTCAAGGGCAAGCTCGTCAAGAGAGGTTTGACGTCACAAAAGCGTTGTTTTAGTGCAAGATGGGAGTTCGAGACTCAGTAGGGACTCACGTACTCAAGATGATTGGGTATATAGAGAACCTTGAAAGGCTGGGTTTTCCTCTGGGTCAAGAGTTGGCCACAGATTTGATCCTGCAATCGTTGCCGGACAGTTATGAGCAGTTTGTCTTGAACTACAACATGAATGAAATAGACAAGACACTGCCCGAGCTCCTAGGCATGTTGAGAACTGCCGAGATCAATATGAAGAAGGCCAAGCCTGCCAGCCCCATATTGATGGTGCATAAGGGCAAGGGCAAGGCCAAGAGCTCTAAGAAGACGAAGGTGGGACCTAAGTCACATCTAGAGCCCAAGTCTTCTGCACTGAAGAAAAAGAAGAGCACGGTGAAGGAGGGGAAATGCCACCACTGTGGCAAGGCTGGTCATTGGAGGAGGAACTGCCCTTCTTACATTGAGGGTCTGCAGAAAATGAAGGGAGGTATGACTTCCGCTTCGAATATTTACGTTATAGAAATAAACCTCTCTGCTCCTTCATCTTGGGTATTGGATACCGGATGTGGTTCTCACATTTGTACAAATGTGCAGGAACTGGGAAGGAGAAGATTGCTGAGTAAAGGGGAGGTGGACCTGCGTGTCGGCAATGGAGCAAGAGTTGCTGCTATGACCGTAGGGGTTTACCGTCTTTCTTTGCCCAGTGGGCTTGTAATAGAACTAGATAACTGTTATTTTGTTCCGGCCATAACTAGAAACATTATATCCATTTCATGCTTGGACATGATTGGATTTTCTTTTATAATTAAGAACAACTGTTGTTCTATATTTAAGAATGATGTTTGTTATGCTGTAGCCCAATTGTTTAATGGTCTTTATGTTTTGAACTTGGACCATCAGATCTATAATGTAGAGAATAATAAAAGAATAAGAACAAATGACTCAAACCCTACATATCTCTGGCATTGTCGTTTGGACCATATAAACGAGAAGCGCATATCCAAGATCCATAAAGATGGACTTTTGGACTCATTTGATTATGAATCATTTGAGCGATGCGAATCTTGTTTGTTAGGCAAGATGACTAAAACCCCTTTCACTGGTTATACTGAGAGGGCTGAGGATCTCTTGGGCGTTGTACATAGTGATGTATGCAGACCCATGAGCTCCATGGCTAGAGGTGGGTATTTCTACTTCGTTACATTTACTGATGATTTCAGTAAATACAGATATGTGTATCTTATGAAGTGAAAATCCGAGACCTTTGAAAAGTTAAAAGAGTTCAAGAATGAAGTAGAAAACCAGTTGGGTAAAAGGGTTAAAGCACTCCGATCTGATTGAGGTGACGAATACCTGAGTCATGAGTTCCGTGATCATCTGAAGGAGTGTGGTATTGTATCACAACTCACTCCACCTAGAACACCACAACATAATGGTGTGTCTGAGAGGAGAAATCGTACTTTGTTAGACATGGTACGTTCGATGATGAGTCATGCGGACTTGCCTGTTTCTTTTTGGGGTTTTGCTTTAGAGACTGCTACAATGACACTGAATCGCATTCCAACGAAAACGGTTCTGAAGACACCATATGAGATATGGACTGGGAAACGTCCTAGTATGTCGTTCATTAAAATTTGGGGCTGTGAGGCATACGTGCGACGTCAAATTCCTGACAAGCTCGAACCCAAATCGGATAAATGTTATCTGGTGGGATATCCTAAGGAAACGAAAGGGTATTACTTTTACCTACCGTCCGAGGGCAAAGTGTTTGTCGCAAGGACTGGCATCTTCTTGGAGAAAGAGTTCTTATCAAGAAATACTGAAAAAGTAGAACTTGAAGAAGTTCAAGAACCACAAGTAGTTAATGAACCGGAATTGGATTCTGAGACAGGACTACAAGATGTTGTAGCTAGAAAACCTACTCAAGAAACACAGGTCCTACGTAGATCTGGTAGACCTAGATTTGAGCCTGAGAGATATGGATTTCTCATGTCTCAAATAGGTAATGTGTTGCTTATGGATCATGATGATGAACCAGCAACCTACAAAGAAGCTATGAATGGACCGGACTCCGACAAATGGCTTGAGGCTATGAAATCCGAAATGGACTCCATGTATGCAAACCAAGTTTGGAAGTTGGTGGAATCACCTGAAGGGGTACGACCCATAGGGTGCAAGTGGGTCTTCAAGAAGAAGACCGACATGGATGGGAATGTACAAACATTCAAAGGGCGACTGGTCGCTAAGGGTTTCAAGCAAATTCATGGTATTGACTATGATGAGACCTTTTCCCCTGTTGCCATGGTAAAGTCCATAAGGATACTGCTTGCTATTGCTGCGTATTATGACTACGAGATGTGGCAGATGGATTTCAAAATGGCTTTCCTTAATGGAAACCTCCTTGAGGAAGTGTACATGACACAACCCGAGGGTTTTGTATCCCCAAATGAAGCCACTAAAGTATGCAAGCTGAATAGGTCCATCTATGGACTAAAGCAGGCCTCTCGAAGTTGGAATCTTCGTTTTGATGAGAAAATCAAAGAGTTTGGTTTCATCAAGAATGAAGATGAGCCTTGTGTTTACAAGCGAATCAGTGGGAGCATTGTAGTCTTCCTGATATTATATGTAGATGACATACTGTTGATTGTGAATGACATTCCTACCCTGAAAGTTGTTAAGAACAACCTAGGGAACTTCTTTTCTATGAAGAACTTGGGTGAAGCGACTTACATACTCGGTATTAAGATCTATAGAGATAGATCGAAGAAGTTGCTGGGTTTGACCCAGAGTACATACATCGAGAAAGTGTTGAAGCGGTTCAACATGCTTGAGTCCAAGAAAGGATTTTTACCCATGTCTCATGGTGTGAATCTCTCTAAGGACCAGTGTCCAAAATCTTGTGAAGATAAGGACCGCATGAAGTTGATTCCATATGCTTTGGCAATTGGATCAATCATGTATGCAATGTTATGTACTCGACCCGATGTCTCCTTTGCTTTGAGCATGACTAGCAGGTATCAGTCAGACCCTGGTGAGTGTCACTGGATTGCAGTCAAGAATATCCTGAAGTACTTGAGAAGGACAAAGAATGTGTTCTTGGTGTATGGTGGAGAGGAAGAGCTCGTTGTAAATGGTTACACGGATGCTAGCTTACAAACTGATAGGGACGACTCAAAGTCTCAGTCAGGTTTTGTGTTTTGCCTTAATGGAGGAGCTGTGAGCTGGAAGAGTTCCAAGCAAGAGACAGTTGCTGATTCTACAACAGAGGCCGAGTATATCGCTGCAACTAACGCAGCGAAGGAGGCTGTATGGATTAGGAAATTCATCGGCGAGCTTGATGTAGTTCCTAGCATTGTTGGTCCCGTAGTTCTCTACTGTGATAACAATGGTGCAATTGCACAATCTAAGGAACCTAGATCCCATCAGCGCTCCAAGCACAAACTTCGGCGGTTCCATCTTATTCGTGAGATTGTCGAACGAGGAGATGTGAACATTTGCAGAGTGCCGACTGAGGAGAATATTGCGGATCCACTAACAAAGCCTCTCGCGCAGAGAAAGCATGATGGTCATACTAGATCAATGGGTATACGATACCTAAATGATCAACTCTAGTGAGAGCCTTGTGGGTTGCATGTAAACATATATTCTATTTGCTGTTTATTGTTTATTCATATGATGAATTGTGTACCAATGTTTTTCTTTTACAATTAATGGCAAGTTCTTTTATTATGGTTTCTCTATGCGATAGTTAAATGTTAACATAATAAATACCCTTAGAATGTTTGCTTCCATAGGACATCAAGTACGAGACTTGAATCTGAGAGCCTATGATTTATTTGAAGCTTCATTCTTAAAAGGTCTCTGGTCGTTGTATCATCATAGAAACTAAGGGTGATGATGATACATTAAGACTAGCACGTGTGTTGACTGATGACCATTTCTTATAGGTCATGATATTGTGATATCAAATCATCACGTGGGTACTTGTTAATGAACAAGTTGTACTGGACAGACCCAACCTGAGACTACTTTGTGGATTGTTATCTAATCGTGTCATGAGTATATCTCAATTGACAATGGTGTTGTGGTCCTTTGACCTGAAGTCACAGCATTCATCAAGTGAGGAAGAGCGTGCTTTGATGCCATCTAAAGTCTTCCTTGAGAAAGGTTGACGATAAGGGTGGTTGTTGGGCACGTTACGAATCATTTGGGTGTTTGTGTGTGAGCAGATATGGGATTTGTCCTCCTATATGACAGGAGTTGCATCCATGGGCCCCTTGATGGAACTGGACTGAGAAATGCATGACCATGCTTGGTTGAGTCAATATGTGATATTGGACTCACCATTCTCTGGAAGTCCGTTCTAGATCAAGAAACTTGGATTGAGCTATTATGAGGGTGACACGGTCCATGCCTCTAGTTCTTTCCGGATGTAAGGGACAAAGGGACAAAGACAACGCTGGAACATTGTTCATAAAGGCTTATGAGTTATGAACTCTTATTGCTTGGGTAGCAATGATGCATTGCTAGATGCCGCTCATTGTTTGTGAGGTTTTTGGTTTGATACTTTTAAGATCAAGTGGGAGACTGTTGGAGTTACCATGGTGATCTAGAAGTGGTCAAACATGTAATCTCACTGCCAACACGATATGAGCCTGCAGGGTCGCACATAAGAGCCAATGGAGAAGTTGGAACATTGACTGTGTTGGTAAGGGTTACCAATCACCATTCAGAATGGGGTCGGGCAAACATTTCCAAAAGAGGTTCGTCAAGAGTCGTCGAGTATGACTCGTCGACTAAGGCTGAGTCGTCGAGTATGACTCGTCGACTAAGGCAAAGTTGTCGAGCTTCGTCGAGAGTCGTCGAGTGTGACTCGTCGACTAAGGCTGAGTCGTCGAGTATGACTCGTCGACTAAGGCAACGTCGTCGAGAGTCGTCGAGTATGACTCGTCTACTAAGGCTGAGTCGTCAAGTATGACTCGTCGACTAAGGCAAAGTCGTCGAGAGTCAAACTGTTGATTCTCGCCGATTCTGCCTGCTGATTCTCGCCAAATCTGGGTCTGATTCTCGCCGACTGATTCTCGCCGAACCTAAAGTTGATTCTCGGTGAATCATTCTGAAACCCTATTTTGCTGTGGTCTGCGGATAGCGATTTTACCGAGGTTTATTTATGTTTTGGGTATAAATAGACACTTAGGTTTTTGAGCGGACAAGAAGAAGAAATTTCCCCGACCCGACGGAAGAGTTCCGCCGATTTCGCCGACGGAAGTGTTCCGCCGACGGAAGAGTTCCGCCTCCGCCGATCGCTCGCTCCACCGACCTCCTCCTCTCCGACGACTGTCGCCGGTGTTGCTCCTCCTGGAACGGACCTAGCAGTCCGTGGAAGTGCAAGGTGCAGTTGATCTCCTACCCGACCCTTCGTGTGATGAAGCTCGGTGTTCTCCCGCTCGTGTGGATTTCTGCAGAGACGTGGACATTATTCCACGTAGAACTCGCCACCGACAAGGACTCAAAGCTTGGAGCATCTCCGTTTAGTTGTGACTCAACGCCGCTAAGGTAATTTTTTCCTAGTTGTTTGTTAACTTCTTGATTCAATTTTCATGGCCCGATCCCATCTCTTTTGGGTTGTTCTTGATGATTTATTCTTTCCGTTGCGTGCACAAGCGTTGTGCCATCCTCATAGAGAAACCAAACAGATGGAGGACTCGGTTGGCGAGCCCGTGGTCCAATGGGACGAGGCGGCCCACCGAATCTCCGTCTCCACCCTCCAGCCTTCCTGGACAGACCGCCAGCTCTCCTCCGGTCACGCCCACGCGCTCGGCTTCGGCCTCAATGGGCGCGAGGATGTCGAGGCCTACAAGCGCATGACCTTGCGCCAGCTCGGCCATGAGGTCCTACAAGCCCACATACGGGCCCTGGAGCTCCATCACATGATGGTCCATCGTGGCTTCAACCTCAGCCACCTCCTGCAAAAGGCTGAGCAGAAGCGCGACGTCGTCCAGGACAAGGTCGTCGACCTGGAGAGGAGGCTCGGCATTGCCGAGGATTTACTCGCAAAAGGCGATGGCGGGATGGTAAGCACTGATCACCCCTTTCTATTTTTACTTGGGATTTTTCCCGCCTCAGATTTACTTACCAGTTTTGCCTTATTGGATGCCGAGGCCGCTAGGGAGCTGCGGACTCGCGCCATCAGGATGGAGGAAGAAAACAACTAGCTACGTGCCCGCTCCGCCGCACTGTAGGCTCGTGCGCCGAACTAGAGTCTCGCACCGCCGAGCTAGAGGGGAATAATGCAAAGTTGAGCGAGGAGAACAGAGGGCTCCATGGTGAGATCATCCGCCAGGAGGAAGTCCTCCTCCCTCTGGGCGGTAGCCAGCCCTCCTTCCTCTACAAGAGGCCAAGGATTTTCGGCGAGTCTAAGGTCGTTGAGCGGTTGCGGATCAACTCGATTGAGTCTGTCGAATGCACCTTGCAGATCATGAAGGATACACGGGTGCTGGTGGAAGGCTGCGAGGAGATCACGATGCGAGACCTCATGCCGAGCCTATTCCTGTTGACGCCCCCAAGTGAGAAGGAGGACAGCTTTGACATGCTCTTCGGAAAAGGCTTCAAAGATGATCCTTCTGAAGGAGCGGGCGAAGATCACCAGTCTGGGGAGGGAGGCGAGAGCTGACTAGGCGAGCACACTTGTTGTAGTTCTCCCCCTTTTTGTAATCTCGCCTAGGCGAGCTCACTTTTTGTAACAACCTCTTAATGAAAGAATTTTCTGCCATGAATTTTTCTATCTTCTTTTTCTTAGTCTTTCTTTCTGTGAAGCACTCGCCCGCGAGCTCTCCTCTTTAAGAGACCTCGCTAGGAAAGGACCTGCCGTTAGAATGCATGTTTAGGATTCGTACCTGTGAATAGATTCCAAGAGCTCGCTCGCCCCAGGTTAACCAGGAATGGACCACCCGCCGAGCTTGGTTCGCCACCACCCAGCTCGCGCGCGAGCTGCCTCTTCTCTTGCCAATGTCGAGCTGAAATTGTTAAAATATTTCACAAGTAAAACTGGAGAGGGGAGAATGCATTGTTGGAGCTCGCCTTCTTCAAAGGAGGCTTAGGGCCTGACTCGCCTTCTTTCTACCGAGCTGGGCCCGCGAGCTCTGACTCGCCTAGAAGGGCATTCTCCTCTATACCCTTAGGGAACACCGATCATCTCAAATAACTCTCGGAGAGGGTAGGAATCCCTCGAGTGACATCCAGCCCTGCCAGCTAGGTGAGAGCCTAACAGCAGAATCTGCTCGGGGTCTGTATAGACTCCCTCGAGTGACATCCAACCCTGTCAGCTAGATGAAAGCCTGACAACGGGATCTGCTCGGGGTCTGGGTAGACTCTCTCGAGTGACATCCAGCCCTGCTAGCTAGACGAGAGCCTGACAGCGGGATCTGCTCGGGGTCTGGGTAGACTCTCTCGAGTGACATCCAACCCTGCCAGCTAGGTGAAAGCCTGACAGCAGGATCTTCTCGGGGTCTGGGTAGACTCCCTCGAGTGACATCCAGCCCTGCCAGCTAGATGAAAGCCTGACAGCGGGATATGCTCGGGGTCTGGGTAGACTCGCTCGAGTGACATCCAACCCTGCCAGCTAGATGAGAGCCTGACATCGGGATCTGCTCGGGTTCTGGGTAGACTCGCTCGAGTGATATCCAGCCTTTGCCAGCTAAATGAGAGCCTGACAGCGGGGTCTGCTCGGGGTCAAGATAGACTCTCTCGAGTGACATCCAGCCCTTCCAGCTAGATGAGAGCCTGACAACGGGATTTGCTCGGGGTCTGGGTAGACTCTCTTGAGTGACATCCAGCCCTGTCAGCTAGATGAGAGCCTGACAGCGGGATCTGCTCGGGGTCTGGGTAGACTCCCTCAAGTGACAACCAGCTCTGCCAACTAGATGATAGCCTGACAGCGAGATCTGCTCGGGATCTTGGTATGTAACATCCCATTTCTAACTAGACCCCTATGAGTGGTTTTGTCATGACTAGGTCATGACAAAACCCTAAGAAGCTCAAAAGGCCAAGTGAACAAGGCTCAAGATGAAAATCACCTTGGTCTGCCTATAGCACGCCCCACTTCCAGACTTAGGGTTTGACCTTAGGGCTCCAACCTGACTCCATGACCCCACAACAACACCCCCAACCACTTGGGTGGTCCATAGAGTCACTAGGGACCCATTGGGGGCAATCAAAGTGGTTAAGTTGACCTAAGTCCACCCTAATCCTAAATGGGTCAAACATGGCCTACTTAGGATCAACTGACCTTCCCTTAGCTAAGTGACCCCACACATGCCTTCCTAACCCTAAAGTGAGGTCAATGTGTCATCAAGGACCCATTGGGGTCAACCAAAGAGGCTAAGTTGACCTAAGTCAACCCTAGCCCTAAAGTGGTCAATGTGCCCTAAATAAGGGGCAAGTGACCTCCAAGGTGCCAAGAAAACCCTACCCAACTCTACCGAGACCTTAGGGGAGGCCAATGGGTCACCAAGGACCCATTTGGGGCAATCAGAAAGGTCAAATTGACTAAGGTCAACTCTACTCTAGTGTTACGTCAAATTAGCTCAAATGGGCTAACTCAAGCTCAAGGCCAATCCGCTTGGGCTAACTTTATTTTAATTAATATTATGAGCTAATGGGCTGCCATTAGGCTGGATTAGCCTTCAAATTCTGCCTTGATGATCAGGAGAGAGAAAGCTCCAATTTTCCCCTTTAATGGAGGAGAGAGAAATGAGAGAAATGAGGAATAAAGGCCATTCATGGCTTGGAGACCAAGGGCTCCTCTTCCCTTGCTGGATTCATCACCCCTGATTGAAGATGAGGAGTTTCCAGCCGTTTCCCGGCCTGGTTGAGCCCAGGTTCACCCCCCCAAGCCATGGCCGAAAATAGCCTTTAATGGCCATTAATGGCCATTACATGATAGACCCTTCCCCTCCCCCATTTGATGATTTTAAAAGCTTCCCTAGGTCGAGAGAAGCAGTTTCCACACTTTACCTTAAGGAGCCAAGGCCTTTGACAATGTGGTTGCAGAACTCCGGCGACTCCACCACAGCAAATGGCAACCCGACGATCGACCCAACTCCAGGCCACCACTAAGGTCCTCCTCTACTCCTCTCTTTGTGGGTCAGATCCTTAGATCATTTAGGAAAGAAATCAGGCTCAATTGAGCCCGATTGGAGAGAAGATTTTCAGAAATTTCCATGGTTTTTTAACCCCTCGGGTTCGCCGGAATCCGCCCCTCCGGCGGCCGTGCTGCCGCCCGACGATAACCCCCACCTCAACGAAGGTGGTGGCAGTGGTGGCTGGCCAGGGAGGTGGATGGGTGGTCGGGAAATCAACCTGGTAGAGCACCTAGTCGGGTTGATTGCAGCCGTTGGCTGGAGGAAGAAGAAACGCAGGAGCCGCCCGATCGGCTTTAAGATCTGTGCTGGATCTGGATTTTATTAATTCCTGTTATTTCAAATTCTGTCTCATTACTGGGATGTTTTTAAATTAAATATTAAAAATACCTAGGGTCCTCTAAGGAAAAAGTTGTCAACATGAAATTTGTATATTTGTGAGTCTAATTTAATTTAAAATTTGTTTGAACCAATTTAGAGTTCAGGTCAGCCCTCAACACTCATTTTGGTTAGGTCTATGCTTAGGGCTAGTCAGAGATTAAAATGAGTGCCCCCACTCAACCACATGTCCAAATGACCTGAAATTTGGGCAGGGTGTCAATCTTATCTATACCTAGGATATAACCAAAAACTAGAATTTTTGGAGAAAATTTTTCTATAGTTTTGGTAAAAATTTAATAATCCTAGTATAGTTTAATTAATGGGTCTAATGACCTCCAAATTCTCCCAAACATTGGTAGATAATCTTAGGGGTCATCATAAGTCACTGGTTAAATTCTCACCCAATTTGAGTATGATTTGGTTGGGTTTTGATGTGATTAAGTTTTGGGCCCTTAAGCGTGAGTTTAGGGTTTAGGATTCTTGGGGCATGGAGGGGCCAATCCTCACCCAAAGGGGTTGGGGCTCTAGCCAGAGTCCCAAGGTTAGTAGGTACACCCTCTATTAGAGTTATGGGTGGGTTAGGGTGGTTGAACCCTAGTTCAAACCCTAAGGTTGATCATTGGGGGGGGGGGGTTTGTGAAGGACATAGGGTGACATATCCTTGTATGGACTTGGGGTTTAGTCCATGTGTTCTTAGGGTGGTTGAATGTCCTAGTGAGTAATTTAATTGTATTTTGACACATTCACCCCACTTAAGTCCCTTGAAAATAATATAGGCCTTTACACTTTGTAGAATAATTAAGAGGGCAAAAGACCTTGGGTCTTCATGGAACTTTGGCAGGAGTAAATTTATAGTGTTATTATCCTCTGAGATTTATTTTAGGATATTTAGAAATCAGAAACCCAAACTTATAGGTTTAATCTCCATCTTGCCCTTTTTGATATAATTGAAGTAACTAGGGTTAAATTGTCTTGGAATGATTTGAAATTCTGGAAAAGTTATTCAAATATCCTTTAAGTGCTCTGGTAAAGTATTTGGAATGATTGGACTTATTATCATGGTACTTCATTTGTTAAGTGAATTAGTGCACCATATTTTGATAAATAGGTAATAAATAACATAACTTGTTGGAAAAGTATATTACTTTGCCAGAAAGCCTTTTTGGGCATGCTGAGGCTTAGGAAATTATTGCAAGTAGTTTGGATGAATTTTACAAGCATGTTTATTCACAAAGTTCACTATAGTAGGTTCCATTGAAGTATTTTTATAAGTAGCTTTCTGACTTTGGAATTTCTTGAGATTTAGTCAGAGGACCTTTTATGACATTACAAAGCTTTGTGAATTTTTATGGAATTTTTGGAAGTCTATTTTTGAGGGTTGCTTCACAAAGTTGGTGTTCTTAATTTAATTTAGATGATTTTATTTTGGTACCCATTGAATTTGGAAAATTATAATTTTTAGCCAGGGACTTTTTCTGGTCACCCTTAGGTTCTGGTAAATTTTCCATAAATTTTTGATGATTTATTTTATTATTCCCTTCTTTACCCTTGAATAGTGGAACTATCATGAATTATTTATTTAAGGGTTGCAATCATTATGAAGATTTATGAAACTTGGTATTCTCTGAAATATTGGCATCATATAATGTTCATAATTTTTAGGTGGCCATAACATAAGGAAATCTAGTATTTCATGTGCAAAATTACCCATGGCCAAATATTTGGGAAAATTAAATAAATACCAAATTATTTAGGAAAATTACAAGTCTCTGGATTTAGACTAAGTATGTCATGATAGACCACCATTAATTATCTTAGGGAATTTGGATGAAAATTTGGAGTACTTCTTATCATGTACATAATATAGTTTAGATTGGTCTGCATAAAGTAAAACTACAGAAATCGTGATAGGATGTGAAATGGACATAGGGAGTTGGGGTTATTAGTTTACTAGTTATGGTGAAGTAGAAATGAGTTCATCATCGGGAGTCATGATGAGGGGTAGTGATGGGTTGACTAGTGTTAAGATGTGCTCGGGATCGACGAAAGACCGTCCTTCCTCTGGAGAGAGAGAGGGTCAAAATACACTAGGGTTAGTTCCAGTATAATGTTAAGGGATCAGGAATTGGGTAACAACCAATAATAGTAAGTGCCTTGCGAAAGGGAACGATGAGCTTTAGCTACCATCATAGTTCCTAGTGCCCTTTGAGAACCCTTCACCGGGTATGCCGGGGGCAGTCCTGGGCTAACCTAAACCGTAAGAAACAGTAAATGTTAAAGAGCAATTAGTTTAACTAGTGATCCTCACACACCCCGTTGACTCGGGAGGTTAGTTTGTACGGTTATCCGAGCGGTAGGCTCGATGGTAGTTATAACGGACGAGTTAGTCCGGGGAGCCGATGGCTCGAAAGTTCTTGTATACATGAGCAAAAGGTGGTGGGTCTTCGGTATCGGACGGTCGTTCACACCGACGTAGATACACTGACTCGGCGGGTGTGGTAGACACTTAGCCAAAGGAAGTCTGGTGGATATGACCAGCATTAGTACGTGGTGACTCTGGGTTGTGTCCTTCTAGAGGCGTACGTAAGGGCTTGGCCTGATAGTGTGGATACCCGCCTAGGAGTGGGGTGCCCGACCCACTGTCTCCGTTTGCCACTACGGAGGTTCCTGGGAGTGAAGCTAGCTGCCCAAATGGGGGGAATTAAAGGTCTATGCGTATAGAGGCGTGTGTGTGTTACACTTGCATGAATCATAGCATAACATAACACTACACTCATACTTGCATATAAACCTGACACCCCATCGTATAAATCGGTATGAGACTTTTTATACGATGGAAGCCTTGCAAAAGACCCCTTAACTTATAAGTTTGTATGAGCATTCATATAAGTTAAGGTTTCTTGTTTCTTAGTTTACCTTTCATATACTTACTGCTCTGCTATACCTTCTACCATTACTGCTTGTTATCATAGAACTGCTAGTTTGTACTTCTCTTCATTAAAATTATAACCTTTATAAATAATTGCTAGAGCAGCTCCACCTCCACCTGCCTCCTTTGTACTCTTTACCTTCATAGCTTCCCTTTCCTTCTCCCCTCTCGGTGCCTAGGAGCTATGGGGGAGGGGTGGGGGATGATAGGACTTAGTCTTTTTGACTAACAGTCGACGAACACAATATTTCAGGGACTCCAGATGGGAGATAGGGGGCAGCAACATGGGATACAACACCAGCGGAGTACGATGCTCATGGAGGTGGGCCAGTATAGCACAGGAGCATCTGATACTAGTTCCGTGAGTGATTAGTTTACTTAGATTCCGTGAGTGTTTGTAGTGAGGATTTGATGTACCGGGCTTGAGCCCGTTTATATTTCCTTGTACTGTTCTATTTCAGTACTTGCATTATCTTGTGGGCTTACTGTGATTTCTTATATTTCATATTATGTGTGATTGTGGACTTAGTTTTATCTGAACTCTATACATGCTTCTCTTTCTTTGATGATCGTTAAAGCTTGCAGGATCGGCATTTTGTAGTGGCGACATTCCCGAGTGTCGGTGCCACCGCAAAACGGCGATTCTGGGCAAAAGACCACAGTGGTTTAAAAAAAAAGGGTCTTACAGGGTAGACTCTCTTGAGTGACATCCAACCCTGCCAGCTAGATGAGAAACTGACAGCGGGATCTGCTCGGGGTCTGGGTAGACTCTCTCGAGTGACATCCAGCCCTGTCAGTTAGGTGAGAGTCTGATAGCGGGATTTGCTTGGGGTCTATCAAATGAACACCACCCATTCACACAAAACACGGCAGGAGTATTGGCACTTCAAGATCTTTTACTTAGAAAGAAGAATGCCTCTTACATGGTTTAGGGATAAAAACATTTCAAGTCATCACCGCTCCAGGTGAGACTTAGGGTCTCTCCCTCCACATTCCGGAGGCGGTACCCTCCTGATTTCAATCTCTCTTGTACAATGTATGGACCATCCTAGTTGGGGTTGAGCTTCTCCACAGCAGCTGATCTTCCCGCAACATCCACCTTCCTTAGGACCAGATCTCCCTCCGCGAACTATTTGAACCTGACGTGCTTGTCAAAGTACTTAGACATTCTTCTCTTTACTTCTTCCTGCCAGATGACAAAGAGGTCACCTAACTCATCTACTATGTCGAGGGAGAGCCGCAGCTCCTCCTCATTTTTCGATTGCCATTCCTCCCTACCTGCCTCCGCCTCGACCACCCGGGGCGTCTGGACCTCGAACTCGATTGGAAGCACTACCTCACATCCATGGGAGAGCTTGAAGGGGTTTCCCCCGTGGCCGTGTTGGGGGTGGTTCTAAGGGCCCAAAGAACCGAGGGAAGCTGCTCCACCCAGCTACCCTTAAGATTTTCAGCTTTTTTCTTTAGGAGGTTCACTATGATTTTGTTTGACGCCTCCACCTGCCCGTTGCTCCTAGGGTGATGGACCGAGGCGAATCTGAGATCGATCCTGAGCTGCCCGCAGAAGCTGATGAACTCAGCGCTGGCGAACTGAGGCCCATTGTCCGTTATAATGGCCTGGGGTAGCTTGTGCCGACAGATGATCTCTCCCCACAAAAAATTCCTCATAACCTGGGAGGTCACCTTAGCTAGTGCCTTTAACTCCAACAACTTAGAAAAATAATCTATCATGATGAGTAAGAACCTCCTCTGCCCGCTGGCCTGGGGAAAAGGCCCCACCAAGTCCATTCCCTAGATGGCGAAGGGCCGGGGGCCGTGATACTTCTGAGGCGCTGGGCTGGTTGCAACTAGAGTGGGGAATACAACTGACACTTGCGGCACTTCTTCGTAAATTCTGCCACGTCGCGGCCCAAGGTAGGTGATGCGTGTAAATACGGCAAGCGCATTGGTCGCACAAGTAATAAAGTTTGGGAATAAATCCCCGAGTGTCGGTCTCTTGAGGAATGCAGTTGGCGTGGAACGACGAATGACCCGAAATTATTGCTAATAGAGTTAGTAAAATGAAAGAAGAAACAAAAGGGGCTTTGAGGTTTGTGTTCTTACAAACAAAGAAATTAAAGCTAACAATGCGGGTCGCATTCACCGCTTCGCAAGGCGAGATGGGTGTATCGGCCGCTATGCCGTACTTCGGTAGGGCGAGTGGACGGTGAGCCAGTGGGTGAGGTGTTAAGTGCGGAGTGCAATCAAGTGGAACGGTGGGAGTGAGATTGGACGAGGCGCATCACAACACAAATCCCACAAACAAGTTTAAACAACAAAAATCCAATTACAAATAACTAGAAATTCGAAGTTCATAACAAGCTTGAGTCATTCATACACTACAAGGAAGGTAGAGGAAGAGTAAACCAAGAGGGTGAAGATCCACCGCGGTTGTTGGCCGGAGGTGCGGGTTGTCAATCCGCTTCCACGCGCAGTCCGAGGAGGCTTCCGGTACCGACGAGCTGTCACCTCGAGGGCCTTTG
Organism: Platanthera zijinensis; assembly: GCA_039513925.1. Classification (NCBI taxonomy): domain Eukaryota; kingdom Viridiplantae; phylum Streptophyta; class Magnoliopsida; order Asparagales; family Orchidaceae; genus Platanthera; species Platanthera zijinensis. Next base: position 182,813,516 of record CM077088.1, on the reverse strand, counting down.
AGTCCGTTCTCTAGGTCGTCTCCGTCATCTTCTTCTTCGGTAGAAAGCTTGGAGAAGTGGTCGTTAATGGCCGGGAGGGTCACCGGAGGATGTGGAATGCTTTAGAATCGCCGGAAATCACCTCCCGATGGTAGGGATGAAGGTGGAGATGGATGGAGCGTCTGAAATGCGGAAGGGCAAAGTGGCGGCCAAGTTCGATCAAGGTCCGTTGACTTAATTCGCGGAGCACGCCAATTTATAGAAGCAGGATTAAATAGCGCGCACGACCACAGGCGCACGACCAGTGGTCGTGCGCGAACAATGTCAGCGCCCGTGCGGCAACAACCTGTAGAACCTACACCAGGAAATTTAAGCATGCGCACGATCAGCAGCGCACGATCAGTGATCGTGCGCGGTAAGGGTGGTGATCGTGCGATATGGGACATAAAAGTAGAAAAAGATGGCATGACTGCGCACGACCGACAGCGCACGAGCAGTGATCGTGCGCGGTATGGCTGGTGATCGTGCGATATGGCGGGACAGGACAATGAAATGAGAGCTCAGGCTGCGCACGACCGATGGTCGTGTGACAAAGAGGTCGATGGTCGTGCGTGGGTAAAAACGCACGACCATTGACTCCTTTGCAAAAAAAGGTGAAAGTCCTATGGAGGACGCCCACACGATCCCCGAACCTGCAGGAAAACTGCACGTGCTGTCGATCATGGCAGTCACAGAAATATACAAAATGCATCACACGAGGGAAATACACACACGCACAAGAATAGGCTAAAAGAGTGCACAAGACGTGTAATGACATAGCGAACCAAAAGGAGTGCTAATGGCGCTAAAAGATAGTGCAAAGACAAGAAAACGAGCCCAGATGAGTCCGGAAATAGATATGAAATGGGGACTCATCACACCCCCAGACTTAACCATTTGCACGTCCCGGGCAAACAATCATCTCGTGAACTCTAAAATAGCTAGCTGACGAAGTAACTTCGATCTAAAGCAGAATGAGAAATCGAAGACTCAAGCGTATAGAAAATATAATAAAAGAAATTTCTAATTATACTAAGAAATTTATAACTTTCGACAAAAGTAAATAAATATTGTCACTACTCAAAAATTGAATGCCGGAGAATCATTCGGTCTTGCGTAGGAAGAAAATAGGCGGGTCGCTTGGCTAAACATTGCCAAAGATCGGGGCTCGTGATCACCTCCAAAGGAATCCACCAATGTCGGGGACCATATGCTTGCCCGTTCAACTCTCTCCACGGCACTAGTTTGACTCTAGCGTGAGTCCGTAGGACTTCGGGTAATGATGGGGCTTGGGTTATGGTGAGGTAAACAATGATAAAAAGAAAGGCTTAGCACCTAACCCAAATGAGCTCGCCTAAGAGAATCCCTCGGCAAACCACCAAACGCGCGAGTGCACCACAGCCCCAGACTTAACTTTTGCAACATGGGTGTGTGCACCGCCTACTCCAAATCAAAATCATTTTCAACAAGATTTTCAATCAAATTTGTTTTTTTTCTTTTCACATTTCATTTTCACTTTTCAATTTCTCTTTTTTTTCTTTTTCATCTCTTTATTTTGAACAATTCAGCAGATTTACTTGTGCGCACTTCCACTTTTTCACAATTAATACACCACATCACAACCCAAAATGAAAATATGAAGTACGAAAGCTCTATTTGGGTGTGCGACTAGGATAGGCTAAGAGGCTTTGGTGAAATAACGGTGGAGCTGAATCAAAAGGAAGGGTAGGCACAAAGGGGCTAGCGAGGGCGACGTTAGGAAGGGTACAAAGCTCAACCGGGCCAATATGATGGCCTACATCACTCTCACGCTAGACTAACCATGCACCAATGCTTCGAAAGTAGCTTGGGGCAAGTTCTTAGCCACCGAGAAAAATGATCCTTCCTCTCGACTCGAGCAATACGAAGCTAGAGATGCCTACACACATTCCTACGCTACCGACAGATTGCTCCGGATTCACAATTTTGAGTAGGGCAAACATCATTTACGAATGCAGAAAAAATATAAATTTGCAAGTATAAAGAAAAATTAAATCTATACAATTTCTACACCACGAGAGTACTCGATTAGGAGCACTGCACGAGTTTCGAACTACTCTAAATTAAAATCCTAAGTCAGCACCGCTGTTTTAAAATTGACACAAAACGATAACATTGACTCGAGCCGTGTGCGTGGTCAAGTGCGCGCTTGTGTGGGTGGTAAGGTGTGTGCAACTGGATTCTACAATAATGAAATATAAAATAAAACTACTGGCATGCTATCAGTGTGCTCGTGGAGTGCATAAGCGGCTCTCCCCCCAGACTTGCATGAAAACAGGCAGAAATGAAAATAGTCATCTAAAATAAAAAGAGGCCTGAGGAGAAAGGGTACCTATGCTCCAAAGAAGGAGCATACCAGAAGGCGGAGGTTGCTGGATCGCACAAAGATATACTGTACCTGCGAATTAGGTTGAACAAACAAAAAAAAAGACAAATAACAGAAAAATAAAATAGGCAAGCGAAATAAAAAGCACAAAAAGAAGAAGGACCACAGAGGTCCAAGCTTGGGTTGTCTCCCGAATAGCCCTTTTGTTTACCGTCCTTAAGGTGGACCAAATACCTGTATTAGCAGTTTATAAATTGTTCTTGCAGTAAATAAAAAGAAAAGAGTTGCAGGAAAATAAGTAAGCACAAGCATAAGCGATAATCAAGAAAAGGGCGGAGCAATCAGCTAAACGTGGACTTGTGATAAATCTCTCCGGTGGGGCGCGAGGGAAAAGCAGAGTGCCTTTTTGCATCGGGAGAAAGGACTTTCCCTTTACTCCGAATGTGCACCTCCTAACGCCTTAGGGTGGCATAACGCTCATCACGTATACGCTTAGCCTTTTTCAGCTTCTCCACCGTAGGAGATTTCCAAATGTTGCGGTCCATGGGGAGTTCCAATTTTTCGGTTGGCGGCTTCATTTCCGGTACCAAAACGGCAACCGGATCAGCCCAAGCTTCTGATCGCTTAGCAGAGTTTGAGACAATATTACAAAATTCACTGTCCAGGGATTTCTCCCGAATAAAACTAGTTTTGCTATGTTCAAAAATCGACGCGACATGAGACGGGAAGGTGGCCCTTGCATCAGTGCATTTGGCCTCTTCCTTGAACTCCTTCTCATCATTCTTGATCACCTCCTCGGAAGGTACTTCCCTCATCTCTCCTTCATCTGAGTATCACTCACCAAGGCAAATTCCAATCCAATCTGAATATCTGCAGCACTATGAAAATTGTCGTTATGGAGAAGAGGGTCATGTGCATGAGCGACATCCAAGGTTGAAGCAACAACCGACCAAGTTACGCATCCTTTGGAGAAATCAAGAGATGCGCCGCTAGCCTTCAGGAATGGAACCCCCAATATAGGAATCGAATTATTTTCCTTGGGTCCCAATACCTGGAAATCAGTGGTTATGCACTTCCCGTTAACCTCGATTTCAACTTCTTGCACACCCCCTCGGTGTCAACCAAAATCGGATTGCAGGATCAATATGCAGGTTCATCCTCGCAACATCCTGCATGGCGAGGATATTGCTAGATGTTCCAGAATCGCACAAAGCGGTAGTTTCAACATTATTAATTTTACAATCCACAACGAGCTCATGAGTCTTATCTTTATTTTCTTCCCCAAGGCTTTTTCCTTGCTCATAGGGGTTTTTTTTGTGTTGCTCGGTAGCGTGCCTTGGGTCCGCTCAGAGACCATTTGGGCAAGTTGGCCCAATTGTGCCTCTAGCTTACGCATTGAGGCAGCCTGATTCGTCATGTTGGTCTGGGAGACCTCAACGAATTTTTCGAACATTTCCGCTAAAGAGTTTGTTTTTGTTACAAGGGGCCCTTGGGGGTAATTCGGTAGAGGCGGCCGCGGTTGGCTTCCAGAGGCGTACGCATCATTTTGATGCTGCCCCGGCTGCCATCGTTGGCCTGGCACATTTTGGTTCCAAGAGAAATTTGGGTGATTTCTCACCCCCGGATTGTACGTGTTCCCATAAGGTGCTCCCCTATTTTGGTTCGCAATATAATTAACTGATTCATCAAAGAAGGTAGTTTCAGCATGTACCTCGCCTGCTTGACATTCAAAGCTGTGGTGGTCGGAACCTCCACAACCCTGGCATGAGATTGCCATAACTGGGGCAGCAGCAGCGGCGGGCCTGGATGCTTCCATAGCAAAAACTCCGCTAGTGCCTCGTGGCATATTCCTCCCTGCAGTCCAATATGCGCCGTGGGTGGCAGTATCCTGCAAAATTCTTAATGCATCATCGGGCGCAAGATTCATTATAGTCCCTCCAGAGGCGGCGTCAATCATAGCCCCGTGCTGTGGTTCAATAGAAAAATAAAAGCTTTCGACGAGATTCCAAGTTTGGAATCCGTGGTTTGGACACTTCCTCAGCAACTCGTTGAAGCGTTCCCAAACCTCAGCCAGGCTTTCTTGGTCATTTTGCCGAAAGTTGGCAATTGCACGTCGCATGCTCACTATCCGGTCCACCGGATGGAACTTAGCTAAAAATTTTGTTTTCAACGCCTCCCAGGTGGTGGCTGCTCCAGGCGGAAGAGAGTGAAGCCACGTCTTGGCTTTGTCCCTGATGGAAAAGGGGAAAAGGCGGAGCTTGACTGTATCGTCGGGGATTCCAACATAGCGGAACGTGGCACAGATTTCGGAAAATTCAGCCAAGTGAAGATGGGCGTCTTCAGTGGCCATTCCGGAGAACTGGGCGTTGTTCCGGATTATGTTCAGGATAGCAGGTTTGATCTCAAACTGCTGGTTGGTGATCGCCGGTCCGAAATCGGGGTAAATACTCCCAACAGTCGGTGTGGTGTAGTCCCTCATGGTGCGGACCTGGGGCGGGTTTACTTCATTCTCATCACCATTCCAGTCACCATGAAGGATTCCTCCGACACGATTCCCGGCATCAATGTTCAGCTGGTCCCCCATTGGGACTAGATTGATGGCAGCGGCACGCCTTTGTGCACGAAGAGTTCGTTCGATCTCGGGGTCGTAAGCTGCAAGATCTCTAGCAGCGCGTCCTTGCATTCACTGCGGCAATAAAGCAGAGAAATAGTGGTCAAGAAAAACAACTAACTCTATAACAACACTTTCGTACGTCGTGGTCGTTCGACAGTTGCACTCCCCGGCAACGGCGCTAAAAACTTGATGCGTGTAAATACGGCAAGAGCACCGGTCGCACAAATAATAAAGTTTGGGAATAAATCCCCGAGTGTCGGTCTCTTGAGGAATGCAGTTGGCGTGGAACGACGAATGACCCGAAATTATTACTAATAGAGTTAGTAAAATGAAATAAGAAACAAAAGGGGCTTTGAGGTTTGTGTTCTTACAAACAAAGAAATTAAAGTTAACAATGCGGGTCGCATTCACCGCTTCGCAAGGCGAGATGGGTGTATCGGCCGCTATGCCGTACTTCGGTGGGGCGAGTGGACGGTGAGCCAGTGGGTGAGGTGTTAAGTGCGGAGTGCAATCAAGTGGAACGGTGGGAGTGAGATGGGGCGAGGCGCATCACAACACAAATCCCACAAACAAGTTTAAACAACAAAAATCCAATTACAAATAACTAGAAATTCGAAGTTCATAACAAACTTGAGTCATTCATACACTACAAGGAAGGTAGAGGAAGAGTAAACCAAGAGGGTGAAGATCCACCGCGGTTGTTGGCCGGAGGTACGGGTTGTCAATCCGCTTCCACGCGCAGTCCGAGGAGGCTTCCGATACCGACGAGCTGTCACCTCGAGGGCCTTTGAGTCCGTTCTCTAGGTCATCTACGTAATCTTCTTCTTCGGTAGAAAGCTCTGAGAAGTGGTCGTTAATGGCCGGGAGGGTCACCGGAGGATGTGGAATGCTTTAGAATCGCCGGAAATCACCTCCCGATGGTAGGGATGAAGGTGGAGATGGATGGAGCGTCTGAAATGCGGAAGGGCGAAGTGGCGGCCAAGTTCGATCAAGGTCCGTTGACCTAATTCGCGGAGCAGGCCAATTTATAGAAGCAGGATTAAATAGCGCGCACGACCACAGGCGCACGACCAGTGGTCGTGCACGAACAATGTCAGCGCCCGTGCGACAACAACCTGTTGAACCTGCACCAGGAAATTTAAGCATGCACACGATCAGCAGCGCACGATCAGTGATCGTGCGCGGCAAGGGTGGTGATCGTGCGATATGGGACAGAAAAGTAGAAAAAGATGGCATGACTGCGCACGACCGGCAGCGCACGAGCAGTGATTGTGCACGGTATGGCTGGTGATCGTGCGATATGGCGGGACAGGACAATGAAATGAGAGCTCAGGCTGCGCACGACCGATGGTCGTGCGACAAAGAGGTCGATGGTCGTGCGTGGGTAAAAACACACGACCATTGACTCCTTTGCAAAAAAAGGTGAAAGTCCTATGGCGGACGCCCACACGATCCCCGAACCTGCAGGAAAACTGCACGCGCTGTCGATCATGGCAGTCACAGAAATATACAAAATGCATCACACGAGGGAAATACACACACGCACAAGAATAGGCTAAAAGAGTGCACAAGACGTGTAATGACATAGCGAACCAAAAGGAGTGCTAATGGCGCTAACAGATAGTGCAAAGACAAGAAAACGAGCCCAGATGAGTCCGGAAATAGATATGAAATGGGGACTCATCAGTAGGCCAAAAATACCCCTGCCTGACAATCCTTCCTTCTAAGGTCTGACTCCCGGAGTGACTCCCACACTCCCCGGAGTGGACCTCCTCCAAGATCCTCTGGACCTCCCTCTCGGCCACGCAACGTGCCAACATCCCCGAGAGGGTCTTTCTGTACAGCTTCCCATCGCGGGTGAGATAGTACGCTGACTTGTACTTGAACTTCTTCTTATTCATCCCCTCTGGGTACTCCCCTGTGGAAAGGAAGGTCATGAATGGATCTGTCCATGAGGGGTATTGATCCACCTCCATTAGCTCTCCCTCCTCAATGTAAGGGTGGAATAGGTTAGTGATGGTACCCCCTACCCGGGGACCATGCTTTGCTAGTTGATCCACCTGCTCGCTCTCCTCCCGAGGCACGTGTCGAATGGAGATGGTATGGAACATGCCGATGACCCCCTGTACTTTTGCTAAGTATAATTGGAGAGTAGGCTCCCTTGCCTCGAACTCCCCGTTGATCTGGGAAGCCACCACCATGGAGTCAATGAGGACCTCCACATCAAATACCCCCAGCTACTTGGCCAGGCATAGTCCTGCGATCACCGCCTATACTCGGCCTGGTTGTTGGTGATGGGAAAGTGTACCACCACCGTTTGCTCGATCTTCGTTACCTGTGGTCTCTCCAAGATCACCCCACCCCCAGGGAATGCCTCCCTGAAGCACCATTTACCATCACATTCTAGGGAACTGGGTGCGTGAGTTCCGCCTCCGCCACTTCGACCACATAGTCAGCCATGAAATCGACCATTGCTTGGGCCTTGATCGAGAGACGTGGGATAAAGGAGATATGGAACTCGCTCAACTCCACCGACCACTTGGCAAACTTGCCAGAATGCTCCACCCCCTCGAAGATGTTGTGAAGGGGGTGGTCAGTCACCACTAAGATTGAATGTGCCTGGAATTAAGGCTGGAGTCTCTGAGCTGAGATGACAAGAGCAAAGGCTAGCTTCTCTAAGATGGGATACCAAAGTACTGCCTTCCTCAAGACCTAGCTTACATAATATATGGGGGGTTGCTTCTTCCCCTCCTCCCGAACCAGGACGGAGCTCAAGGCCTCTACTCCGACCCTTATATACAAAGATAGGTTCTCCCCCTCCTTTGGACCTTGGAGTAGGGGGGCCTAAGTCAACTGCCTCTTCAAAGCCTGAAATGCCTCCTCGCACTCCCTAGTTCATTCGAACTTCTGACCCCCCCCTCAAAGTTTTGAAGAAGGGGGAGCACTTCTCTCCGGCCCGGGAGAGGAACCTTCTTAATCCTGCCAGCTTCCCTGTCAACTATTGTACCTCCTTAGTGTTCCGAGGTGATCCCAACTCCATGATTACCCTCACCTTGTCAGGGTTGGGCTCTACACCTGTAGGGGTAAGGAGATGGCCTAAGAACTTTCCCCTGCTTTCCCCAAAGACACACTTTAGGGGGGTCAACCACATCTTATACTTGCGTAAGGTAGAGAAGGTCTCCTATAGGTCCTGGAGGTGAGAGTCAACGACTCGACTCTTGATCATGAGATCATCTACATACACCTCCAGGTTCCTCCCCTTCTGCTCTCGGAAGACCCTATCCATCATTTTTTGCTACGTCGCCCCTGCATTCTTTAGCCCAAAGGGCTTCATTTTATAGAAGTAACACCCATCCCCTGTGATGAAGGAGACATCCTTGATGTTTGGGGGTGCATCCTGATCTGGTGGTAACCTGAAAATTCATCTAAAAAACTCATTAAAAGAAAACCAACGGCTGATTCAACTAGCGCGTCAATCCGAGGCAAAGGATAATAGTCCTTAGGACACGATTTATTAAGTAAAGAAAAATCAACACACATTCTCCACTGACCGTCTCCCTTTTTTACCATTACTACATTAGAGACCCATCCAGGGTATTGTATCTCAGATACAAAGCCAGCCTTGAGGAGCTTGGCCACTTCCTCCCTGATTGGCTCGACTAGCTTGTCTGCAACAAACCTCTTCTTCTGCTGGATGGGGCGAGCCTCTGGGTACAAGTTGAGGCGGTGGCAGGCGACGTCCGCATCGATCCTTGACATCTCCGTAAGACGTCCACGTTCTTTTGGATGGTCTCAAACATCCTCTCCTGATCTGCCGGGTAAGCCCCCCGCTGATGCACACCTTCTCCACCCTACCTCCGAGGGTGAGAACCTCCATCTCCACCACCTCTTTCGCAGCCTCCAGACGAGACTGCTCTCCCTATTCTCCAACATCCTCCCCTCCTGGGGCAGGAATCTCCTCCTCTACCTCCTCCACAGCCATTGACTCGACCGGCTCCTGGACTTCCTCCGCCACCTCCACCCGGGTGCGTTCATCCTCCATCTCCATCTCCACTCCTGCCTCCTGCTCCGCCTCCTCATCCTTTGCTCCGTCTCCTCGGCCCCCTGCTGCCATGAGATGGAGTTCATTGCCGTGATATAACACTCCCTTGCCACCTTGGGGTCACCCCAAACCCGGACCAGGATCCCCTCGGCGTTGAACTTTAGGCATTGGTGGAAGGATGACGAAACACAACGGAAGGAACTGATGAGGGGTTGCCTGAAGATGGCATTGTAGCTACTGGGGCGTCCACAATGACGAACCTGCAGGTGCGGGACTGCCCCCCAGAGTGACATGGAGGCCCACTCCTCCTTCTACCTCCTTCCTCTCCCCCGAGAACCCAAACAAGGGTCCATCTTAGGCCAGCACCCTCTTGGCCTCTACCTTCATCGCGTTGAACGCCTTCTTGAAGATGACATTGACCGAGCTCCCGTTGTCGATAAGGATTCGGGAGACGGTGAAGTTCTCGACCGCTATCTGGATGACCAATGCATCGTAGAAAGGGTCCTCATGATCTGACATATCCTTCCTTGAGAAGGTGATCTTCTCCTCCGGGGGTGGGGTCTAGGATGTGGAGTCAACGCACCAGCGATATATAGTGTGGAGAATTTCCTTACGGGAAGCCTCGACCCCCCCCCCATGGATCACTACGATCTCTCCCCGAGCCCCAACATCTGCCCGATCCTCACACCTGTCCTCCTCCGCCCAAGGTAGGACTTCTTCGATCCGCACTTCCTAGCGGTCTTGCTGTTGCTGCTGTTCCCTGTTTCCTCTTATCTCAAGGAACTCCGGGCACATGGCTGTGACGTGCCCCTCCTCTTGATGGAAGTCACAGTAGGGCAACTCCACCCTAACCTCTCTTCTCCTCCTTCACGCCACTCTCCTCTTCTCCCCCATGGCTATAGCCATAACCTGATTCTGGTCGGGGAGAGGTGGTCTCTGACCCTGCCTCCCGCCTGGGGGGTAAAATTGGCCCTGACACCCCCTAACGATTGTCTCCCCCATGGAAAACTCTCCGCGGCCCCTGGTCTTGCCACTCTGGCCTCCAACCTAGCTGATGGTTCGGCTCCTGGAGCCCCCACCCGGCCTGCTGCTGCTGTTCCCTCTGCCGGGGTTCAGCTCTTCTCTCCTCCTGATCTCTACCACCTCTTTGCCTCTATTCTTCCGTGGCCTACCTAGCCAGCTTCCGAGAAAACTCCGGGTTCGACGCATCCCCGTCGACTTCTCTCTCCACCCTCTCCATTAGCTCCTCGTAGGAAAGGGGCAACACCATCTTCAGTTCCATTCTGAAGAAACCCTACTGCAGCCCCAGGGTGAAGGCCATCATCAGGGTGTGACTCGACATCTCTTGGACCTGGGTCACCTCCTCCTGGAACTGGTCGACGTAACTCCCCAGTTTCTCGTTCACCCCCTACTTGATTTTGAATAGGGACTCCGAATCCTTCTTCCTCCTCTTAGAGGTGGTGAACCTCAACATGAACCCCCAGCGCAGGTCCTCGAAACAGTAAATGGAGCTGGCTGGTAGCTGGTGAAACCACTCTCTAGGCTTCTCCTTGAGAGTGATGGCGAAGAGCCTGCACTTGAACCCATCCGACATCTGTCGGATCGAGACCATGCCCTCAAACCACTGGACGTGTTGGACCGGGTCTCCATTCCCGATGTAGTAGGACTTCTCGGGCTCCCTGAACTCCTCTAGAATCAGGGCAGAAGAAACTAGCTTGGTGAAGGAGCTGCCTCCCCCAGCTGGGTGAGCTGGAGAGTCTCGTACCCCCATCTCGTCGAACCTGCCGCCGCTCGCCGAGCCCGGGAAGAGTACTCGCCGGGGAGCTAGCCGCCTCTCCCTTCCTCTACAACCTCTTTCCCAGCTCGCCTGCCGGGAGCGTCCTCGCCATGGGCCGGGACTGCGAGCACTGGTGCCGCTAGAGTCAAGCACTCGATATGCGCGCCGAGTGTGAACCTGACGAGGCCAAGCACCTCTCGCCTGAAATCTTCGAACATCCCCACCGTGGCGAGAGGCGAGGGGTGCCGATTCGGACCTATCCGAGCCCTGTCCTTCTCCTCCCATCATCTGTCCTGCTGAAGGTTTTCTGTGCTGACCACGCTCCACGCTCCACGCTCACTGCACCAGAATGTTAAAACCGAAAAATTGGTCTCTGTGGAGTTCACCCTTTGGGAAGGGGTGATCGCGCACCTACTTCCCTCCTGCAAGCAAAATGACAAGGAAAAAGAACAAGGAACTGACCCAAGGTCTCAATGCGGAGGTCCCACCACACACCCGAAAGTTCTTAGAGCGCTTCACCTCCCTAGCCAAGAGCCGAGCTAAGGCAACCTCAGAAAGCGCTAGAAGACTGGGAGACAAGTAAGCATGCCTTCTGAGGTTCCCCTTTAGTCCTATTTATAGATTTCTGAAAAACGGCCTGCAAATAGTCAACATCCGCTGTTCTGAACAACTATGTGCAACCCAATTGGGTCTGCCAATAGCGTAACTCTACTGTTCTAACCGTCTATGGGAAGGCCAGTGGAGGCAAAATAGTAAAAACACTTCACAGATCACTGGGCGAGTAGCCCTCAACAACCTCTGCTTCGGCCTTTGGCGAGTATGGGCCCGGCCTGCCCTGCTCGCATGCCGCGAGTTCGTTGAGCGGTCAGAACTCGGCGAGTGGCCCAGAGCTCGACGAACGGCCAGAGCTCAACGAACGGCCCAGAGCTCGACGAATGGCCAGAGCTCGACAAACAACCCAAATCTCGACGAACGACCCAAAGCTCAACGAACGGCCTAAAGCTCAACGAACGACCTGAGCTCGACGAATGGCCCAGGGCTCAACGAACGGCGCAGAGCTCGACGAACGGGGCTTTGCGAGTGCAAGCTCTCCCCTCTCAAACCTTCAAGGGTGAGTGCGAGCCGGCGGATGCCGAGATGTCCCTCAACGCAAAGAGCAAGAAGCGTTGATAGAACTCATCTCACTCGACGCCTAGGCTGAAGGATTTAGTTAACTCGCCCCACTCGACGGCGCGACTGAAGGCGTTTAGTGAGCTCTCCTTACTCGACGCCACGGCTAGAGGCATTGAGTGATCTCGCCTCACCCAATGCCACGGCTGGGGGCGTCGAGTGAGCTCGCCTCACACGATGCCTCGGACCTAGCTCGCCTGGGTCTTGGGCTGAACTTGGACAGTCTAGCTCCTTCCGACCCCACTCGCCGGATACGGGGTTGTACAACTATCAACCCTCTACCTTCCATCGAGATCTTTGAAGCTTCTCCAAAACTAACCTCACCAACATTTGGTTCAAGGTTAGTGAACAACTATTTCTCCCCACACATGTGGTTGCTTGCTCCCGTGTCCAAGTACCACACCTCATTCCTGCCTCCTTTAGCTCCTATGTAAGTCAAGAACATCATTAGATCACCACCAGTGTTGCTTGATTCTACATAGTGGTTGGTCTCTTCTCTCTTCCTCGGAGCCCAATAGTCATAACTCATATGCCCAAAACAGTTACAGTTGTAACACTGTACTTGGGACATATCACCTCGACCTCTTCCTCAGCCTCTTCCTCTTCCTTCTTGCCTCCCTCCTTGAGGTTGCTCCGCCTCTCTCTGGTGGTATTGATTTCTTCCTCCTCTTATTCCTCTACGTCTTCCTCGGTAGCCTCGGCCTCGCTGGCCTCCCCCTCTTCCATATCCCTCTCCAAAGTTCATCTGGGTTTGGAGCGCCTTACCCGAGCTACTTGACTCTTCATCATCTTGCAGCATGCGGTACTCATGGGCTTGTTGGGAGCCAACAAGCTTATCCACGAAAATCTGGGTGAGATCCTTTGATTCTTCAATCGCCACCACAATGTAGCGGAACTTCTTTGACATAGAACGCAATAGCTTCTCCATGAAGATTACATCATCTATCATCTCTCTGTTGCGTTTCATCTCATTTGTGAGCGTCCGCAGACGAGTCACATAATCCCCAACCTTCTCAGAGCTCTACATATTCAACACTTCATACTTTGCTTGAAGGGACTGCATCTTCACCTTCTTGGCCTTATCAACTCCTTGCATGGAGCGTTGCAATACCTCCCATGCCTCCTTCGAACTTCTCGCGTCTGAGATTTTCTCAAAAGTCACCTCATTGACACCTTGGTATAGCAAGAACAATGCCTTCTTGTCTCTCTTCTTTGACTCTCTCAATACCGTCTTTTGTGCGTTAGTCAACGCCGCCACTGCTTCTGCAGTAAGATCCTTGTAGCTGTCCTCGATTATCTCCCATAACTCCTTCGAGGCGAGTAACACCCTTATCTAGATACTACAGTTCCCATAGTTAGTCTTCATCAACTTGGGGACTTGCCCCGACATGGCACTTCCCATCTCCATCTCCAATGGTCACTAACCCTTCCGAGCGACTTCCAGGGTTCGCAACCTCCCTCTGATACCACTTGTTGGAAACGTTGATAGACACACACACACAACTTGGGAACTACAAGCTTGACTCACAAACAAGATACAACCCAACACCACCACTTCAAAACAAAAAATTGTCGGCGAGAAAGCTTCCCGGCGAGACCATTCAAGAACAAACGGCGAGAGGCCTCTCCCGCGGGATCCTCATTTACTGCCAATGAGATGCGCCTTCTCACTGCCGGTGAGATGCACCTTCTCACTATCGGCGAGATGCACCTAGGAGAGATGGTTACTGGCGAGTAGCTACAGGCGGGATGCCACTTGCTGGCAAAAAACCGGCGAGACAACCGCGAGACGATGGTGGGCGAGATCCACCTACGAGATGGGTAAGCCAACGAGATCACCACCAAGCGAGCTGCTCGTAATCTCTTTATGGACGCGAGCTGCTCGGGTAGTTGCAGCTGCGAGCTGCTTCCGACGAGTGCTGCGTCGAGCAGCGAATGCTCCTGTGGCCTGCTTCAGGCAGGAGTGGTGCCGACGAGCTGCGAGTTCATGCGGGATCAAATTCCGAAATTGAGCAAAACTCCAGGCGCTACAGCGTTGCACTCGGGAAGGAAGAATAATTGTCTATTCTATCATTTTCACAAATAGAACTACAACCATGCCATTATATAGGAAAGTACAACCAATAAAAAAACAGACACGTGACCCCCCCCCCCCCCCCCCCGCATTAAATATTGAGCTAAACAGAGATGGAGTAAGCTCAAGAGGCCTTTCCGTACAGAATAAAGAAGTGCAAATTCAAGAAGTGCCAGGTGGAGAAGTACAAGGTGAAATAGTGGCTGCCATGGCGTGATCTGCAAAGCAAAGAAGAAGAAGGCGTCAACAAAAAGATGCGCCGCTTCAGAAGAAAGAGTCGCGCTCTAATCCAAAGAGATGCGTATAGTGTCTTTTGTTTTAGTATTTATAGAAGCCAAGTGTTTAGGCTTAACAACAGTTAATTAAGTTATTATTTTGTAATCATTTTATTCAGCAATATCAAAGCAACTTTTTTGGCCCATTGAAATCCCACCGAGTGGCGTGAGGGGAGAGTCTGGCTGTTGACAAGTCAATAACAATATTTCTTCCATTTTTATCAACAGTGGGTATCAGAGCTATTTGGTTCAGATCTGTTGGATCCCTAGTTGGATTTGGGCTAGGTTCACTAAATTAGGTTGAGTTTGACCCACATTGTATATCCAGGGTCAAGTACTTGAGTCCTAGAATTTAGGCTAGTCATTAGGTTTAACCTTCATGGACCAACCAGCAGAGGACTTCAGTAGACTAAGACTTAGAAGATTCAGATATCAAAATGATCAGTTTGAAATTCTTCGAACTCAACTCGTCGATCGTCGATCTCAGATCGACGAACTCAGAGTTATTTCTCTGAGTTGAGCTCGACGATATTCGAGCTCAGGACGACGATCTATTCTTTCAGATAGATTCTCAGCTCGACGAACTTAGAGCGCAGAATTGGCAAGTTATTTACAGAATGCAGTTCGCAGAGCTCAGGTCGACGAATTCTGTTCTGAGGTCGACGATTTTTGTCCCGAGCCAGAATGAGAAGTTTTCCTTACTTCTGTCCCTTATTTATTATATTATTTAGCAGTAATTTCCTTAGTAATTAATGCTTATATTCTCCAGAATATAGCCATTATTGACAGTATTAATTATGGTCTTCATCAGGCTTATTACTTGCTTATTTTAATAGGACAGTTGGGTAAACTCATTTAAAACAAATATTCCAGCCGTTTCATTCTCCAGATGAGTCAGCAATTAATGCTTGGATTTCAAATCTCAAAGGAGAATATTGGACAGCAGAATATAAAAGAGATTTTCTCTTTTTAGACGGTAAGAAGAATCACTGCGCACACACAGACCAGATAGTACTGAGTATACAGAGAAGAGATATAGAACAACAACATACATAACTCTCTCTCTCTCTCTGTGCAGAAAACATCTGTTTTCTCCCTTGATCTTTATGAAGATTGAAGAAGAACAACCATCAAATATCAAGAATCTTCTTCTACTTCAACTCCAGGAACATTCAAGGACAACAACTTTGAATTATTCAGAAAGTTCCAGGATCTTTCAAGATAAGGTTGAAGACCTGCACCCTGAGCAAGGCTCTAAGTTTCTGAAACTATTTCTACATTTCAGAAGGAGTCTTGACAAACAACAAATCTACTAGTCTTCTCTATTGTATAGAGAAAAGAGAATACATCATCACCTCCCTCACCTCCTGTATAAAGGGTTTATTAACTCCCTTCAAAAGTTTATTGTTTGTTTTTGGGCACCTTATAAAAAACCTAAAGGGTTGTGGGATCTCCCTGAAAATAGATCTTGTGGTGGCAGTCACCTGATCAAAAACCTGATAGTGGATTCCTGTCAGGGTGGTAGAAGAGTGGATGTACCCAGTTTGGGGAACCACTATAAAATTCTTGTGTTGTCTGTGTGTGATCATTTTCTTTCTTGTTCTTGCTGTGCTGTGATAGATTAGCTTAGCATGTTTTCATTTCCTTTCTATATTACTATTGGTATCACTTATTTTACTCTGATAAACTTTAAAACAACCAAAAGTTTTAATTACTCTATTCACCCCCCTCTAGAGTAAATCAGGTCTAACCTCTATCTTTCAATTGGTATCAGAGGGGTGTTCCTTTGGTTGTACAAGCTAACACTTGAACCAAAAGATCCTTATTAGATCTGATTTCTTTCTCCTAGTTTTTTTTTTGTTTTATATCATAGCACAGAACAAAGATTATGCAAGCACCAGACCTTCAGTCTGTAACTTGAATAAGTTTGCTATCTGGAAGGCAAGAATCAAGTTATACATGAACTCTATTGATGAAGATATTTTTAATTCTATTTTGACAGGACCATTAACTCTAGTGGCTATAACTACTACAAGTTCTAGCACTCATGATGTTCCACCACCTGAGTGGACAGATGCTCAAAAGAAGGCAAAAATAGCTGATGCCAAGGCCATTAATATTCTGTCTCAGACAATGTCTGATGACATTTTCAAGAAGGTGGAAGAGTGCACAATAACCAAGGCTATCTGGGATTCTCTTAACCAGATGGTTGTTGGTTCAGCAGATGAGAGAAAGGATAAGAGATCCAATCTCATCTCACAATATGAAAACTTCAAGAAGGATGAGTCAGAGTCTGTAAGTGATATGTACAACAGACTAAGCTCAATCATCAATGAGCTGAAGAATCTAGACAAGGACATCACCCTTACAGAAGTCAATGACAAAATCCTCACGTGCTTCCCTAGCTCATGGGATTCTAGAATCTGACCAATCAAGGAAGCAAGAAGTCTGAATGAGATTTCCACTGAATCTTTACTTGGAAAGCTCAAGTCCTATGAACAATTTATAAAGACTAGAGAAGCTGCTGAGCAGAAGACTCCCTCATCAGCAAGAAAGGAGCAAAGCATTGCATTCAAAGCATCTGAAGAATCAGAAGCTCCAACAGCTAGTGAAGAATTTCTGAGTCTCTTAGCCAAGAGATTTTACAAGATGGGCAAGAGGGATTTCAGAAGAAAGTCATCTAGGCAAGATGACAAGCCAAGGTATGATAGGACACCAACTAAAGAAGTTGTCTGCTTTGGTTGCAGGAAGCCTGGACACTTCATCTCAGAGTGTCCAGAGAACCAAAAGAAGGAGAGAAGAAGAGAAAAAGAAACCAGGAAGCAACACTACAACAAGCCCTCCTCCAGCAAGCATAAGAGAAATGAGAAAGGCTTTGTGACTGAGACTTGGACTGAAACTGAAAATGAATCTTCATCTTCCAGCTACAGTGAAGATGAAGAGGAAGCAAAGGCAAAAGAAGTGTGTCTGATGGCCATCAATGCTTCAGTCAGCTATTCAGAAGCAGAAGATGACAAGTCAGAGGATGAAGACTCTTAATCTGAGGAAGATCAGGTACTATCTTCCTTTGACTTCAATTCAGATAATTTTAGAACTGAATTCAAATCTTTATGCATTGATTTAATTAATCCTAAAAAAGAGATTAAACAACTTAGAGAAAAACTATCAGAAAAAAATAATTTCATTTCTAAAAATATCAAATTAAAAGATGAAATAACTCTAGCTATTGAACAGATTATATCATTAAAAACTGAATTAGCTGAGGCTAGGAAACTTGACGAATCCCTAAATGGGAGAAGTATCAAGCTGATGGACATCACAAGAACAGTGAATGCCAGGCTTAATGGCAAGCTGGGCTTGGGTGCTTCATCAAGCCAACCCCCACTGATTCAGTAAAATATTCTAACAACTCCAATAAAATTTGTTTCTGAAAAAGACAAGGAAAAGATAGATGATAATCATGTTAACCAAACAGAATTAAAACAAAAGAATAAGAAAATGAGAAAGAATAAGAAAAATCCTAACTATAACTATGTTCAGCAGATTTCGTCGAACTCAGATAGACGAAATATGTACAGTTCGTCAAACTCAAGTAGACGAACTCCGAACGCAAACTTTTACTATAATTATTCTCTGAACTGCGATCGACGAAACCAGTATGGTTCGTCGACCCGAGATCGACGATATTGGGGCCCAGAAAATGAATATTTTCATTCTCTGAGTGGAGTTCGACGAACTCATCCCCATTCGTCGACCTCAGATCGACGAACTTACCAGAATTCATCGACCCCAGTTCATAATAACAGAAACTTTAATTCTAATAGAACACTTAATCAACCAGGACAATATTTTAATCCATTTAATTAGTGGATAATTCCACCTATAGGATTTTCATCCCTTAGGTTATTAAAGTCAACCTGAATACTCATACATTTCCATTGTTAATTATGTAAATAAACAAGGACCCATGGTGACCTGGGTCAAGAATAGCTAATCTATTTTATTGCAGGTGAAATACTATCCCACCACAGAGCAATAGTGGTATCTGAATAGTGGATGTTCAAAGCATATGACTGGAAATAAGGACAACTTAATCAACTATAAGTCAAAGCTAGGACCCAAAGTAATATTTGGTGATTCCAATTGTGGCCAGACTGAAGGATATGGAAAGGTCAAAATTGGAGTAGTCACCTTCAGGAAAGTTGCTTATGTAAGTGGACTGAAGAACAACCTTATATCCATAAGTCAGTTATGTGATGAAAGGTTTCATGTATCATTTAACAAAACTTCATGTATTATTACTTCAGTAGATATCGAAGTAGTGTTAACTAGTACTAGAGTAGATGTTGAAGTAGGAGACCGAGCGGTTTGGCGGTCTATGCTTGGCGGGTTGATGACCGCGCGGTCTATCTCCAGCGGTTTGATATCCAGACTATTGCTGTTTGCTGTCCCAGCGGTCTAGCAGTCTCTTACCGCAGCTTGTTCTCTTCCTTCTGGTGTTGCCGAGTGGTCAGCCTCTTTGTCTAATCGCGCGGTCTGATCGATCTATTTATGTCTAGCCGCTCAGCTCTGTAATTTTTTTAGTCCTGCATTGTTTATTTATACTCTCTCCACTCTCCTCCATTCTATAAAAGGGAGGTCATACCTTTGTAAATCTTATCTTTTTGGATAATAAAACTTTCAATTATTCAAGTTCTAGCTTTTTTTTAGTCGCCTGTTCGCTACTTTTACATGGTATCAGAGGAAACGCTCGAATCCTCCTGATTCCTTTGACCCTTCTGTCTGCGCGGCTTCGGTCTTTGTTCGCCCGGATACCTGTCTGTTTGTGCGGCTTCTTTGCCTTGTCGCTGCCCTGTTTGCGCGACTTCCTTCCCTCTTTTCTGCGTCCGGTTTTCGTGGCCTCTCTGCTTCCCTTTCGCTGACTTCTCTTCTCGTCTGCTCACACCTAGTGTGTTCGTGCGACTTCTTTTCTGTTCGCGCGATCTCCTTTTCTTCTCGCGAACTTCCCAGTTCGCGCGACCTCTGTCCCTGTCCTTTGGTCTACTTCCTGGTCGTGGCCCTTTTTGTTGCTGGTGTGTTGACACCGTGACCGTTGCAGCTTCTTTTTTTTAGCCCGCTGCGGTTTTCGTGTTTTCCGTTGCAGTTTCTTCTTCGTGTCGCGGACTCCTTGTTCGTGCGACTTCCACCTTTTTTTTCTATCTGCGCGGCATCTCTTCTTCTCGCGCGGCTTCCCGTGTTTATCTATGGCAAATTCTGATATCTCCACCCCCGTCATCTCTACCTCTACCACTCCTGTGGCTCCTCCTCGTCTTCCTCCTACTCCTTCCGGAAACCTTGGCACGGTTTCTAAACTAGTTGGTTCCAACTATCCGGATTAGAGTATTTATTTCACCTTTCTTCTTTGTTCTCAGCGCAAATGTCATCACCTCACCGATGAACCCCCTCCTCCCGGGTTTGCTCAATTTGATGACTGGGATGCGAGTTATCCGCTTGTCCGCACTTGGCTGGCCAACAGTCTCTCTTATGAATGCCTTCCCGTCATCCGCCATGATGAGACGGTCAAGGCTGCCTTGCTTCACCTCGCCGCTCTCTACTCGAAGGGGGCCCAGACGTCCCGCATTTATACTGTTTATGCTGACCTTTTCACCCTCCCTTCCATGTCTCCTACTCCGGCTTATCAGCAGGTTCAGGCTCTTGGCGCAGAGATCCTCCAGACTCGCCCCTTCTCCGCGGACTTGGCCGAGCAATACAAGCACTTCCAGGAACTCCTGATTGTTTGTTATATTCTGCGACTTCCTGATTAATATGATATGATCCGCCAACAAATCTTGGGCGAGGCGAAATCTCCAACTTTGGATGCTATCGCGGCTCGCATCGCTGCTGTTACTTCGCTGCTCAAGCATCCTCTGTTGTCCTCCCCTCCTCCACAAGACTACTATGCACACCAAGCTCAGCGGGGTGGCACTAGTAGCCGCAGCCAGTCAGGCGGGCGCGGTTCGTCCAGGTTCCTTTGCTCTCACTGTGGTCGTACCAACCATTCTGTTGACCTCTGCTGGCAGAAACATCCTCATCTTCGCCCCTCTGGTGATGCATCTTCCTCAACCTCCGCCTCCTTTCGGTCGTATACCTCTATAGCCACGACATCAGGTAGTGCCCACGTTGTTACCCAAGGTAAATGGCTGATTGACTCTGGTGCTACAAATCACATGACCGGCAACCCTCAAAACTTCTCTCTCCTAGAAACGCATGATCGGTTGCCTCCGATTCTTGTTGCGGATGGTTCCGCTTCCCCGGTTGATGGGACGGGCGCGGTTCAAGTTATCCCGTCTCTTCGCTTGACGGACACCCTCTATGTCCCGAAGTTCCCTTGCAATTTGTTATCCGTTACTAATTTATGTAAGCAACTTCAGTGCTCCGTCTTATTCACTCTAACTTCTTATTCTTTTGAGGACCCGAGAACCCAACGGATGATTGCTACTGGGACTGAGAGCGGCGGCCTCTACTTCCTCGATAACGTTCCCGCTCTGTCCTCCTTCTCCTCCTCTTCTATAGATCTGCTTCAATGACATCTTTGCCTTGGACATCCTCCCCCTCGGATTCTTCGCCAGCTTCTGCCCCACTTACCTCAGACCAGTCCTTCGCTCAACTGTGATGCGTGTCAGCTTGGAAAACATCACCTCTCCTCCTTCCCGCTAAAGCAAGGTCGTGGCTCTTCTCGTCCGTTTGATCTCATTCATTCTGATGTCTGGTGCCCTGCTCCTACCCTCACTGTTGGTCGGGGTAGTTCTTACTTTGTAACGTTTATTGATGATTTTTCTAGATGTACCTGGGTGTATCTATTAAAAGATCGCTCTGAACTATTTTCTGTATGGCAATCCTTTTATTATATGATTAAAACTCAGTTTGATGTTTCTATTAAAGACTTTCGCTCTGATAATGCTAATGAATATCTTAGTCATGAGTTTTTCTCTTTTTGTATGCAACATGGTCTTGTTCATCAGACCAGCTGTGTTTACACCTCCCAGCAAAATGGGGTGGCGGAGCGTAAAAACCGTCAGCTCCTCGATGTCGCTCGCACTCTTATGACGCAGATGCAGGTACCTCGCTCCTACTGGGGCTATGCTATTCTCCTCGCCTGCTATCTCATCAATCGCATTCCCTCTACGGTCCTCCACAGCAAGACCCCCTTCTCCATTCTCTACCCGGGCAAGAAACCCTTTCCTCTCCCTCTTCGTATCTTTGGGTTCACGACTTTTGTGCACGCTCCTTCCGCTACCTGCGACAAGCTTTCCCCCCATTCCACCAAGTGTGTCTTTTTGGGTTACTCTACAACTCAGAAAGGCTATTGTTGCTTTGACCCCGTTCTGCGCAAGCAGTTTGTCTCCGCAGACGTGACATTCTTCAAGAATATGTTCTACTTCTCTCCTGCATCCCCTCTTCTCCCTGATGTCTCTGATTCTCCACCGTCTCCCTCCATTACCACGCCTATCGACGTATCTACTCCTACATCATCTCCTCCTCTGTCTCCTCCTCTCTCAATTCTCTCCCCTCCCCCTCTCCCTCTTCTTTGCAGCCATCTCTCTCTAGTCTAGGGTCAGCCTTCTCCTCCACGGACGCTCCGGTCACTGAGAAACGCGTCGAATTGGATCTTCCCATTGCTCATCGAAAAGGGGTGCGGGCATGTACCCAACACCCGCTTGCGGCCGTTGTTTCATATGATCGCCTTACTACTTCTCGCAGGTATTTTTCTTTGGCTATCTCGACTACTGCCACTCCTCTCACCTACCAGGAGGCTCTTGTTATTCCTCACTGGAAATCTTCCATGGATAAGGAGATTGCCACTTTTATTGAAAGGGGTACCTGGACCCTTGTTCCTCCACCAGTTGGTACTGATGTGGTTGGCTGTCGCTGGGTGTTTGTTGTGAAGTTCCGCCCAGACGGCACTGTGGATTGCTATAGAGCCCGACTGGTGTCCAAAGGCGTTACTCAGACTTATGGGGTTGATTACTTCGATACCTTCTCTCTAGTCGCTCGCCTCAGCACCATTCGAGTTCTTCTCTCTGTGGCCGTCAACAGGATTGGGCTATTTCCCACCTTGATGTCAAGAATGCTTTCCTCTATGGGGATCTTCATGAGGACGTCTACATGGAGCAACCTCCTAGGTATGTTGCTTAGGGGGAGACACGCGTATGCCGGTTGAAGAAGGCCATCTATGGCCTAAAACAGAGCCCTCAGGCGTAGTTCGACAAGTTCAGTGGCATTGTGGCTGCCATCGGCTTTGCAAGATGTTCGGCCGATCACTCCTTGTTTATTCACAAAACCGCCTCAGGATTGGTGGTTTTGGCGGTGTATGTGGATGATATTCTTCTTACTAGCGATGACCAGGCTGGGGTGGACTTGATAAAGAAACACATTCGTCAACACCTGGTCACGAAGGATATAGGCTCCCCGAAATAATTTTTGGGGATAGAAATCTCTCGGAAGTCCGACTCGTTGGTTCTTTCTCAACGGAAGTATGCTCTTGATCTTCGACGAGAGGCAGGATTGACTGGTGCCAAACCGGACCGGTGTCCCATGGCTACTGGATAAGACAAAACATGGATAGATGACTCACCTCTTCTGTCTGATATCATGAGGTACATACGTCTGGTGGGCAAACTCATTTATCTCACGGTGACCAGACCCGACATTTCCTATTTTATAGGCAAGGTTAGTCAGTTCATGCAAGCTCCTAGGAAATGTCATCTTCAGTCTGTCTAGGATATTAGAGTATGTTAAAGACGCACCAGGAAAAGGGCTACTCTTTCAGAAGAATGGTCATCTGAGGGTTGAGGCCTACTCAAATTCAAGCTATGCAAATGATAAAGGTGACCACAAATCTACATCTGGTTTTTGCACATTTGTTGGAGGAAATCTTGTGAGCTGAAAGAGCAAGAAATAGTTTGTTGTCTCCAGATCCAGTGCAGAAGCCGAATATCGGAGAATGGCGTCAACCACCTATGAGTTAAAATGGTTGCGTGCTCTCATGCTTGACTTAGGAGAGGTCTATGACTATCCTCTTTCTATATTTTGTGACAACAAGACCGCCATATACATATCCAGAAATCCGGTCTTCCATGAGAGAACGAAACATATAGAAGTCGACTGCCAATTCATTCCGGAAGAGGTCTTAAAGAAAAAGATTTGTACTCCTTTCGGAACCTCCGACAAAGAGTTCGAGGATATCTTCACCAAGCCGATTTCTACTTCCTTCTTCCACATTTGTGACAAGCTGGGCATGATTGATATCTATGCTCCATCTTGAGGGGGAGAGTTAAAGTAGGAGACCGAGCGGTCTGGCGGTCTATGCTTGGCAGGTTGATGACCGCGTGGTCTGGCGGTCTCTCTCCAGCAGTTTGATATCCAGACTGTTGATGTTTGCTGTCCGAGCGGTCTAGCGGTCTCCTACCGCGGCTTGTTCTCTTCCTTCTGGTGTTGCTGAGCGGTTAGCCTCTTTGTGTAACCGTGCGGTCTGATCGGTCTGTTTATCAAGCCACTCAGCTCTTTAAATTTTTTAGTCCCACATTGTTTATTTGTACTCTCTCCACTCTCCTCCATTCTATAAAAGGGAGGTCATACCTTTGTAAATCTTATCTTTTTGGATAATAAAACTTTCAATTATTCAAGTTCTGGCTTGTTTTTAGCTGCCTGTCTAACCGTGCGGTCTGATCGGTCTGTTTATCAAGCCGCTCAGCTTTGTAAATTTTTTAGTCCCATATTATTTATTTGTACTCTCTCCACTCTCCTCCATTCTATAAAAGGGAGGCCATACCTTTGTAAATCTTATCTTTTTGGATAATAAAACTTTCAATTATTCAAGTTCTGGCTTGTTTTTAGCCACCTGTTCGCTACTTTTACAGTAGGTAATATCTATGTAGTTTACTTTAGGTCTCCTAAAACTGAAATTTGCCTATTTAATCAAACTAGTAACAATAATGAACTTTGGCATAGGAGATTATGTCATGTAAACCTGAAAAATATTGCTAAACTTTCTAGTACAACCTTGTTAGAGGATTGCCTTCTTGCCCCTACAAGAAGGAAAGCCTTTGTAGTGTTTTTCAATTAGGCAAGCAAACTAAAAATAGCTTTAAGTCACTTAATAAGAGTGATTCACCTAGGATACTGTACTTGCTCCATATGGATCTTTTTGGACCCATTGTTGTACAGAGCCTTGTAGGGAAGTCTTATACCTTTGTAATTGTTGATGACTTCTCAAGGTTCACTTGGGTGTTCTTCTTGAGAAACAAGTCAGATAACTTTAAGGTTCTTACAGATTTTCTTAAGAGCATAAGGATTGAGTACTCTACTCAAGTTGCATTGGCCAGAAGTTATCATGGTACTAAGTTTATGTCTCTTCCCATGCAAGAATTCTGTGATAAGGAAGGTATTAGGCATTGCTTCTCTGCTCTTAGAACTCCTCAACAAAATGGGGTAGCTAAAAGAAAAAATAGAACAATCATTGAAGCTGCAAGCACATTAATTGCAGATGCTCACTTGCCCCTATCCTTTTGGGTAGAGGCTGTGAGCACATCAAACTATGTCTTGAATAGAAGTTTGATTCATAAGCTTAATTGCAAGACCCCCTATGAACTACTCAAAGGTAAGAAACCTAAAGTAGATTATTTTAGAGTCTTTGGTTGTATTTGTTACATTCATAATAACAACAAGAAATACATTAGAAAGTTTGAAGCCAAGGCTGGAATTGGAATTTTTCTTGGATATTTCCAAGTAAGCAAGGCTTAGAGTCTATAATAAATCATCTATGAAAATGGAAGAGTCTATTCATATTTCTTTTGATGAGACTAATATGTTTTACAAGGAGAAGATAACTTCTACCAGTGAGAATTTGCAGGAACCTCACCTGTGTGAGAAGTTGGATGAATTAACCCTCACCAATGAGGCTGTTACACATCCTTCTCCATAAGTTGCTGAAGAAAGTGAAGATGATGTCACTGAACTCAGTGAAGAGCCAACAACAGCCATAATTCAACAAGAGGAATTAATCCCCCAAGCTGTTGCTCAACCAACTCCTCCTACTGAGATAGTCACACTTAGAGATCACCCTGTATCTCAAGTGATTGGAGACATATCAGTAGGTGTGTAGACAAGCCATCAACTCCATTAGGACATGATGCATGCCTGCTTCATATCTCAAACTGAGCCCCAATCCATTAAAGACGCTGAGCAAGATCCACACTGGATCATTGCAATGCAAGAGGAGCTCAACCAGTTTGAGAGATGTAGAGTTTGAGATTTAGTTCCAAGACCCAAAGACTACCCAATCATTGGAACTAAATGAGTATTTAGAAATAAACTAGATACTCAAGGTACTATCATCAGGAACAAAGCCAGATTAGTTGCTCAAGGCTACAAACAAGAGGAAGGCATAGAT
This sequence comes from Platanthera zijinensis, assembly GCA_039513925.1. NCBI lineage: Eukaryota > Viridiplantae > Streptophyta > Magnoliopsida > Asparagales > Orchidaceae > Platanthera > Platanthera zijinensis. Next base: position 182,787,750 of record CM077088.1, on the reverse strand, counting down.
TATGACCAAACATTTGCCCCTGTTGCAAGGTTAGAAGTAATAAGGATATTTCTAGCTTATGCAGCCTACAAGAAGTTCACAGTATACCAAATGGATGTCAAGAGTGCATTCCTTAATGGTGAACTCAAAGAAGAGGTCTATGTAGAACAACCACCAGGTTTTATCTCTTCATCTCATACCTCTCATATTTTTAAATTGCATAAGGCTCTCTATGGTCTAAATCAAGCTCCAAGAGCTTGGTATGAAACCTTAGCTAGCTTTCTCTTAGAGCATAAATTTTTTAGAGGCATAGTAGATAAGACTTTATTTATCAAGCATCATCATGATAAAATCTTGTTAGTACAAATATATGTAGATGACATTATATTTGGTTTTATTGATTACAAACTATGCAAAAGGTTCTCCAACCTTATGCATTCTAAGTTTTAAATGAGTAGTATGGGTGAGCTCTCCTACTTCCTTGGTCTCCAAGTGAAGCAGTCCCCTGATGGCATCTTCATATCCCAATCCATGTATGCTAAGGAGCTGATAAAAAGGTTTGGGATGGCTGATGCTTCAGCTAAGAAAACACCTATGGCTACAAATGTTGTGATTGATTCTGATGAACATGAGAAACCTATAGATTAGAAACTATATAGGGCCATTGTTGGGTCCCTGTTATATCTCACAGCAAGTAGGCCAGATATTTTGTTTGCTACCTGTCTTTGTGCTAGGTTCCAGGTGAACCCTAAAGAATCTCACCTTGTTTTATTAAAAAGAATTTTAAGATATATAAAGAGTTGCCCTAATTTAGGACTCTGGTATCCAACTGAGTCAGAGTTTGAGTTGACTGGATACTCAGATGCTGACTTTGCTGGATGTAGAGTGGATAGAAAAAGAACTTCAGGGACATGTTAGTTCCTTGGTGCTAGGCTAGTGTCTTGGTTTTGCAAGAAGTAAATATTTGTGTCTACTTCAACAGCAGAAGCTGAGTACATAGCAGCTGACAGTTGTTGTTCACAGATGCTGTGGATTCAAAACCAACTCCTAGATTATGGTTTCAACTTAAATAATTCAGCCTTACTTTATGATAATACAAGTGCAATTTCCATTGCACATAATCTAGTGCATCATAGTAGAACTAAGCATATAGAAATAAAACATCATTTCATTAGAGATTGTGTTGACAAAAAGAAAATTAATCTTGTCTACATCTACACTGATTTGCAAAGAGCAGACATCTTCACCAAACCCTTGGATGAGAGGAACCATCTGTTCTTTATGAATCAGCTAGGTATGATCAATGAAGAAGCATTAATTTAATTTCTGTCTACGGTCGAAGAATTTGTCACAGTTTGTCGAACGGAGATCGACGATCTGAACACATTTCTTGAGAAAATTCGTCGACCTGAGATCGACGAACTCTCTGTGTGAAGTTATATTCGTCGACCGAAGAACGACTATACTGCTTCAGAAAATTTTCATCGACCTGAGAATGACGAAAAGTTTTCCCTTCTTCAAACTAAGATCGACGAACTCTTTTGTCAATAAAATATTTCGTCGAACTCAGATCAAAGAATTTTGTTTCTTTCGCAGGACGGAGCTTGACGCTTCATATTCTAAAAATCTTATAACTAGGTTTTCTTCGAGCTCCATCCCGTGCTTTCTGTTCCCCAAGCACTTGATCTTTCTGTTTTCTTTTGCAGGCGATCAATGGCGATTCCGGCGAGCTCTCTTGCTGCAATGACATTCGACATAGGATTCGACATCGAGTTTGAGTCATTCCAGCATTCTGATTAGATCTTCTTAGATATACCGAGGTTATTCAAAGAACAACAGTTGAAGAATCTTATGACAACCAGGATTAAGATTGCTGCTACAGAAATAAGAGAATGGGTATTCACCTCCTCTACTCCAGATGCCAACATAATGACAGGAACAATATCTGGTAATCAAGTTTCTTTAACCCCCGCAGTTTTGACTGAAATTTTTGATTGATTAATGGTAAAGAAGAGTTAGAAATAGATAACTTTGAATATGATGAGATGTTTAATATAATGGGTCACACTAGATAGAACCCTAATAAGCTGTTAAAGAAACAATTATCTTCTAAATATAAAATTTTAGCTGATGTGGTGGGCAAGGTATTGCTGGGCAAGCATACTGCCCATGATTATATTACCAGGAAACAGTTTCTAGTAATGTATGTTGTTGTAAATAAGAAGCCAGTAAATTGGGCTAAGATACTGTTTGATTTGATTAAGAAGAAGAACAGTAAGAAGGAAGTGTGTTTTGGAAGGATCCTTGGAATCTTCCTACAGGAAAAGGCTACTGAATCTCTGGTCTCACAGACCATATTCATTAATTCCTCCAAAAGGCTAACATGTGCCTTATTTGGAATGTGGGAGAGGACTATCTCAAAGCCTTCCAAGGCTTATTCCTCTTCCAGAGCATCTGAGGATAACGGAGTTGTAACAGCTGATCCCCCACCCCCTGAAGATGTCCCCTCCATCAGCATTCTATCCACCCAGATTACAACACCTCCATCTCAACAACCTACTCCTCCACAAATTTCAATTCCATCTTCAACCCTCTAACAACCATCCACATTTCATGCTCACATTCCAACACCACCTACATCTCCAGTACATCAACCAACACCAATTCAATCTCCTAAACATCAACCCACTCTAGTTCAATCTCTAGTACATCACCCAACACCTCCTCAATCCCCATTACCCCAACATCTAGATGACATCCCCCTCCACAACATCACATCCATAACAACTTTTGATCTGCTATCATCTCCCATCAATCTCCTTCACCTCATGATGAGCCCATGCCAGACACCACTCCTTTCCCCTCATCCTCCATCCTCCATCCTTCTGTATCAACTCAGACACCTTCTGAGTTTATGCAAATGGATTCTCCTTCCATTCCCTCCCTTCTTGAACTCCTCACTCCCCTTCTTAAACATCTTATAGCAGAGGCCATTAAACCTCTTGCTGAATCTATCTCATCCCTATCTGCTATCATTTCTACTACCTTACTGTCCCTTCTTCTGGGGGCCTTATTTCAGAACCCTCTGAAGCTAGGCAGGGGGAGATATCCAGTGAAGAAGCTCCAGTCTCCTCTCCTCCAGCAGCAGCACAAGCAGTTTTGTAGAGCTAGCAGATGCAGATGCAGATGTAGATGTATATATGATTACAGAGGCTGAGACAGTTGATTTTGATATGTTATGTACAGATGAACAGGTTGTTCTGCCAGAAGTGTTGACTGTTGGTGATTGTTGTGTCAATCCCACAATAGATATTTTCAGTTTGTTACATTCTTTTAATACAACCTACTTAAATTATCTTCCAGCAGTTTGCCCAAAGCCATCTTTTGCTATTGTTTGTTATACTTCACCTATAAGTCCTGCAGTTGTTAAACAACTAAAGGCAAGTTTTGCAGATTCTGTAATATTAGTTGCTGAGGAGGTTTACAGTCCTCCTCCTCGCATGTGGGCTGAGTCACCAATGCCAGACCTGGATGCATTTTTGTTTGCTGATTTAGAAGTAAAAGATTATCAGATGGCTACTGAAATTGATGCTCCTGAAGTTACTGAACCTCAAGTGCTTCCTCAAGCTGAGAAGCAAATCTCAAAGGAAGCCTTGAAGAAAATAGATGCTTTATATGACAACCCTCCAGAATCCTCTGATGATGATGATGAAGATTCTGATGACTCTGATGATCCAAAAGCTAAAAAGAAGCTTGCTAAGAAAAGGAAAGTTGTTCCAAAAGGTGCTCCTAAACCAAACCCTACCCATGATACTCCTTATTATATACTGCACAATATTACTCCTTATCAGGGTATGCCATAATGGATGTGGTTATCAAAGAATGAGCAAAAAGAAAGGAAGAAGAGGAGAAGGTACATGTCTCCTCCTAAGCAATTCAGGAAAGACCCTCCTCCTCCTCCATCTTCTAGGGCCTCTGGAAGTGTATCTCAAAGATCAGCACCTATTACTAAAACCTATCAGAGACAATCCAAGCCAGGCAGCAGCCAGCAATCCTCTCAAAGCAAGCCTCCTCTAGCTACAGATAAGAGAAGTACTTTAATTTCTATTGATGATTCACAGAAGGACTCTAGTCCTATAAGGCCAGGATCTCCACCTATTCCTTTTGTAGATCAAGAACAGGAAACATCTGCAAAAATGGCCAGGTTTCATGAGCTGATAGGACTTTCTCAGGTCAACAAAGCTAAAGCTGAAGGAAAAGATCCTTCCCAATACTCAACTATGTCATCATATAGAAAAGAAGAACTCAAGAGGTATGCTAAAGCTAAAAGGTTTTTTAATGTTGATGATTATATGAGCTTACATCTAGAAGTAGTAGTGCCAAGAGCCACCTCATGCAATATAATTTGATCACCAGATATGTCCATGACAAAAAGAGAAGCTGCTAATCCAAAAAGAGAGATTATGTTAAAAAATCCTTCTGATAAAGCTGAAAAGGAGAAGCCAAAGAAGAACAAGTGACTATTGTGTTTAACTCTTATTTTCTGAACTCTATTTGTTTAATCATGAAACACTTATTGTAAATATATGCTGAATGTATTTATTCATGCCAGATATATGTTTTTATGCTTTATGATTGTTTTTTTTATTTGTATTAGTGACCTAACTCAAATAGGGGGAGATTGTTGGATCCCTAGTTGGATTTGGGCTAGATTCATTAAATTAGATTAAGTTTGACCCATATTGTATAGCCAGGGTCAAGTCCTTGAGTCCTAGAGTTTAGGTTAGTCATTAGGTTCAACCTTCATTGACCAGCTAGCAGAAAACTTTAGTAGACTCAGACTTAGAAGATTCAGAGATCAAAATGATCAGTTAAAAATTCTTCGAACTCAGCTCTGTTGGGTATTGCATCCACAATAACCCAGATTTGTGTGAAGTCACCCTTGAACTAAAATGAATTAAGTTGTATTTGATATCCTTGTTTTAGCTGTGTGTTTACAGATTACCATTACTACGTGTAGACCAATGTCAGTCTACACTGGGTCATGAACACAAGACCATACAGTGTAATCCCTCACTGTGTGACCCAAGGTGTTGACTCATGTGTAGCCACTCTATTGGGATACACTTCATATTCAAACCTTGGATCATGGAATGAAGATTGGACTCTTGAAGAGAAGAGAAAGATTTCTTCTAAAGTTCAGTAAATTCTCTAAGTCCACTTCTTGAGAAGTCCTCTTAGTTCTTGAGAAGTCCTTAGAGTTCTCGAGAAGCTTAGCCTCTTTGGTTCTCGAGAAGTCCAGACATGTTCAAGAATTTTTATAAGTCAAAGTTCTCGAGAAGTCTTCTTTGTTCTCGAAAAGTCTTGGCCAGTTCTCGGGAAGTCTCAACTATAGTTCTCGAGAAGTCCATCGTGTTCTTGAGAAGCTTGGCTTAAGTTCTCGAGAACTGCCATCCCTATTTCTCGAATAGTCAAAGTTGCCTCAGAAATCTCTCTTAAGTGTTAGTTCTCGTGAAGTCTCCATAGTTCTCAAGAAGTCAATTAGTTCTCGAGAATTCAGCCTTTTTGTTCTCGAGAAGTCAAGAATTCTTCTGAGCAGTATAGTTCTCGAGAAGTCCTGATAGCTCTCGAGAACTCAGTTTCTAGTTCTCGAGAACTAAAGGTATTTCTCGAGATCTGTAAGTTAATTTTTCAGAAAATTATCTTAAGTCAAAATCGGCCGGATTTTCAAATGTCTTGACGTGATTGGTCCACGTGTCGTCATTAATGTCTTTTCTAGCCATTAAGGGTAATCCTATATAAAGTCTTTTCGTTAAGACAAAACCCTAACAATTACAAGGAGCGGAATTCCGTACATTCTAAATTTCTGGATCGGCCTTCTCTTTCCAAAAGAACACGTTCTGAAGCCACCGCCGCCGCTCACAAGTAGATCGATCTTTTTGCTTTCGATCCAAGAAGACTTGCAGTTCAAGGGATCATCATCTTCTCCTTGATCTAGTAGGTCAAAGCTTTCTCAGGTCAGATCGTTAAGTTTTCTTCAACCGTTTCTAAAAGAGCCGCCAATTCAAGAAGAAGACCTAGGGCTAAATTTTTCCAGATCTTAGAAATCTCTGTTTGTATTTTTTTTTCCAAATCTTTTTGTTATCATTGTAGGAGATTTTCTCCGAGTGTAGGAGCGTTGCTCTCCGAGTTGTAGGAAGTTTTGTTTATCTTTCGAGTGTAGATCCATTTGGATCGAGTTTGTAGGAACTTTGTTTCGAGGCGTAGGATTGTTTTTAATCCGAGATAGTGGAGTAGCCGAGTCTAGTGATTTGCTAGATTGGTGAGGTAAAGTGGATGTACCCAAGATTGGGGAACCACTATAAATCTTCTTGTCTTTCTGTGATTGCTTTATTTCTGGTGTTAGATTGTTAAAATTTTTATTCCGCAAATAGACACACGATTCACCTATTCACCCCCCTCTAGGTGATTTAGGTTGACAACTTTACACTTTCAATTGGTATCAGAGGGAGGTTGGTCGTTTAAAGGTTAACACCTTGATCAATTTCCTCTCGAAAGTTGTCATTTAGTTATTCAAGCAATGGAGAAGGTTAAGGATTTTGCCAAGCTTCCCCTGTGCACAAAGAATAACTTTCCCATGTGGAAAGAGAGAATCAAATTTTTCATGAAAGCTGTGGACTCCCAGATCTTCATGATTGTTGAATAAGGTCCTTACGTCCCCATGACTACCTCCACTATAGATCCAACCAAGAAGGTTCCTAAGAAATTGATGGATCTAGATAAGGACGAGATTGCAATTGTCTCTTTGGACAAGAAAGCTAAAAATATTATAGCAAGTGCAGTCGATGACTCGATGCTGCAGAATCTGATTCACTACCAATTGGCTAAGGAGATGGGGAAGTCTATAATTACTCTGATGGAAGGTACTGAAGAAGTGAGGGATGATAGAAGGTCCCTACTGAACCAGAAATATGAAGCCTTCAGGCAAGGGTCAAAGGAGACCATTACAGATACCTTTGAGAATTTCTTCAAGATAGTAAAGGACCTAAATGTGTATGGCCGAGTCTTCACTAATGGGGAGATGAATGATAAGTTTTTGAGGTCTCTCACAAAGGAATGGGACAACAAAGTCTGTGCCATCCGGGAGTTTTGCAGACTAGCTGAGACAGACCTACAGAATCTATTTGGCAAGCTGATGTCCTATGAACTGCAGATCAATTCCAGAAAAGCTGAAGAAGAGAAAATTCGCTTCTCCTCAAAAGAGAAGTCGGTTGCATTAAAGGCCGACAGTTCAAGGAAGGGCAAAGCTGCCTCACCAGCACCTGCTCAAGAAGTAAGTGAAGAGGAAAGCTCTGAGCCAAGCACCTCAGGCTCAGAACTATCTGAAGGAGAGTTCTCGTTGCTCTCTCGGCAGTTCAAGAAATTCTTGAATAAGAAGAAGCAGTGGAGAGGAAAGGATGCCTCATATAGAAGATCACGACAAGACGGTGATTAGCGAAAGAAAGGCTCGAGTAGCCATGATAGGTATAACTCGAAACATAACAAACAGATTTCTACTGACATTGCTTGCTACTGCTGCAACAAACCAGGTCACGTCATAGCTGACTGTCCCTACAAGAAGGAGGGTGGCAGAAGAGAGGAAAAGAAGTCCTTATACCACAAGAAGAGGATAGAGAAGAGCCTATTGGCCAAGAAGGGCAAGACTCTCAGCGACTCCGACTCATCTGAGTCGAGTGAAGAAGAGGAAGCCTACTTTGGGCTCATGGCTCCATCAGATGACGAACAAGAGCCCCAGTTTACTGGGGAGGTAAAATCTCACACTCCTCTCTCTGAATCTGAAAGTTCTGAGCATGATCATGAGGACAACTCTTCTGACAATGAGTCGGAACTTATGGCCTAGTACAAGGAGTTGATCATGACTTACGACAAATGTCGCCGAGTCGTGAAAACTCAGGCTAAAAAGATTAAGTCTCTAAAGACTATTGAGAGCAGCTTGAGAGAAGAAGTCGCTAAGACTGACTCTCTTCAAGAGAACTTCAATTTTGCTATTGAAGAATACAATAAAGCTCTTAAGCATCTCGACCTTAAAGAGGAAATCATCAAAGAGTTGGAAAAATAACTCGAGGCTGAGAAGAAACTTGTTGAAAGTTTCTCTAAGCCTAAGACAGTTCTTACACTCATTGCTGAATTCTCAGCTAAGGCCCAAGGAGCTGGACTAGGCCATGTTGCTGCTCCTAGTAAATCTTCTAGGAGAAACAAGGCTCAACGGAAGAATAAGGCCGCCAAGAAGGCCTTGGCCAAAGAAAAGGGAAAGCCCCTCTAGATCAAACTGTCTTTAAGAAAATCATCTTTCTAACAAACAAGTTTGATCTGGACTCGTCCTACGGTCACCTGACCAGGCCTACCTATATAGAGCCAAAGTCTCGGTACCAAGGATTGACTCGCCCTCGGAACTTTGGTGAGAGTGTCTTTAAGACACCTTATGAAGAAGTGATTCTTCAGAGCTATGGTCCTTATAATCATGGCCATAACTTCAAAAAAGCACTTAAAGTAAAGCCCGTTAGGGAAAGGCCTCCGAAGGAGAAGAAATCATGTGACTGCCATCACCATGAAGCCTCCTCCTCCAAGAGTGCTACCCCTACTAGACCACCATCTCAAAAGGTCAAGAAGGAGTACATAAGGCAAAGATACAACCGGTTTGTCTGTTGGTGCTGTGGCAAAATTGGTCATTTTTTCATCGAATTTTTGTTTAATACCAGGAAGGTCGCTACTCCTCAAGTTGGCAACATGAGATTGACCACTCAGGATGCTAATCTTCATAGGGGGAGTGTTCTAACCCGAGACCAATGACTCAAACATGTTTGGGTTCCTAAGGCAAATTGATCATGAATGCAGGTATGTCCGAAGGCCACCAAAATGCCAATCTGGTACTTGGACAGTTGATGCTCTTGGCACATGACCGGGACAAGAAGCCTCCTCCAAAATTTCACTCCAGTCTGCAACAGACCAAAGGTCATCTTTGGAGGTTCAGACTGAGGGATAACTAAAGGCTAAAGTATGATCACTAACGGTAGTATATCCTTTTTGGATGTAGCTTATGTGAAGGGATTGGAACACAATCTCATAAGCATAAGTCAACTATGCGACAAAGGATACATAGTTGAGTTCCACGCTGACATGTGCTTGATAAAGTATGTTGACAATATGGAAACAATTCTATCAGGCACTCGAAGCAGGAACATATTTTGTTTAAATTTCATCTGTATAGATTTTTCTACATTAGTGTGTCTTTTGGCTAAAGATAGTGCGTCTCTTGGTGACCAATGGCACAAGAGGCTAGCACATATTAATTTTAAAACTATTAATAAGTTATTCTCCCAAAACTTAGTACGTGATGCCCCAAATGTCAAGCACGTCAAAGAGAGACCTTGTCATGCATACGTAAAAGGCAAGCAAACAAGGGCTACCTTTAAAAGCATAATAGGCAAACACTCTAATAGGTGTTTACACCTACTTCATATGGACTTGTTCGATCCACTTCAAATTAGAAGCTTATGAGGTAAGGATTATACATTGGTTATTGTTGATGACTACTCACGTTTTGCGTGAGTGTTCTTTCTGAAACAGAAGTCAGATACCTTCGATATCTTTATAAATTTTGTCAGGCAGGTCCAGAATGTATACAACTTTTCCATAGTCAAAATCAGAAGTGACAATAGAACGGAGTTCAAATATGGGGCCATGATAGAATTTTGTGAAAGCCTAGGTATCTCTCATGAGTTTTCCTCTCCCCGTACTCCACAGCAAAATGGAGTAGCTTAGATAAGGAATGGAACACTCATATAGGCCTACAGGACTATGTTGAGTGATGATTCACTACCAGAGTACTTCTGGGCTAAAGCCATCAACACTGCATGTCACGTGCAAAATCGTGCCCTCATAAACTAGAATCATGATAAGACACCTTATGAACTTCTAAAAGGCAGGAAACCGACTGTCTTATATTTTAGAATTTTTGGCTACAAATGCTTCGTACTTAACAATGGTAAGTATCATACTACCAAGTTTAGTGAGAAAAGTTTTGAAGGTATTTTTTTAGGATATAGTAGCCATAGTAAGACATAAAAGATTTTCAATAGAAAAACTCTGGTGTAGAGGAATCCATACATATTGTATTTGATGAGACGAGCTTGCTGCAAGGCGAATCGTCTAGTGTGCTTGTTGAAGCTGCAGGTACAATGCTTAAAGAGATCAACTTGGATGAATCGACTGAAGGTAAAAATGAAAAGTTCATCAAGATCACCTCTCCAACCCCTATTGGAGAGGTAGAGGATCAAGATGAAAATATTGTCCAAGTTGATGAAGTCACTCCAGTGGCTGAAGAAGTTCTAGATGCGAGGAATTTAGAGCTCAGACATCTGAAGGATCACCCAATGGATCAGATCATAGGAGATCCCCTGGATGGTGTCAGAACTCGTCGAGGTACAACTAACGAGAATCTATATTTAAGTTTTCTCTCACAGGTTGAACCAAAGAAGTTTGAGGAAGCAAACTCAGACGCATCATGGATCTTGGCCATGGAAAAAGAATTGAATCAGTTCAAGCGCTGTAAAGTTTGGACGCTTGTTCCAATACCCAAAGGTAAGAATGTCATTGGAACAAAATGGGTCTACAAGAACAAGTTGGACGAGAATGGGATAATCATCAAGAATAAGGCCAGACTCGTCGCCAAAGGATACCGTTAAGAAGAAGGGATCGACTTCGACCAGACATACGCTCTAGTGGCAAGACTGGAGGCAATCAGGCTGTTCCTAGCTTATGCTGCACTGAAGGGGTTCACTGTCTACCAAATGGTCGTGAAGTCCGCCTTCCTAAATGGTGACATAAAGGAAGAGGTGTACGTGGAACAGCCCTCAGGTTTCGTTGATCCTAATTTTCCTGAGTATGTTTATTTATTATCAAAAGCGCTGTACGGTTTGAAACAAGCTCCTCGAGCTTGGTACGAAACGCTATCTACCATTCTCCTTGAGAATAAGTTCACAAGGGGAAAGAAAGATAAGATATTATTTCTTAGGGAAATTAAAGGCAAGATTTTGCTAGTGCAAATCTTTGTCGATGACATTAGTTTTGGTTCTACAGACGACAACCTCTGCAAAAAGTTTTCTAAACTTATGCAAGGGAAGTTTGAAATGAGTAGTATGGGAGAGCTGAAGTATTTCTTAGGACTTCAGGTGAAACAATCTGAAGATGGAATTTTCATCTCTCAGACTAAGTTCACCAAGGAGTTGATTAAGAAATTCGGAATGGAGAGTGCAACCTCTATGAGTACTCCAATGGCCTCAGCTATGTCTCTGGACAAGGATGAGAAAGGGAAACCTTTTGATGAAACCAAGTACAGAAGCATAGTTGGATCCTTGCTCTACCTTACTGCCAGTAGACCAGACATAATGTTCTCTAAATGTGTTTGTGCTAGATTCAAAGTGAACGGTAAGGAATCTCACTATGCTGCTTCAAAGCGGATTTTGAGATACTTTAAATGTACACCGAATCTTGGCTTATGGTACCCAAGAAGTAATGACAGCGAACTAATTGGTTTTTCAGATGCAGACTTTGTAGGTAGCAAAGATGACAGGAAAAACACTTCTGGGACATGTCAGTTCCTAGGAAGAAGGATTATATAATGGAGCAGCAAAAAGCAAAATTGTGTCGCAATCTCAATGACCGAGTCAGAATACATTTCTGCCGGCAGTTGTTGTGCACAGTTGCTGTGGCTCAAGAATCAGCTAGAAGATTACAATATGAAGGTCAAAGACATTCCATTGTTCTGCGACTCATCTTGTGCGATTGCAATCGCAAACAACCTAGTCTCTCACAGCCGGACAAAGCACATCGAGCTCAGATATCACTTCATCCGGGAGCAAGTGGAGCAAGGGGATGTGGATCTGCAGTATGTGCCAATAGATTGGCAAGTTACAGATATTTTCACAAAGCCGCTGGACGAGACTAAGTTCAATTTCTTCAAAACTGAACTTGGGCTGCTTAACAAAGAAGAATAGACCAAAGTGGAACAGTTCAAGGCTCAAGAATCTAGGATTCTTCAAAAAGGTCAGAAATTTCTCAAGAGGAAGGTAGCTCTCGAAAACTAAGTATACCTCTTGAAAAGTGAAGTAACAGTTCTCGAGAACTTAGACTACTTCTCGAAAACTTCTGATCAATCTCTCGAGAAGTCTATTAAGCTCTCGAAAACTATATCATACTTCTTGAAAAGTATACTGACAGCTCTCGAGAACTAAACCTACTTCTCGAGAAATGCCCGTCTTCTTTTCGACTTATGTTTAATTTCTTCTATTTTCAAAAACCCGCTTGATTTAAGTCCTAACCCTAGATTAATTAGACACTTAATTGAAACTACTAGGATTATATATATATAAAGTTTTAGAAATCGATAATCAACCGACATTTTAAATTTTCTCTTCTCGAAAAATCTTCGTCTTCCGCCGACAGAAAGCTTCGTCGCAGCCATCGTCTTGCGCTCCGTCCGTCGCCGCCGTCAGCATCCATGACACAAAGTTTGAAGATAGGAGTCGGCAGTGAACTTGTCATCGTAGGGATTGCAGACATTTCAGATGATTTCCAGAACTTGCTCCTTCTCCTGGAAACTGTCGGACTGATGTTCATTCTCTCAGAACCCTGCAAGATTGTTTTTCCAGATGTAGAGGAATTCTTCCAAAATGCCAAGGTGAGGCGAAATGGTATAGTGTTGAAAACTAAAGTCAGAGGGATCAAAATCAAGTTGGATAAAACCAAAGTTTCAAAGCTTCTGAAGATGCCCATTGTGGATGAAGAGGATGACCTAACACTTGAAGATTATGACAAAACTTACTCCTTCTGTGGAGTTTCTAAGGAATTCAACTCTTTAAGGAGAAATCTCTTCAATGATGTAGGAAAACTTTTGGTAGATATAATTGGAAAAATCTTATGGTGTAGAATAGGGTTCATTAGTTTCATAACAAATGATCTATTTGGTGTTATGACAGCTGTAATCTACAGGGAGAAATTTCAATACGGCATGATGGTATTTGAGATGATCAGGGACAGCATTCAGGATCCCATGTTTGCAATGATAATCTCTTTGTTGCTGAGTGAGACTGATCCAGTCACCTTCAAACTTTCCAAAGGCACTCCAGTTCATCACTTGAAGAAGATTTCATTGGCCTCCATCCAAAGATGGGAACTCAAGCTGAAGAATTCAAAGCAGTTAGCTAAGGAACTTGCAGTTTCTGCCTCTGAGGTTAGTACCCCATCTCCCTCCTCTCATCATATTGCTGAACCTTCTGGTGCAGCAACTGAGGGGGAGCCTGCAGCCTCTGTTCCTGCTGTCAGACCTACTCCTTCCTCTCCAGCCAGATCAGCTAGCAGATCTCCTCTCAGAAGCCCAGTGAGATCTCCAATCAGGAGCCCTGTGGCAGATTATCCAGATGCAACCCTATCAGATGTTCCAGGACAGGAAACCCATAAGGACACAAGTACAGCAATTGACAACATGATTGAAGAACTCATTTCAGATGAATGACTTCCTCCCCTTCACAAAGAAACCTCTGCAGAACCATCAAAAGAACCTTCTCCACCACCCTGACCCAAGCTACTCCACCCCATTATCCCTCTCCAAGGAAAGCATCTACTCCACCAGAGACAATTCCTCTCACTAAAGAGGATGAGCCAGAACCTGAAGAGGTGGAAGCCCCTCTCAGGAACCTTGAATTCTCCCTCCCAAGATTTGTTGCTGAGGAGGTTGATATAATATCTCACACTGTAAGAGCCCAGAGCTCTGTGGTAATAGAAGAAATTCCTCCATGGAAAGCACCTCCCCCACCTCAAATTGCTACATCTAGTACCCCTCCTACTGCCATTGTATCTGCCACCCCTGCTGCTGCTGCTGCTGAAACTGTAAGTTCAGATATTCCTTCTAAGATTGAAGGTATGTTGGCTGCCCAAAGGTAATATTTTGATGAATCTCTCAAGTCAGTCAAAGATCAGGTCACCTCTAGAAAAAGAAATGAGCAGAGGATTTGTAGAGATCTAACACAATACAGATTCTCTTAAAGAGCTGTTCAGAATTGGTGGCAAAGCCATTGACCACACCATTACCAGTATTGGTCAGGTCATGGACAAGTCTGCCACACTGGCAAATAATCAAATTCAGTTGGAAAAGAAAGCTCAAGAACATGTAATGAAGACTTATGAGGAAGTTTGTACATTCAAAGAAGACACCATAACAAAGCTTTGTGTAGAAATCAGAAAGGAGGAGAGTTTAGTGAAAGAACAAGTGGAAAAACTTACTGCAGATGCAAAATCTCTCTGGAATGAGAAATTGACTGAGATAAATAAGAATGTTTTAGAATAAATCAAATCAGTGAAATTCCACACTTATGACACTGTAGTCTGGATGCACAACCAGATATTGCCTGACTTTCAGGCTGATCCTAATCTTATTCCTCATCACCTTAACCCCCTTGTTGAAGGTCAATCCAGCTAGATGCCTCAACCTCAAATGCCTACTTTTTCCCCAGAAGATCAGGATCTTCCTCCTGAATGCATTATTCCTAAGAGAAAACCTCAAAGGAAAGCATCTGCAAGCAAATCTGTTCCCCAGTGCAGAGAAAAGGAAAGCAAAGGAGTTGCTGAAGTTTGGAGCCCCACTTCTAAAAGCTTAATTCTTGACACTCTCAAATTGGTGATGGACTTTAATGAGAACAGAAATCTCTACTACAGCTCATCTGAGTGGGAATTATATGAGAAGTCCATGACCAAGAGAAGGATATATGATAGAGAGTTTGGCAGGAATAATCCCAAAGCTCCTCCTAAGCCTCTAAGGTACTACCCTAAACCCTTCAACTATTAGAGGAGACAGCAAGAGAAGCAGGATAGACAACATCAAAGTAAATAATGAACTCTTGTTGATTTGTTTTTGAGAATTTGGATGAAATGGTTGTTGATTAGAAATCTAAAACATTATATATATACAATCTCTAGTTTTTCCTAATTGTGTCTTTAGTTAATCTGTTATTGCATTTAGATTCAGTTATTCATTTCCAGTTCTTTCTTAATTGTCATAATTTACCATAGTATAGAGGGTTCTGAATTCTACAAATAGGGAAAGATTGTTGGGTATTGCATCCACAAAAACCCAGATTTGCATGAAGTCGCCTTTGAACTAAGATGAATTAAGCTGTATTTGATATCCTTATTTTAGCTGTGTGTTTGCAGATTACCATTGCTAAGTGTAGACCAATGTCAGTTTACAGTGGGTCATTAACAAAGGACCATACAGTATAATCCCTCACTGTGAGACCCAAGGTGTTGACTCATGTGTAGCCTCTTTATTGGGATACACTTCATATTCAAACCTTGGATCATGGAATGCAGATTGGACTCTTGAAGAGAAGAGAAAGATTTCTTCCAAAGTTCAGTAAATTCTCTAAGTCCACTTCCCGAGAAGCCCTCTTAGTTCTCGAGAAGTCCTTAGAGTTCTCGAGAAGCTTAGCCTCTTTGGTTCTCGAGAAGTCCAGATAGGTTCAAGAATTTTTCTTAGTCAGAGTTCTCGAGCAGTCTTCTTAGTTCTCGAGAAGTCTTCTTTGTTCTCGAAAAGTCTTGGCCAGTTATCGGGAAGTCTCAACTATAGTTCTCGAGAAGTCCATCGTGTTCTCGAGAAGCTTGGCTTAAGTTCTCGAGAACTGCCAGCCCTATTTCTGAAATAGTCAAAGTTTCCTCAAAAATCTCTCTTAAGTGTTAGTTCTCGAGAAGTCTCCATAGTTCTCGAGAAGTCAATTAGTTCTCGAGAACTTAGCCTTTTTGTTCTCGAGAAGTCCAGAATTCTTCGAAGCAGTATTGTTCTCGAGAAGTCCTGATAGCTCTCGAGAACTCAGTTTCTAGTTCTCGAGAACTAAAGGTAGTTCTCGAGAACTGTAAGTTAATTTTTCCGAAAATTATCTTAAGTCCAGATCGGCCGGATTTTCAAATGACTTGACGTGATTGGTCCACGTGTCGTCATTAATGTTTTTTCCTGCCGTTAAGGGTAATCCTATATAAAGTCTTTTCGTTAAGACAAAACCCTAACAATTACAAGGAGCGGAATTCCGTACATTATAAATTTCTGGATCGGCCTTCTCTTTCCAAAAGAACACGTTCTGAAGCCGCCGCCGCCGCTCACGAGTAGATCGATCTTTTTTGCTTTTGATCCAAGAAGACTTGTTGTTGAAGGGATCATCATCTTCTCTTTGATCGAGTATGTCAAAGATTTCTCAAGTCA
Source organism: Platanthera zijinensis (assembly GCA_039513925.1). Classification (NCBI taxonomy): domain Eukaryota; kingdom Viridiplantae; phylum Streptophyta; class Magnoliopsida; order Asparagales; family Orchidaceae; genus Platanthera; species Platanthera zijinensis. The sequence goes on along the minus strand of CM077088.1, from coordinate 182,771,462 downwards.
GATCATCAAGTCTTCTTCAACCGTTTATGAAAGAGCCGCCAATTCAAGAAGAAGACCTAGGGCTGAATTTTTCCAGATCTGAGAAATCTCTGTTTATATTTTTTTCCAAATCTTTTTGTTATCATTGTAGGAGGTTTTCTCCTAGTGTAGGAGCGTTGTTCTCCGAGTTGTAGTAAGTTTTGTTTATCTTCCGATGTAGATCCATTTGGATCGAGTTTGTAGGAACTTGGTTCCGAGGCGTAGGATTGTTTTCAATCCAAGATAGTGGAGTAGCCGAGTCTAGTGATTTGCTAGATCAGTGAGGTAAAGTGGACGTACCCAAGATTGGGGAACCACTATAAATCTTCTTGTCTTTCTGTGATTGCTTGATTTTTGGTGCTAGATCGTTAAAATTTATATTCCGCAAATAGACGCATGATTCACCTATTCACCCCCTCTAGGTGATTTAGGTTGACAACTTTACACTTTCAAGCTCGACGATCGTCGATCTTAGGTCGACAAACTCAGAGTTATTTCTCTGAGTTGAGCTTGACGATATTCGATCTCAGGTCGACGATCTATTCTTTCAGACAGATTCTTAGCTCGACGAACTTAGAGCACAAAATTGGCAAGTTATTTCCAGAATGCAGTTCACAGAGCTCAGGTCGACGAACAGGAATTCTCAGGTCGACGCTCTTGGAACTCCAGTCGACGAATTCTATTCTGAGGTCGACGATTTCTGTCCCGAGCCAGAATGAGAAGTTTTCCTTACTTCTGTCCCTTATTTATTATATTATTTAGCAATAATTTCCTTAGTAATTAATGCTTATATTCTCCTGAATATAACCGTTATTGGCAGCATTAATTATGGTCTTCATCAGGGTAATTACTTGCTTATTTTAATATGACAGTTGGGGAAACTCATTTAAAGCAAATATTCCAGCCGTTTCATTATATTCTCCAGATGGGTCAACAATTTATGCTTGGATTTCAAATCTCAAAGGAGAATTTTGGACAGCAGAATATAAAAGAGATTTTGTCTTTTCAGACGGTAAGAAGAATCACTGCAAGCACACACAGACCAGACAGTACTGAGAATACAGAGAAGTGATACAGAACAATAACATACAGAACTCTCTCTCTCTCTCTGTATAGAAAACATTTTGTTTTCTCCCTTGATCTTTGTGAAGACTGAAGAAGAACAACCATCAAATATAAAAAATCTTCTTCTACTTCAACTCCAGGAACATTCAAGGACAACAACTTTGAATTAGTCAGAAAGTTCCAGGATCTTTTAAGATAAGGCTGAAGACCTACACCCTGAGCAAGGCTCCATATTTCTGAACCATTTCTACATTTCAGAAGGAGTCTTGAAAAACAACAAATCCACTAGTCTTCTCTATTGTATAGAGAAAAGAGAAGATATCATCACCTCCCTCATCTCCTGTACAAAGGGTTTATTAACTCCCTTCAACAATTTATTGTAGGTTTTTGGGCACCAGATCAAAATCCTAAAGGGTTGTGAGATCTCCCTGGAAATAGATCTTGTAGTGGCAGTCACCTGATCAAAAACCTGATAGTGGATTCCAACCAGGGTGGTAGAAGAGTGGATGTACCCAGTTTGGGGAACCACTATAAAATTCTTGTGTTGTCTGTGTGTGATCATTTTATTTCTTGTTCTTACTGTGCTGTGATAGATTAGCTTAGCCTGTTTTCATTTCCTTTTTATATGACTATTAGTATCACTTATTTTACTCTGATAAATTTTAAAATAGCCAAAAGTTTTAATTACTCTATTCACCTCCCCTAGAGTAAATCAGGTCTAACCCGTATCTTTCAAGATCAATGACAACCAAAATTTGTTTTACAATATCAACTTCATCAATACCAGTATTCAATGGAGAACTCTACGAATACTGGGCAGTGCAGATGAAGACCATTTTTATGCCACAAGGACTATGGGATCTTGTAGAAACAGAAGTTACAAGATCTAAATCATCAACTTTAGAAGCTATTTCAAAAGCAGATGCAGACAAAATATAGAAAGATGCAAAGGCCCTTATGCTCATACAACAAGGTGTCAGTAACATAATCTTTCCCAGGATAATGGACGCCAAATTTGCACATGGAGCATGGGAGATACTAAAAACTGTGTACAAAGGGTCTTCACAGGTAATCTCTATTAAGTTACAAACATATTGGAAGACTTTTGATACACTTCAAATGAAAGAAGGAGAAAAGGAACAAGATTTTCTTGCTAGAGCTACTACTACCATAAATCAAATTAGACATTTGGGAGACACTATAAAGGATAATTTTATAGTGCCTAAGCTATTGAGAAGCTTAACACCCACGTTCAATCATATAGTGGCTACCATAGAAGAATCTAAAGACATTGCCACTTTAAGTATTCCAGAGTTACTATGCTCACTACAAACACACGAGGATAGACTACAATCACAGTCTTCACATGTAAATCATACCTTGCAATCTAAAGCCCTCATTACCAAACAAGAAAAACATAAGCATAGTTTTTGGCCTTTGTGAGAGCAAACAAGCGACTAAAACAAGGCAGAAATTTGAATAATTGAAAGTTTTATTATCCAAAAAGATAAGATTTACAAAGGTATGACCTCCCTTTTATAGAATGAAGGAGAGATGAGAGAGTACAAATAAACAATGTGGGACTACAAAATTACAGAGCTGTGCGGCTAGACATAAAGAGACCGATCAGGCCGAGTGGTTAGACAAATGGGCTAACCGTTCAGCCACACCATAATGAAGAGAACAAATCGCAGTAGGAGACCGCTGGACCACCCGGTCTCCAAGTCATCTGAGATAAACCTCCAGACCGCTCGGACTACAAACAACAACAGTATGGATATCAAATCGCTGGGCCAGACATAGACCGTTAGACTGCACGGTCTCATACTTCAACACTCCCCCTCAAGTTGGAGCATAGATATCATTCATGCCCAGCTTGTCACAAATGTGGAAGAAGGAAGTAGAAACTAGCTTGGTGAAGATATCTTCCAACTCTTTATCGGAGGTGATGAACGGAGTACAAATCTTTTTCTTCAAGACCTCTTCCCGAATGAAATGGCAGTCGACTTCTATATGTTTTGTTCTCTCATGGAAGACCGGATTTTTGGATATATATATAGCGGCCTTGTTGTCACAGAACATAGGAAGAGGATAGTCGTAGACCTCTCCTAAGTCAAGCATGATAGCATGCAACCATTTTAACACACACATGGTTGACGCCATACTCCGATATTCGGCTTCTGCACTAGATCTGGAGACAACAAACTGTTTCTTGCTCTTCCAGCTCACAAAATTTCCTCCAACAAATGTGCAAAAGCCTGATGTAGATTTGCGGTCGCCTTTATCATCCGTATAACTTGAATCTGAGTAGGCTTCAACCCTCAGATGACCATTCTTATGAAAGAGTAGCCCTTTTCTTGGTGCTGCTTTGACATACTCTAATATCTTCACGGAAGACTGAAGATGGCATTCCCTGGGAGCTTGCATGAACTGACTAACCTTGCCTACAACATAGGATATGTCGGGTCTTATCACCGTGAGATAAACGAGTTTGCCCACCAGACGTCTGTACCTCGTTACATCAGATAGAAGAGGCGAGTCATATATCCATATTTTGTCTTCTCCAGTAGTCATGGGACACCGGGCCGGTTTGGCACCAGTCAATCTTGCCTCTTGTATAAGATCAAGAGCATACTTTCATTGGGAGAGAACCAACGAGTCGGGCTTCTGAGAGATTTCTATACCCAAAAAGTATTTCGGGGAGCCCATATCCTTCGTGACCAGGTGTTGATGGAGGTGTTTCTTTGTCAAGTCCACCCCAGCCTGGTCATCGCCAGTAAGAAGAATAGCATCTACATACACCACCAAAAGCACCAGTCCCGAGGCGGTTTTGCGAATAAACAGGGAGTGATCGGCCGAACTCCTTGCAAAGCCGATGGAAGCCACAATGCCATTAAACTTGTCGAACCATGCCCGAGGGATTTGTTTTAGGCCATAGATGGCCTTCTTCAACTGGCATACTCGTGTCTCCCCTAAGAAACATACCCAGGAGGTTGCTCCATGTAGACATCCTCCTGAAGATCCCCATAGAGAAAGGAATTATTGACATCAAGCTAGGAAATAGCCTAATCCCTGTTGACGGCCACAGAGAGAAGAACCCGGATGGTGCTGAGGCGAGCGACCGGAGAGAAGGTATTAAAGTAATTAACCCCATAAGTCTGAGTAAAGCTTTGGCCACCAGCCGGGCCTTGTAAAGATCCACAGTGCCATCTGGGCGAAACTTCACAACAAACACCCAGCGACAGCCAACCACATCAGTACCCACTGGTGGAGGAACAAGGTTCTAGGTACCCCTTTCAGTAAGAGTGGCAATCTCCTCATCCATGGCAGATTTCCACTGAGGAATAACAAGAGCCTCCTGGTAGGTGCAAGGAGTGGCAGTAGCCAAGATAGCCAAAGAAAAACACATGCGAGAAGGAGTAAGCCGATCATAGGAAACAACTGTCGCAAACGGGTGTTGGGTTTACGCCCTCACCCCTTTGCGAAGAGCAATGGGAAGATCCAGGTCAACTTGTGCATCAGTGACTAGAGCGTCCGTGGAGGAGAAGGCTAGCCTAGGACTAGAGAGACTGCTGCGGAGAAAAGGGAGAAGGGGGAGGGGGTAGAATGGAGAGAGGAGGAGACAGAGGAGGAGATGATGTAGGAGGAGAGATGTCGATATGCGTGGAAGGAATGGAGGGAGATGGTGGAGAATCAGAGACAATAGGGGGAAGAGGGGATGCAGGAGAGAAGTAGGACACATTCTCGAAGAAGGTCACGTCCGCAGAGACAAAATGCTTGCGCAGAACGAGGTCAAAGCAACAATAGCCTTTTTGAGTCGTAGAGTAACCCGAAAAGACACACTTGGTGGAACGGGGGGAAAGCTTGTCACGGGTAGCCGACGGAGCGTGCACAAAAGCCGTGCACCCAAAGATACGAAGAGGAAAAGGAAATGGTTCCTTGCTCGGGTAGAGAATGGAGAAGGGGGTCTTGCCGTGGAGAACCGTAGAGGGAATGCGATTGATGAGATTGCAGGCGAGGAGAACAGCATAGCCCCAATAGGAGCAAGGCACCTGCATCTGTGTCATGAGAGTGCGAGCGACATCGAGGAGGTGATGGTTTTTACGCTCTGCCACCCCATTTTGTTGGGAGGTGTAAACACAACTGGTCTAATGAACAAGACCATGTTGCATACAGAAAGAAGAAAACTCTTGACTAAGATATTCTTTAGCATTATCAGAGCGAAAGACTTTACTAGAAATATCAAACTGAGTTTTAATCATATAATAAAAGGATTGCCCTACAGAAAAGAGTTTAGAGTGATATTTTAATAGATACACTCAGGTACATCTAGAAAAATCATCAATAAACGTTACAAAGTAAGAACTACCCCGACCAACTGTGAGGGTAGGAGAAGTACCCCAGACATCAGAATGAATGAGATCGAACGGGCAAGAAGAGCCACGACCTTGCTTCGGCGAGAAGTAGGAGCGGTGACGTTTGCCAAGCTGACACACATCTTAGTTGAGTAGAGGACTGGTCTGAGGTAAGTGGGGCAGAAGCTGACGAACAATACGAGGAGGAGGATGTCCAAGGCGATGATGCTGTTTAAGCATATCTATAGAAGACGAGGAGAAGGCGGACAGAGCAGAAACATTATCGAGGAAGTAGAGGCCGCCGATCTCAGTCCCAGTAGCAATCGTCCGTTGGGTTCTCGGGTCCTTGAAAGCACAAGAAGTTGGATTGAATAAGACAGATCACTGAAGTTGCTTGCATAAAGTAGTAACGGATAATAAATTGCAAGGGAACTTCGGGACAGAGAGGGTGTCCGCCAAGCGAAGCGACGGGTTGACTTGAACCACGCCCATCCCATGAACAGGGGAAGGTTAACCATCCGCAACAAGAACCGGGGGCTACCGATCATGCGTTTCTAGGAGAGAGAACATTGAGGATTGCCAGTCATGTGATTTGTAGCACCAGAGTCAATCATCCATTTAACTTGGGTAATGACGTGGGCACTACCTGAAGTCGTGGCCACAGAGGTAGATGGCTTAGAGAAGGCAGATGTGGAGGAAGGTGCATCACCAAAGGGGCGAAGATGAGGATGTTTCTCCCAGCAGCGATCAACAAAATGGCCAGTACGCCCACAGTGAGAGCAGAGGAACCTGGACGAACCACGCCCGACTGACTAGCAGCGGCCACTAGTTCCACCCGCTGAGCTTGGTAAGCATAGGAGGCCTATGGAGGAGGGGAGGACAACAGATGACGCTGGAGCAGCGAAGTAACAGCGGCGATGCGAGCAGCGGTGGCATCCAAAGTTGGAGACTCCGCCTCGCCCAAGATCTGCTGGCAGATCATATCAAAGGACTCAGGAAGTCACAGAAGATAACAAACAACCAAGAGTTCTTGGAAGTGCTTGTGCTGCTCAGCCATGTCCGCAGAGAAGGTGAGATTGTGGAGGATCTTGGCATCAAGAGCCTGAACCAGCTGATAAGCTGCAGTAGGAGAAATGGAAGGGCGGGCGAAGAGGTCAGCATAAAGAGTATAAATGCGGGACGTCTAGGCCCCCTTCGAGTAAAGAGCAGCGAGGTGAAGCCATGCGGACTTGACCGTCTCATCATGGCGGATGAAGGGAAGACATTCATCAGAGAGGATGTTGGCTAGCCAAGTGCGGACAATCATCACTCGCATCCCAGTCATCAAATTGAGTAGAATCAGGAGGAGGAGGGTCATCGGTGAGGTGATGATGTCTGCGCTGAGAGAGAAGAAGAAAGGTGAAAGAAATGCTCCAATCCGGATAGTTGGAACCAACTAGTTTAGAAACCATTCAAAGGTTCCCGGAAGGAGTAGGAGGAGGAGGAGGATGAGCTACAAGAGTGGTGGAGGTAGAGATGACGGGGATGGAGAGACTGGAATTGTCCATAGAGAAACACAGAAAATCGCACGAGTTGAAGAGAAGTCACGCGGATAGAAAAGGGATGAAGCCATGCGAATAAGAAGGAGTCCACAATAAGAGATGGAGACTGCAGCGGAAAAGAAGGAAACCGCAGTGGGATAAAGAGAAGAAGCTGCAACGGTCACGGTGCCAGCACACCAGCGGCAAAAAGGGCCATGACCAGGAAGCAGACCAAAGGACAGAGGTCGCTCGAATTGGGAAGTTCGCGAGAAAAGGTGAGATCGCGTGAACAGGAAAGAATCCGGGCGAACAGAGAAGAAGTTGTGCAAACAGGGCAGCGAACGAGAAGAGAGAGCGGAAGGTAAGTAGAGATTTTGCGAGAACAGGTTGCAGAAAAAAAGAGGGAAGGAAGGCACGCAAACAGGGCAGCGACAAGGCAAAGAAGCCGCGCGGATAGATAGGTATCCGGGCGAACAGAAATCGAAGCCGCGCGGACAGAAGAGCCAATGGAATCAGGAGGAATCGATCGTTTCTTCTGATACCATGTGAGAGTAGCGAACAGGCGACAAAAACAAGCCAGAAATTTTAATAATTGAAAGTTTATTATCCAAAAAGATAAGATTTACAAAGGTATGACCTCCCTTTTATAGAATGGGGGAGATAGGAGAGAGTACAAATAAACAATGTGAGACTAAAAAATTACAGAGCTGTGCGGCTAGACATAAAGAGACCGATTAGGCCGAGCGGTTAAACAAATGGGTTAACCGTTCGGCCACACCATAATGAAGAGAACAAGTCGCAGTAGGAGACTGCTAGATCGCCTGGTCTCCAAGTTGTCTGAGATAAAACGCCAGACCTCTCAGACTACTAACAACAATAGTCTGGATATCAAACTGTTGGAGAGTAACCGCTAGACCGCGTGGTCTACAACCCACCAGACTTAGACCGTCAGACCGCATGGTCTCATACTTCAACGACATTTACCAAACAACACTCATCCCATAATGGAACAAATAGATGGAAAGGAAAAACTAAAAAATCTAATGCTATTGGACTTGGATACAACAAGAAAAATGGCATAATGTGCAACTTGTGCAAAAGAACAAATCATGAAGCTAGTGAGTGTTTCTTCAAGTGCAAGAGATGTAAGAGACCAACACATTTATAAAAAGACTATTGGTTCAAAGAAAAACAAGATGTTAAGAATGCTGAGGCAGAAAAAGAAACCATGTTTTTATGTAAATGACATCAAAAATCAACATTCCATCACTTGGTATATAGATAGTGGATGCTCAAGCCATATGACAGGCAACAAAGATCTATTTATCTATCTGGATGAATGTGCAGTTTCTGAAATTATATTAGGAGATGGAAAACTCCAACAAATTAAAGGAATTGGCACAATCAAAGTTAAAACTGAGAGGAATCATATCAAGTACATATATGATGTTAGCTATGTCCCAACATTAGCAACAAATTTTATAAGTGTAGGACAACTATTACAAATAGGATATCAAGTGTTGTTTACAATGAATTCATGTAACATAGTAAACACTAAAGGGCAACTTCTTAGTTCAGTTATTATGTCAAGCAATAGAGTGTTCCCACTCACATTGCTACCAGTTCAGGAAATGGCACTAACAAGCACAAAAATACAATCCACCAAAACTAGATTGTGGCACCATAGATTTGGTCACCTTAATTATCATGACTTAAGAGAACTAAAAAGCTATCAGTTAGTTGATGGACTACCAGATATTAAATAAGAAAAACAAGTATGTGAAAGTTGTGCAGAAGGAAAAAATCATAGGTTACCATTTCCAAAGGCAACTTATAAAAGAAGTATACAATCATTAGACATGATACATGGTGATCTATGGGGACCTTCACCCTCAATCAGTAATAAGAAATACTATCTGTTACTAGTTGATGATTGTAGCAAATACATGTGGATCTACTTCTTATCAAACAAAGATGAAGCTTTTCAACATTTCCAGTATTTTAAAGCTTTAGTTGAAAAACAACTAGAGAGATCCATTAAGACATTGAGAACAGATAGAGGGGGAGAGTTTACCTCATCTGAATTCAATACCTTTTACAACAAGCAAGGTATGAGGAGAGAGTTAACTGCTAGTAGAACCCCATAACAAAATGGAGTGGTGGAAAGGAGGAATAGGACAGTAATAGAAATGGTAAGAACTATGCTAATAAGTTCAAATTTGCCTCAAGAGTATTGGGCTGAAGCAGCAAATACAATTGTTTATATCTTAAATAGATCTCCAACAAGAGCCTTGATAAAACAAACACCTTATCAGGTTCTATTTAAAAGAATTCCTAACATAAACCACCTCAGAATCTTTGGGTGTAAAAGCTATGCATTAATACAAAAAGAAGATAAAGGTAAGTTAGATAAAAATAGTGCAAAGTGCATTTTTGTTGGGTACAGTGGGGAATCCAAAGCCTACAGACATTACCAACCAGAATAGAAAAGGCTTATTATATCCAGGGATGTCCTGTTTGATGAAGATAAGTGCTGGGATTGGGGTTCAGATCAGGGACAATCAATAGACCTGAATGATTCCTTCCAAATCAGAGATGATCTAATGGTTGAATCTACTCCAGACCTATCAGAATAATTAGATAGCTATCATCCTCAAACCCCTCAATCCCCAGTATCCTCAGTGCATTTACAACAGAGCTCTGAATCATCAACCCCTGCAAGAAAATTTAGAAGAATAAAAGACATCTATTCACAAAACAATCTAGCTTTTAATTGGACCAGCCCTGTCACTTATGAAGAAGCAGCTATAATGTCAAAATGGAGAAGAGCCATGGATGAAGAGATCAGTATGGTCGAAAAGAATAAACCATGGAGTCTAGTTACAAAGCCTCTCAGTGCAGAAACAATAGGTTTAAAATGGATTTTTAAACTAAAAGAGAAAGAAGATGGTTCAATATTGAAATAAAAAGCAAGGATAGTAGCCAAGGGTTATTTCCAAATACCTGGAATAGACTTTAATGAAACATATGCTCCAGTTTTAACATCCCTCAGAAAACTAGATCCCCTAGGAGTGGTTTTGTCATGACTAGGTCATGAAAAAACCCTAGAAGCCCAAGAAGACCAAGTGGACCTAGGAATATAGGTGAGATCATTATGGTCTACAAATAGTAGATTCCTAAACCCTAGTTTAGGATGATCATGAGACTCTAAGATCCCATCATGACCTCACTAATCTATTGAAAGGCCCTAATGGTCCATTGGAGTCAACCCAGGGTGTCCAAGTTGACCTAGGACCATCCTAAGCCTAAATAGGGCAAGATGCCCTAGCTAAGGGAAATGTGCCCCTAATGAGCCCAACAAACCCTACCAAGGTCTCCCTAGACCTAAAGTGGGGTCAATGGGTCACCAAAGATCTATTGGGGTTAACCTTAGAGCCTGAGTTGACCCAAGTCAACCCTAGCCCTAAAGTCGTCAAAGTGCCCTAACTAAGGGGCAAGTGACCTTCAGTGTGCAAGATAACCCAACATAACCCCTCCTAGGCCTTAAGGGAAGTCAATGGGTCACCAAAGATCCATTGGGGTCAACCTTAGAGCTTAAGTTGACATAAGTCAACCCTAACCCTAAATGGGTCAAACTAACCTACATAGGGTCAATTGACCTTCCCTTAGCCAAGTGGACCCCACCCATGCCCTACTAACCCTAGAGTGAGGTAAATGGGTCACTAAGGACTCATTGGGGTCAACCCTAGTGGCTAAGTTGACCCAAGTCAACTCAAACCCCAAAGTGGTCAAAGTGCCCTTAATAAGGGTCAAGTGACCTTCAAGGTGCCAAGTCAACCCTACCCATACATAACTAGACCCTAGGGGAGGCCAATAGGACACCAAGGACCCATTGATGGTGACACAAAAGGTCAATTTGACCAAATATAACCCTAGGCTAGATCAAGTCAAACTTAGCTCAAAAAGGGCTAACCCAAGCTCAAGCCCTATTCACTTGGGCTAACCACCTAATAATTAATTAATGTCATGAATTGGTAGGCTGTAATTAGGCTAGTGTGATGAATAAATTCAGCCATGAGGGGGCATGAGATAGAAAGCTTCAATTCCTCTTTAATGGAGGAGAGAGAAAATGAGTAGAGGCCATTCTTAGCATAGGGAAGCCAAGGGTCATTCTTCTTTCTTGGTTCATCTCCCCTAATAGCCCTGAGAAGATCAAGAGCCTTTCCAAGCTCTTCCACTGACTGGATACAGAGAACCACCATGGCCAAGCCAAGCTATTCATGGCCATTAATGGCAATGATGCCATGACCACCCCCTTCCCCATTTTATTGTTTTAAAAGCTTCACTGGACTCCAAGGAGTCGTTTCCACCCTTGCCACGGCGATTTCGAGTTACTCCACTATGTAGTTGCAGAAACCCGAGCGGTGCCACCACCACCATGGCATCCCGGCGATCGGTGCGCCTCTAGCCCGCAAACATGTTCCTCCCCTTCTTCTTCTTCTATGGGTAGATCGTAAGACTAATTAGGGTCAAGGTTCGGGATCAATTGAGCCTAATACAAACTTTCAAATCCCTGGTTTTTGGGAACACTTCCGCTTAACAGGATTGTCGGAAAATGCCCCTCTGGCGACTGTACCGCTGCCTGGCGATAGCCACCACCTCGACGGAGGTGGTGGTGGCGGTGTTCGGCCAGGGAGGCGGCCGGATGGCCGGGAATTTGGCTGGGAAGTGGATCCAGGTTAGGATGATCCTGGCCATCGGCTGGAGCTTGAAGATGACCAGATGTCGCTGGATGTGCTTTAAGATTCGTGCTAGAGATTATTTAAACTATAGGTTATGTTTTCATATCATTTCATTTCTATAACAGAAATTGTATTTAATGTTTCTATTTATTAAAAATATCTAGGGACACCTACAGAAAAAGTGGTAAATATCAACGTTGTAGCCCTAGGGGTGTACGTTATTTTAAAATTTGTTTGAACCAATTTGGGTGCCTAGTTTTACCAGGGCACTCATTTTGGTGGGGTCTATACCTAGGTCTAGACAGAGATTAAAACATGTGCCCCCACTTCACCACAAGTCCAAATGTCCTGAAATTTGGACAGAAAGTCACCCTAAGCTATACCTAGGTCCTGTCCAAAAATGAGAATTTTTGGAGATAAGTTTTCTATAGTTTTAGAAATTATTTAATAATCCTAGGGTAAATTAATTTAGGGACCTAAAAACCTCCAAACCCTCCCAATTTTTTGTGAGAGGTTCTTAGGGTCATCATGAGGTTCTGTATAAATATTCACCTCATTTTGAGTTGATTTGGGTTGGAAATGAGTAAACCCTAGTTTTTCCCTAAAGGGGGTATTTAGGTCAAAAATGCACCTTGTGGGATTGGGTGGCCAAACCACCTCAACAGAGACTGAAATTTGGGTCACCGGTTTGACATGACTTTTAACACCCTCATATGGGTTATGGGGTGGTTTGGGGTAGGATTGCCCTAGGACCCAAGTTCAATCTCTAAGTTTGGACTTTGGGGGTTTGTGAAGAGCATAGAGTTGAATGCCCTTGTATGGATTTGAAACTTGGTGGAGAGGACCCTATGGTGATTAAAGTCCTCTGGTGGAAATTTTAGTGGATTTAGAGATAGTGTAACTCCTCAAAACCCTAACTCTAGTTTAGGTCACAAAGTTTATAATGGTATGATAGGCTATCCAAACTTTATGAAAAGTCATGAAACTTTGGTAGTATGGTCATAGGGTCAATAAGAACCTCTGGTGATTTTATTGGTAATTTTGGAATAATACATTTAGTATCTCCTTTATACTACATAGAATTGCCCTTGATAATCTTTTGTTTATTATGATAACATTGTTTAATAGGAAGTTATGAAAATTGGGCAGAGGGTATTTTAGCTCAATATACTCATACTTGAATTTTATTATAATTTTTAGATGTATTATTTCAGTACTTTCTTCACAAGCTTTTAAAAATGCAATTATATTCAAAAATGGATTCAGAGCTCAATGATTGATTTTAAATTGTAAAACTCATGAAAAAGTTTACTTAGGTCATTATGAACATAAGCAAATTTTATCATAATTTTTAGATGAATATTTTCAGTAGTTCCTTCATTAATTTAAGAAAGAGTGTTATTGTTCTAAATGAAAATTAGAGCTCATTATTCACTGGAAAGTTTGAAAACATTGTCAGGAGTATTTTTAGGGCATATTATCCATGATTGAATTTTCTTATAATTATTGGAAGCATATTTACAATACTTACTTCTTTAGTTATTAAACTTGTGATTATATTTAGAATTATGGATCAAGGGTTTAAACCTGGCAAAAAAATTGGGAGACTTGAATTTACTGTTATAAATCCGCCTAGTATTTATCTTAATTTTATGGAGCATTTTGCATGACTGTAAGGGCCAGTTCATATTCAAACTAGGGCATTTGGATTTTTAGGAGAAATAAATAAAATGCCAGATAAATTTGAAAAATTCCAAGTTTCTGGATTTAGTCTATAAGTATCATGATAGGACTCCATTAATAATCTTAGGTTGTTTGGATCAGGATTTAGTGTACCTCCTATCATGCACGTCATATAGCATAAGATGGTCTGCATTTAGTAAAACTGCGGAAATCGAGTTAACTTGGGGAATGATCATAGGGAGATGGGATTGTGGTTTACTGATTTTGAGTAAGTGGATTGGAGTATACCATTGTAGTTGGGAAGAGCAGGTAGTAGGGTTCTTTAAGTTTAGGTGGTACTCGGGATCGACGAAAGATCGTTTATCCTGTGAAGGGAGAGAGAAGGTGAAAGTGAGGGATAGATAGAATTTACTCTAGAGGGGGGGGGGGGTGAATAGAGTATTAAAAATTTATTTAGATTTATTGCGGAATTAAAATACTGATACTTATAAATAAGGGAATAAAACAAACTAAACTAACACAACACAACACAACACACAAAGGAAACACAAGGCAAACAAGACGACACAAGAAAATTTATAGTGGTTCCCCAAATCTGGGTACATCCACTCTTCTACCACCCAGGTAGGAATCCACTAAAAGTTTTTGACCAGGTGCCCTGCCACCACAAGATCTCTTTCAGGTAGATCTAGAGATCCTTTGAGCTTTTGATCAGGAGCCCAACATCTAATAGGTTTTTGATCAGGTGCCATATCACCAAGAGTTCACTTTTGAAGGGAGAGATAACCCTGTACAGATGGAGGTAAAATAAAAAGTTTATGGAAGTCTTCTCTTTCTCAAGCAAATGAGAATACTATGTGGATTGTTGTAGAAAGCCCAAGCTCCCCCTGAGATGATGTGTTGATTCAGGAAGAGGAAACTTGGTGTTGGGTGTAGGTCTTCAAAGAATTGATGTAGTTCTTTCTTAGATCTGTAGACTGATTTTGAATAGAGCTCTCTGTAAATTTTTGAAGGCTGAGGAATGAAGAAGACTTAAAAAAAATGTTTTTAGAATGTTCTTCTTCTTCTTTTGAAAGCAATGCAACAGTCCTTGAGAAAAAAATGAGTACTGCTGAAGAATTTTTTTCTCTATTTCACTGATTGACTTTTTTTTATCTTTCTCTTTGTTTCTCTATTATATATTATATCAGAAGGAAAAACGGCATGTATTTGAAATCCCAAGACAATACTTTAATTTTTTGCAAGAATTTAGGAGCCCAAACTGCTAGAATGGCTGGCAACATAAATGCACTTCCATAACTATCTTCTTAAGATAAGACAATAAAATATTCTGTCAATACCATAATTATTGCTTACAAAATACGGCTATTAGCCTTGAGAATATCAACATTAATTATTAAAATATAATTGCCATTAAATAATTTGTCATACACAAAATAAACACTTCAGACCGTTTCTGTAAACTGATAACTGCAAGCAGCATAAAATCGTAGAACTTAGTTTAGAGATCGTCAAACTGGGTTAAGAGATCGTCGACCTGAGAACAACTATCGTAGATCTGAGATAACTGCTATGAAACAAGAGATCGTCGACCTGAGCTCGTAGATCGTCGAGCTCAGTTCAGAGTAGGAGACTCTGAGATCGTCGATGGGAGATCGACGATCGTCGGGCTGAGTTCGACTATAGTCGAACTAATATAAATAATTCACAGAATTCTTCTGAGTCTAAGTCTGAGTCCACTGCCATGCTGGTCTGCACAAACCTGACCTAAAAGGACCTAACTTAGACTAGACAAAGACCCTGGCTATACAGGTTGGTCAAAACATCCTAAGAGTAGACCTAACACAAATCCAAACAAGGGTTCCAACAATCTCCCCCTATTTGTTTGAGGTCACTCAAAAACAGAACTGAAAATAAATAAGAATACAAAGACCATAAATATCTGTAAGGATGAAATAACATCAACATATATACTATAGCAATGCATTGTACAGAAATTAATCATTAAAACATTCAGTCAAACTATAAATTATCAGAAGGACCAGAGGAGGGTTTTGAGAAAATTATCTTTCTTTTGGGATCTGGTACTTCCTTCTTAGATATCTTCAGGTCCTATTCACCAAGAGTTGTCTGAGTACCTGTTCTGGGCACAACTGCTTCAGGGTGCAGTGCCATATACTCAGCTGGATTGAATATTTTCTTGCTAACTTGTTGCTTGTCCAGTTCCTTTTCTCTGTAAGATGACATAGTGGTGAACTTTGATGGGTCTTCTCCTTCTTCTACAACCTTCCTTATCTGAGAAAGGCCAATCAGCACTTGAATCCTGACCATCCTGAAGTTTGGATCAACTTCCTGATCAACAGGTGGCTGATCATCTTGAGGAGGTAATAGGGTAACAGTTTTGAACTGAGTAGATTGAGCCTGAAAATTTGTTATGTTGTGATGTTCATCACTTTGAGAGTAAAGAGATTTTGGAGGAGCAGCTTCACTGTACTTTCCTTTAGGCTTGTGAGATTCATCATGCCTTCTGGATTGATAGTGAGCTGTCTTCTGAACTTTGGGTGAAGCTTGCTATTGAGAAGGAGAGAAAGAAAGCTTTTGATAGATAACTTTTTTTATTTGCTCAGCTAAACTTTGATTCCTTTGCTGCTGACTACCTCCTTGGGAATGCGATCTAGATGATCTATCCTGCCTTTGATAAGTTCTAGTGAAAGAGGTAGGCTTGGAAGATACATCAGATCTTTGAGGAACAACTCCTGAGGCACCAGCATGAGGAGGAGGAGGAGGACCTCTCTTAAACTTCTGAGGTGGGGGAGAGTATCTCCTGCTCTTTTTCCTAGCCTTTTGTTCATTCTTAGACAACCACATCCAGCTTTCCATGCCTGGGTATGGTGTAATCCCTTTCAAAATGTAGTAAGGGGTGTCATTGGTATTTCCTGGCTTGGGAGCAGCTTTGGGATCAGCCTTTCTTTTCCTTGACATTTTCTTCTTCTTAGGATTAGAATCCTCTGAATCATCATCCTCAACATCATCAGATGTATCAGGAGGATTGTCATAAAAGTCATTGATTTCTTTTAGCTGTTTATCAGCAATCTTCTTGGCAGCTTTCTTTTTAGCTTCTTCTTGAATATCAAGAGCTATGAGATCATCCAAAGAGGGAAGGGGACTATTATCTATGGGGTAGGATGGTCCACGGGGACTTGGGACTGGATCAACATCCATAGAAGATGGAGACAGTTCAACAAGCGGAGCTCTTGGCTCACAAAGGTTTATTAATCTTGTCTCTAGGGTTGAAGCAAGATTTCTTGAAGCAACTAGACAAATCAGTTCCTCAACAATTAAAAGTGACTCTAGCTCATCCTTATCTTCTGTAACAAAAGTAGGTTCAACAGCCATAGGAGATGGAATTTCTGTACAAACTGAATTTGACTGAATCTGCATGAGCTATTTCACAGCTTGAGGGCTCATGGGTCTGGTATAACAGACCATGGCCTTGGAAGTATTGATCTCAACTTAAGTCAAAACTCATCTAAACACAGAAAGAATGCAAAAGAATTTATAAATAAATAGTGGGATTTATAAAGCAATCACCACTAGAAATGCCAGGAAATGACACATCAGTGTCCTCATCTGAAATAAGCAAATCTGATTAAGGAACTATATTTGAACAAAACTTCTGAAAAACTTCTACTTCTAGCACTGTTGGAGGAGACAGAGCTGGAAGATCTGCTGAGGCTGAACCTGCTGCATCTTCATAGGACATCTCCCCTGCCTGGTTTCAGTGGTAACTGGAACCGGGCCCCTAGATGTAGAAGGGACAGTGGAAGCAGTTAGAGTGGAGATAGATTGAGCAAGAGGGGAAATAGCCTCTGCTATTAAGGATTTAAGAGATGGAGTGATGAGCTCCAGAAGATGAGTAATGAAAGGGGTATCAAAATGAAGAAACTCAGATGGTGTCTTAGTTGATATAGAATGATGAGTAGGAGGAGGAATGAAATCAATCATGATTTCAACCTGGAAATGGGAGTTATTTGGATAATTTTGTGGTGAGGCATCAATGTGGATGGGAGAATCATTTTGACGGGCAGATGATGAAAGAGGTGAGAGGAGGTCAAAATTGGGAAAAGGCATAATGTTGAGGTTTTGAGGTTCAACAAGATGTTGGGGAATTGCTGACTGAGTGGGAGAAAGAGGGATAGCTGGGGAAGATGGAGGAGTTTGAACAACATTTGTAGGTTGATAGGAAACACGAGGGATGACTGGGGAAGATGGAGGAGTAGGAGGAAGAACTTCTTCACTAGGGTGAGAAGTGGCTGTTACAGCCCTTGTGTCCTCAGATATATTGGAGGAAGGTCCAGCCTTGGAGGGCTTTTGAATGGTCCTCTCCCACTTCCCAAATAGAGAAGAGTCCAATCTCTTACTTGCATTGATAGCTATGGTTGAAGAAATCAGTAGCTCTGGAACTTTCTTCTACAGGAAGATTCCCAAAATCCTTCCTAGGCAAACTTCCTTCTTGTTGTTTTTCCTCTTTAGCAAATCAAAAAACAAACTAGCCCAATATATGGACTTCTTGTTAACTAGAGCAGACATAATGGCAAACTGTTGCCTATTGATATTATCATGAGCAGAATGCTTGCCCAGCAATACTTTGCCCATAATATTAGTAAGAAATTTAAAACCAATAGATAAATTCTTTTTCAAAATCTTAGATGGGATGCCCTCAGCATGACCCATCTCTATCAACATCCTACTATACTCAGTACTATCCTGTTCTAACTCTTCTGTTCCATTTTTCAACTCAAAAATCTCGGTAAGAGTTTCAGGGTTCAGAATCACCTGCTGTCCTGAAATGAATCCGATCATGGAAGAGTCATTAGTTGAGGAAGAATACACCCATTCTTTGATCTCTGAAACAGATAGTTTAATCCTTATAGACATAAACTTCTTCAGACCCTGATCATCACATAACTGCAGCATTTCTTTGAATATTGGATCACAATGACTGATAGATTCAAAATCGACGTCAAAACAAGTGTCGAATTTCATCGCAGACAAGTCCCTGCTGGAATCGCCATTGAAGTTCTGTAGACTCAAGAGAGAAGAGATCAAGAGCAAAGGAAAAGAAAATGCGGGATAGAGATAGAAGAAAAACCTACATATAGGTTTTTGGAATATGAAAATACGATCTCTTTCCGATGATAAAATCAAAAACGTCGATCTTAGGTCAACGATTAATTTATAAACAAATAATATCGTTGGTCTCTGATCTCAGAACCGTAAATTGATAGTCGAGCTTAGGTCGACGATTAATTTACTGAAGCAAAGTCGTCGATCTCCGATCGACGATTTTTGTCTTCACGCAGAGCTGTCGTCAAACTCAGGTCGACGATAGAGCTCAAGATGAGTTCGTAGATCGTCGATCTCCATTCGACGATCGTTGAACAAATCTTCACACAAAGACAAAATTCAATTTTAATCTATGCCATTTATCATTCCAAGCTGATTCAAAAAGAATAGATGTTTTTGCTCATCCAAGTGCTTGGTGAAAATATCTCCTCTTTTAAAATCAGTGGGGATAAACTTAAGATTAATTTTGTTTTTATCAACACAATATCTAAGAAAATGATGCCATATTTCTATATGCTTGGTCCTAGAATGAAGGAATGGATTTTGTGCAATTGATATAGCACTGGTACTGTCACAAAATATGGTGGTATTTTTGAGAGAGTATCCATAATCCAGTAGCTGGTTTTGAATCCACAAGATCTGTGAACAGCAACTACCAACTGCTATATATTCAGCCTCTATAGTTGATGTAGACACAGATGATTGTTTCTTGCAAAACCAGGACACTAATCTATCACCCAGGAACTGACAAGTTCCTGCAGTGCTTTTTCTGTCAACTCTGCATCCAGCATAGTCAGCATCAGAATAACTAGTTAAGTCAAATTCTGACTCTGTAGGATACCAAAGTCTTAGATTAGGACAACCCTTTAAATATCTTAAAATTCTCTTGAGGAGAATTAAATGAGACTCTTTAGGGTTGACCTGAAATATAGCACAAATACATGTTGCAAACATTATATCAGGTCTACTTACAGTAAGATATAATAGGGACCCAACAATGGCCCTATAATTTTTCTGATCAACAAGTTTACCCTTTTCATCAGAATCAATTACTGCATTGGAAGCCATAGGTGTTTTCATTGCTGAGGCATCAGCCATGTACAACCCATATTCGCTGGGTAGGACCCGGAGGCATCAACGGTCAGAGTTGGACTAACTTCAAACTAGCTTGGGGCCTTGGGGACCAGAAGAGCTCTCGCCGAGGAAGGGCTCTCGGCTTGGAAGAGCTCTCGCCTAAGGGCATGGAGAGATCACTAGTGCCAAGCCACAGGCCGACGTCCAGATGCAACCGAGGAGGTTGGCGAGAAGGCACCGAGTCCACTCAATGCCGCAGGAAGTGCAGGTGGAAAGGTTCTCAGCTCAGGGGTTCTTACTCAACGCCGCAGAAGTGCAGGCGAAAAGGTTCTCGGCTTAGGGGTTCTCACTCAACACCGCAGGAAGTGCAGGTGGGAAGGTTCAGGTGTTCTCAGCATAGGGTTCTCAGCGAGTGGGGCCCAGAGCCCGGGATAAAATGACTTAATTACCCTTGGGTAAAATTACCCTTATACCCCCAGGGGCTGCATTTAACACTTCTCAAACAGCGGGATTTGGCTATTGGCAGGCCAGCCAAGGGTATTTCGGTGACTTTAGGTCAGCAAAAGGTTATTAAAAGACCCATATGGGCTCCTTGGAAAGTAAGTCTTCATTGTTCCCCAAAATCAAAAGCACTTTCTGAGGAGCTCCAAGCCCAGCTTTGGCTTTGGAGGGGAAGCTCTCAGAGATTTTCCGGGTGTGAGGCGGGACCTCCCTGCTAAGGCTTTTGGGTCAATCCTAGGTCCATCATAACCAGTCGAGAGTTGAGGTTCGAGAGAAGTAGGTGTTGGTTACACCTTGGTTTTTGAACATTCGTTGAGGTCATTTTTGGCTTCTATATTTTTTGTGCGGTGAGCGTGGAAGGTAGCTTATACAAGAAAGCCTTGAGTTTAGACTCATGATTGGGGGTGATGGTGAAGCATCTAGCTCAGGGGGTATCCCCACCTCGGGGGAGGAGGCAATGAGGAATATGCTGGAGGACTTCAGGCGAGAGGTCCTACAGACCATCAGCTTGGCCTTCTCGGCAAGGAGCAAGTGGGAGATGTCTCAGGTTCCGGTGGAGGTGGTCCCGCTTCTAGGAGAGAGCGCCCCTAGGCAGCACCCCGGGAAGGAGGTCCCGGCAGAAGTAGGCGAGAGGGACGTGGCCGCGCGGGAACTCTTCCCAGGCCAGCGCCCCAGAAAGGAGGTTCCGACAGAAGTTGACGAGAGGGAGGCGGCTGTGCGAGATCTCTTCCCTAGGCATGGTACTGTGGATCGGGCAAGCCAGCCGAGGCCGCGAGACGTGCCCTAACGCCAGGCGGGAGGCGAGAGTCCCTTTAGTGAGCTTATCATCTCAGATCCAGTGCCGGAAGGGTTCCGCAAGCCCGACATGTCCTACTACTCAGGAAAAGATGACCCTGTACAACATGTACAGTGGTTTGAAGATGTGGTTTCATTAAGGCAGATGACGGATGCCTTCAAGTGTCGGTTGTTCGCCATGACGTTGAAAGACAAGGCCCGGGACTGGTTTCATCAGCTGCCGGCAAGCTCGATCTACAGCTTTGAGGACCTGCGACGCGGGCTCTTGTTAAGGTTCTCAACGTCAAAGAAGCGGAAGAAAGAGGCAGAGTGCCTGTTTGCGGTGAGGCAGAAGCAAGACGAGACGCTGGGTCATTATGTTGATCGGTTTCAGGAAGACATCCTCCTGGTTCAGGAGGTCCCAGGATACGCGCCGATGCTCGCCTTTACCCTGGGGTTGAGACCATGATTCTTTAGCATGGAGCTGAAGAGAGTGCCCCCCTCCTTTGAAGAGCTTATGGAGAGGGCGACAAATGAGATCGATTTTGAAAGAGCCAATCCGGCTTTCGCTAGGAAGCTGGCCCGGTTGGCGGAGGATGACGTAAAGGAACCAGCATAAGGAAAGCAGAGGGAGCAGAGGGAGACGAGGGAGGAAAGGAGAAGGGAAGAGCCCCGAAGGCAGGGGAAGCACCAGGATTGGGGGGCCCGGGAGCTGAAAAACTGGTTAGGTTGGAGGCCTCGGGAAGGTCGTCCCCAGGGGCAAGGAGAAGGTTGTAACGCCCTCGATTTTTCTGCGATTATTTAATTCTCGTTTGGCGTTACGTTGACATGTTTTCGTGGCTCGTGCCATTTGTGGAGTGTGGTCTTAACTCCTTAGAACTGGGTGCCCTATTTTGTAGCCGGTTGGCAAGATCTCCCTAGCAAGCCGAGTCGTTTTGGGTGACCCGGTGTGGCCTCTCGGGGGATGCTTGTGTTTTGGCTTCGGGAGGGTATAGCTCGAGTTCTGTTCGTCGAAAGTTAGTTTCGACTTCGCCGTTGTGTTCGTAGCATGGATATTTAGCTACGGTGCGAATTTCGTCAAATTCCGAGATAGTTTGGTTTTCGCGTCGTTTTTGGTGTGCCATTAGCCTATTAGAGAATTCTCTTAATTAATAAGGGAGCCGGCGGTTAGGATTCGGTTTTGCTGAACCGATGCGTTTAAAGCTTATAAAAAGGCTTTATTAAGAAGTGGCGGGCCACTTTCTTCTTTCTTCCCAAGACCGAAACCGTCGCCTGCTCCTGTTCGCGGAAAACAGAGGAAACTGCCGGACCTGTTTCTCCTTCAGACGGCGATTCCGGGAGTGTTCGTGGACGGATTTCAATTCCGAAAGTGGCGTTGTCTTGCTCTCGCTCATATCTACGTTTCGACGGTAAGAGGTTTGTTTTTCGTGGAGTTTTAGGAGACTTTGATTTTCGGTTTCTTGTGGTTTTCCGCCATTAATGTGCGGGTTTGCTTGTTAGGTGCTTCCTCTTCTAGTGCAGAACGAAGAGGAGGGAAAGCCGACCAAGCTTCACCGGAAATCGAGGCAAGTGGTATTCTTGCCCTTGCCATTATTGTTCATTTGAATTTTGGAATGTTTCCCGGTTAGCCCTAGGGTAGAAACCAAACATATTCTCTTTTACCTTGCTGAATTTAGGGCTTAGATTCGCATATGAACCCCCCCTCCCTGTGCTGTTTTGCTCAACCCGATGGTTGTTTTGACCATTTAGACTCCAGAATTGTAGTTCTAGTTGGGTGCTTTTGCGGGTGGAGCCGAGAGAGAGAGTGAGGGAGGTTGTTGTGGTAGGGCTCTGGTTAGAACCAGTCTTGGTAGACTCTCGGGTTTTGGTGTCGAGTGTGGTGCACACACTCAAAGCCAAAACCGCCCGGACTTGGCGTTGAGTGTGGTGGACACACTCAAAGCCATAGTTCAGTTTGTTCTTTGCGGCTGAGTTGTGGGGTGATTTAGTGGAAATTTTCGTCTAAGTCAAAATCGACGAGAATCATCCTTGATTCCCGCCGATTTCGACGTGATTCCCACCGATCGGCGAGAATCATCCTTGATTCTTGCCGATTCGGCGAGAATCATCCTTGATTCCCGCCGATTCGGCGAGAATCATTCGGGATTCCCGCCGATCATCGAGAATCATCCTGCATTCCCGCCGATTCGGCGAGAATCATCCTGCATTCCCGCCGATTCGGCGAGAATCAGTCGGCATTCCCGCCGACCTCCTCTTGTTGGCGTTGGCTTAAGGTTTTCCTGCGGGAATGAACTTTGGCGTAGAGTGAGTTGACCTCACTCAACGCCAAAGCTGCTTTGGCGTTGAGGGAGGTGGACTCACTCAACGCCACTGTTAGGTTTTGTGGTTTTGCTGAAGGCATTTAGGGAGTGGACCTCACTCAACGCCATAGCTGTTTTGGCGTTGAGTGAGGTTAGCTCACTCAACGTCGCTACCTCTTTTGCTGAAGGCGTTGAGGGAGTGGACCTCACTCAACGCCATGGCTGTTTTGGCGTTGAGTGAGGATAGCTCACTCAACGCCAGAGCTGTTCTTGCGGAAGGCATTGAGGGAGTGGACCTCACTCAACGCCATGACTGTTCTGACGCTGAGTGAGGCTAACTCACTCAATGCCAAGGTCTGGTTAAGCGTTGAGTGAGTCCCACTCGACGCCAAGCCGTGTTAAGTGATTTCAACACTGTTTCCCTTACCTCGATTTTCGTTCCCGAGTGAATTCCCTGGTTATATTTGTAATTTCCTTGTCGGCCATGTTTCTCTTTCCTAATGGCCGAATCGTGGGTCATGGTTAGTAGTGGTGGGTTGAAGCTCTTCATGGCGGAGGTGTTGTGCAATTTAGCCAAGGCCACCCTTATTCTTCTATCTTGCTCCAGGTACGGGCTGGGCAAGGGGGTGGATGGTCCCTTGTGCTTTCACATGTAGACCCTTGAGCTTGTTTGCTTGGAAATGGTGGTTGAGGGACTGAGTTTGCCTCCAACCCGGATCCATGCTGTTTGTTTTTGCTACTACCATCTCCCACAACCTAGGGTGTTAGAAGTTTCTTCCTTGGTAGATTGCAGCACTTTGGGCTCTTGGTAGCCTAGTAGACCCTGCAGGATGTAGTTTCTTGGCAGGGTTGGTGCTGTTTCCTTGCACGTAGTGCATTTCTTATTGTCTTGCCTTGGGCAGTTGTGACTTTTACTGCTATGTGTTTTCCTCTTTTATTTATTCCCTGGTTGACACTTCCTTGCAGTTTTTTTCCTTGTTTTGCTTGCTGAGATATTCTTTCTTCTTTTGAATGCCTCAGGTTCTGAGCAGTAGTCAGTTTTATGGCTAGGTTGCGGTGGTGTTGCTGTTGGTCTCTTGCACTTTGGAGATCCTGTTGCTTTGTTAGTGAGGTAGTTTTTCTGTACTTTTCTTACGGACATACATATTTGCCAGTGGGTTTGTGTCAGGTTGTTGGCGCCCACTGGTAGTTTTTACCTTTGTACT
The DNA here is from genome assembly GCA_039513925.1 of Platanthera zijinensis. Classification (NCBI taxonomy): domain Eukaryota; kingdom Viridiplantae; phylum Streptophyta; class Magnoliopsida; order Asparagales; family Orchidaceae; genus Platanthera; species Platanthera zijinensis. The sequence continues at coordinate 182,747,098 of CM077088.1, read as the reverse complement.
AGATATATTATTTTTGCTGCTACCATTTTCTGGAGATAGTCTACTTGCTCTGGGGAGGATTTATGCTAGGTTGCTAGTTATTTTAAAACTACATTTATTATTATTGTAAATATATTGCATGATCAGCATGATTTATAAAAGTAATCGCTATTTTCCAAGCAGCGTATAAAGATCGTTTTCCTATATATAATATAAATTAAATGTAGAGTCTTACATACCATAAGTGGTCCTCTTAGGGCTCTTATGCTCTTCTTAGGATGTCAAACCTTAATAAAATATTTTTCCGCAGCGCTTAAGTATAGTTTTTAACTGTGCACTAGGTGATCCACCGAGCCGAGGGATACGACCTCGAAAGTATAACTGATTTTCTAATCATTAAACTCATAAATTTCTTTCATAAAGAGTAATAGTTGGTTTTGCCTGAGCATCAGCAGTTATCCCCTGCTTGACGTGGCATCATGACGCGCGTTTTCTCATACTCTGATAATTCTTTAATTCGGAGAAAATGCGGGTTGTGACAAAGGTTTCCAGGGAAGGGACAACCTTAGGGAGCCAAGGAGGTTTGATCAGCCGGCGTGGAGGCATGGGCCAAGGGGTCATCTTTCGCCGCCACAAGAAGCAATGGAAGTTAGTAGGGGAAGAGGAGGAAGAAGAGGAGTTCGGGGAGCTGGGAGAAGAGGAGGAGAAGGAAGGGGGGGGGGGGGCAGGGTGGCGTTACCCTTTTGCGAATTCCACCAGGAGGAAGGCCACACAACGACCACCTGCCCCGAGTTCTTGGAGGTGAGAGGAGATAGAGGGGGAAGGGGACAGGATCCGCCGGTAAGGATCGTGGAGGTGCAACAAGGAGAGGGAGAAGATAGGTGTGAGGACCGGATCGATGTGGGGACCCGAGTAGGGATCGGGGTGATCCACGGGGGAGTGGGTATTGAGGTAACCCGCAACGGAAGCCTCAAGACCATGTTCCGAAGGGGAGTCATCTCGACCTCCCAGGCTCCCCCTCCAAAGGAGAAGATCACCTTTTCATTAGCAGACATGCCAGACTACCATGACCCATTCTGCGATGCCCTTGTGATCCAGATGGCAGTGGAAAACTTCACGGTCTCTAGGATACTGGTGGACAATGTCAGCTTTGTGAACGTGATCTTCAAAAAGCCCTTTGACGGGATGCAGGTTGAAGGGAAGAGGGTCCTAGCTTTGGATGGGCCGTTGTTTGGGTTCTCGGGAGAGAGAAAGGAAGTAGAAGGGGGAGTAGGGTTGCACGTAAAGTTGGGAGGCGTGTCACAGAACTGTAGGTTTGTGATCGTGGATGCCCCAAGAAGCTACAACGCCATCTTTGGGCGTCCCCTCATCAGCGTCTTTCGCTGCGTTCCCTCCAATTTTCATTAATGCCTTAAGTTCAATAACGAAGGGGTGCAGGTCAGGATTAGAGGGGACCCAAAGGTGGCGAGGCAGTGTTATGTAACCGCGGTCAACACGGTTTCATGGATGGCTGAGTTGAAAGAGTTGGAAGGGGAGATGGCAGAAGAAAAGGAGGGTGTCGGAGAATGGGAGGTGAGCCTAGGGGAGACAAGGAAGGAGACCGTGGAGGAGAGAAGGGAAGCTTGAGTTGAGCAAGAAGGCCTGGAGGAGGTGATGGAAGTAGAGGAGGATCAAGTGGCGAGAGTTGAGCTGGAGGCCCCGAGGGGTATAGAGGTTGAGCAACAATAAGAGGAGAAGCCGGAGGAGGCAATGAAGTTTGAATGAGGGGAGGAGTTGGAGTTTGAGGAGGAAGCAAGGGTTGGCTGGGAACAAGCACGGCTGGAGCCGGTCGAGGAAGTGGTGGAGATGGAGGTCTTCACTAGGGCAGGGCAGGTGTAGAGGGTGCGAGTCAGCGGGGGCTTAAGTCCCGAGGACCAGGAGCGGTGAGAGCTTGCATCCAGAGCAACGTCGACATCTTCGCTTGGACCGCGGCAGACATGCCGGGCATTGACGCGGATGTGGCTTGCCACCGTCTGAACCTAGATCCCAGGACTTGCCCCATACGCCAGAAGATGAGTACCATCGCCACCAAGCTGGAGGACCCCATCCGCGAGGAGGTCAGAAAGCTCCTAGAGGCAGGCTTCATCTCGGAGGTTCAGTATCCAGGCTGGATCTCCAATGTGGTAATGGTTAAGAAAGAGGGTGGGAAATGGCGCATGTGTATTGATTTCTCTTTATTAAATAAATCGTGACCCAATGATTGCTACCCCTTGCCTCGAATCGACGTACTGGTTGATTCAGCCGTCAGTTTTTCTGTTATGAGTTTTTTTGATGCTTTTTCAGGTTATCACCATATCCGGATGCACCCTCCCGATGTCAGGGATGTCTCCTTCATCAATAGGGAGGGGTGTTTCAGTTACAAGATGATGCCATTTGGGTTAAAAAACGCAGGGGCCACTGACCAACGCATGATGGATCGAGTCTTCAAGGGGTAAAGGGGAAGGAATTTGGAGGTTTATATTGACGACCTCATGATCAAAAGCAAGTGTGTAGGCTAACACCTATGGGACCTAGAGGAGACCTTCGCCACCCTATGGAGATTCAAGATGAGGCTGAACCCCTTGAAGTGTGTCTTCGAGGCCAGCCGCGGGAAGTTCCTCGGGCATCTCTTGACTCCGGCAGGGGTAGAGCCTAACCCGCATAAGGTGAAGGCCATCCTAGACTTGGAATCACCTCGCGATGCCAAGGAGATCCAATGCTTGACAGACAAGTTTGTCGGTCTAAGCAGGTTCCTCTCCAGATCAGGGGACAAGTGTTCATCATTCTTCAAGGTGTTGAGGGGTAACCAAAGGTTTGAGTGGACCGCCGAATGTGAAGAGGCCTTCCAAGGACTGAAGAGACAGCTCTCCCAGGCTCCTCTACTTCAAAGACCGAAAGAAGAAGAGGACTTGGCCTTATACCTAAGGGTAGGACTGGAGGCCGTGAGTTCCGTTCTAGTCAGGGAAGAGGGGAAGAAGAAGCTACCCATCTATTACGTGAGCCGGATTTTGAAGAAGGCAGAGCTCCGCTACCCCATCTTGGAAAAGCTTGCATACGCTCTGATCATCTCGGCAAGAAAGCTTCGGCCGTATTTCCAAGCGCACTCGATTAGGGTGGTGACCGACCATCCTCTTCGCAAGATTTTGAAGGGGTAGAGAATTAGGGGAGGGTTGCCAAGTGGTCCATCGAGCTGAGCGAGTTCAACATCTCTTTCGTCCCCAGACTCTCCATTAAGGCGCAAGCCATGGCAGACTTTTTGGCGGACTATGTGGCAGAAGTCGGGGATAAGGAGCTACTGCCGCGAGAGGCATGGATGATGATGGTTGATGGGGCCTTGGGAAAGCACTCCCTTGGGGGAGGGGTGGTGTTGATAAGCCCCCAAGGGGTCGCTATAGAGCAGGCGGTGGCCTATCACTTTCCAGTGACCAACAACCAAGAAGAATACGAGGTTATGATTGCTGGTCTCTGTTTGGCGAAGGAGCTTGAGATCCAAGATGTGGAGGCTTGCACAGACTCGATGGTGGTAGCATCACAGATCCGAGAAGAGTTTGAAGCTCGGGAGCCTACCCTCATAAAGTACCTATCCAAGGTAAGGGCGATCATCGGGGGTTTCCATTCATTCTCGATTCAACATGTTCTCAGGGAGGAGAGTGCAGCGGCTGATCGGTTGGCGAAGCGCAGACCTCGTGGAGGGGGACCCTAATTGAACTGTTTCGACCAACATTCAAGGAAGGGGAGTTGATGGAGATAGGTCGGCGACCCTCGTGGGTAGACCCATTGGTAACCTTCCTGACAACGGGCGAGCTAGGGGGAGAGGTGAAGGATGCAAAGAGCTTCAGGCGCAAGACAGCTCACTACCTAATGCTAAAAGGGGTATTGCATCGTAAGATGTTGTCAGGGGTCCTAGCGAGATGTGCGAATGAGGAAGAGATCCCAAAGATCCTGGAAGAGATACACTCGGGCGAGTGCGGCAACCACTCAGGGTGAAGGACGCTAGAGGCAAGGGTGGTAAGGCAGTTGTACATCTGGCAGACCCTGAGGAGGGATGCGGTAGAATTCGCAAAGAGATGTCCAAAGTGTCAGCTGTACGCCCCCCTACAGCTCTTGCCTGCTCAAAGACTTAGGAGCATTACGTTGCCGTGGCCTTTCGCCATTTGGGGGATGGACTTGGTCGGACCTTTCCCTCCGGCTAGTGGACAGAGGAGGTTTCTCCTGGTCATGGCCGATTACTTCTAAAAGTGGCTGGAGGTAAAAGCTTTAGCCAAAGTCACCTCGCAAGTCGTAAGAAATTTCTTTTGGGGAGATCATATGTAGACACAGGCTACCTCAAGCAATAGTAATGGATAACGGTCCTCAGTTTGCCAGCGAAGAGGTCATTAGCTTCTGCGCCCAACTAGGGATAGACCTCAAGTTTTCCTCTGTCCACCACCCCCGGAGCAACAGTAAGGTAGAAGCGACAAACAAAATCATAGTAAACTTACTCAAGAAAAAGGTGGAGAACTTGAGGGGAAATTGGGTAGAACAGCTCCCCTCCATCCTGTGGGCCCTACAAATGACCCCAAACACGGCCACTGGGGAGACCCCCTTCAAGCTCTCTAATGGGTATGAAGCAGTCCTGCTAGTAGAGTTTGGGGTTCGGTCCCCACGGGTTACAGTCGCAAAATGAGGAGACGAGGTCTGGAGGTTGGGAAATGAAGAAGGGTTGCGCCTCTCGCTAGACATGGTGGAGGAGTTGCAGGATGTCACAGCCATCAGGCAAGAAGAGATCAAGCGACGAATGGCCAAGTATTTCGACAAAAATGTCAGGATCAAACAATTTGCCGAAGGGGATTTGGTTCTGAAAAAGGTTGACGCGGCACGAAGGTTGACTTCTGTGGGCAAGCTCAACCTAAATTGGGAAGGGCCTTACATTGTAAAGGAAGTCCTGGGAGCAGGAGGTTACTACCTCCAGGATGTGGAAGGGAAGACCTTGAGCCACACCTGGAGCGGTGATGACCTAAAGCATTTCTACCCATGAGGGGGAAATGATTGTATTAATGTTCGCAAACACTATTATAATATATTTCTTGCTTTGATCCTTTGTCAATTCCCTTCACCTTGAAGTTAGGATAAGGCCTTACGTATTGAGAACTTCATCGACACCCCGAGCTCGGGTCGGCCCCAGGTAGACCCGCTGTGAAGGCTCCCATCTAGCTGGCAGGTCCGAAGGCTCGCCTGTGGGGGAGAGGTTTGGTTTTGAGAACTTCATCGACACCCTAAGCTCGGCTCAGCCCCAGGTAGACCCGCTGCGCATGCTCCCATCTAGCTGGCAGGTCCGAAGGCTTGCCTGTGGGGGAGAGGTTTGGTTTTGAGAACTTCATCGATACGCCGAGCTCGGCTCGGCCCCAGGTAGACCCGCTGCGTAGGCTCCCATCTAGCTGGCAGGTCCGAAGGCTCGCCTGTGGGGGAGAGGTTTGGTTTTGAGAACTTCATCGACACCCCGAGCTCGGCTTGGCCCTAGGTAGACCCGCTGTGCAGACTCCCACCTAGCTAGCAGGTCCGAAGGCTCGCCTGTGGGGGAGAGGTTTGGTTTTGAGAACTTCATCGACACCCCGAGCTCGACTCGGCCCCAGGTAGACCCGCTGCGCAGGCTCCCATCTAGCTGGCAGGTCCGAAGGCTCGCCTATGGGGGAGAGGTCTTATGTTTTGAGAACTTCATCGACACCCCGAGCTCGGCTCGGCCCCAGGTAGACCTGCTACGCAAGCTCCCATCTAGCTGGCAGGTCCGAAGGCTCGCCTGTGGGGGAGAGGTTTTGTTTTGAGAACTTCATCGACACCCCGAGCTCGGCTCGGCCCCAGGTAGACCCGCTGCGCAGGCTCCCATCTAGCTGGCAGGTCCGAAGGCTCGCCTGTGGGGGAGAGGTTTTGTTTTGAGAACTTCATCGACACCCCGAGCTCGGCTCGGCCCCAGGTAGACCCGCTGCGCAGGCTCCCATCTAGCTGGCAGGTCTGAAGGCTCGCCTGTGGGGGAGAGGTTTTGTTTTGAGAACTTCATCGACAACCCGAGCTCGGCCTCAAGTAGACCCACTGCGCATGCTCTCATCTTGCTGGCAGGTTCGAAGGCTCACTTGTGGGGGAGAGGTCTTATGTTTTGAGAACTTCATCGACACCCCGAGCTCGGCTCGGCCCCAGGTAGACCCGCTGCGCAGGCTCCCATCTTGCTGGCAGGTCCGAAGGCTTGCATGTGGGGGAGAGGTTTTGTTTTGAGAACTTCATCGACACCCCGAGCTCGGCTCGACCCCAGGTAGACCCGCTGCGCAGGCTCCCATCTAGCTGGCAGGTCCGAAGGCTCGCCTGTGGGGGAGAGGTCCTATGTTTTGAGAACTTCATCGACACCCCGAGCTCGGCTCGGCCCCAGGTAGACCCGTTGCGCAGGCTCCCATCTAGCTGGCAGGTTCGAAGGCTCGCTTGTGGGGGAGAGGTATTATGTTTTGAGAACTTCATCAACACCCCGAGCTCGGCTCAGCCCCAGGTAGACCTGCTACGCAAGCTCCCATCTAGCTGGCAGGTCCGAAGGCTCGCCTGTGGGGGAGAGGTTTTGTTTTGAGAACTTCATCGACACCCCGAGCTCGGCTCGACCCCATGTAGACCCGCTGCGCAGGCTCCCATCTAGCTGGCAGGTCTGAAGGCTCGCCTGCGGGGGAGAGGTTTTGTTTTGAGAACTTCATCGACAACCCGAGCTCGGCTCGGCCCCAGGTAGACCCGCTGCGCAGGCTCCCATCTAGCTGGCAGTTCCGAAGGCTCGCCTATGGGGGAGAGGTTTTGTTTTGAGAACTTCATCGACACCCCGAGCTCTGCTCGGCCCCAGGTAGACCTGCTGCGCAGGATCTCATCTAGCTGGCAGGTACGAAGGCTCGCCTGTGGGGGAGAGGTCTTATGTTTTGAGAACTTCAACGACACCCCGAGCTCGGCTTGACCCCAGGTAGACCCGCTGCACAGGATCTCATCTAGCTGGAAGGTCTGAAGGCTCACCTGTGGGGGATAGGCTCGGTCCTTGGTTGGACAAGAGACACACCCAGAAGGCAGAACAAAAGGATTGAGGATCTCCTCGGTCAGGAAGGGGTCTCGGCCTTTAGAAATCTCTGCCGAGAGGTCTCGGGTAAGGGGATCTCGGCAAAAGAAGTTCCAGGCGGGGAAACTTTGGCGGTGGATTCTTGGCTAGACTGGGAGAAGGTCTAGGCATTAATTCCCGACCGACCGCGCAAGGTAAGGAAGGGGGATCTTCCCTTAAAAGGGCCCAGGGACAACGCTCTCGGCAAGTGGCTCTCGGCAGAACGAGGAAACGACGTGTCTCAGTCTCAAGGTATAAGAGAGAGAGAGAGGGAAGCAAAGTACCAACGTTTACATTATATACTGTTTACAATATTACAAAAAGGGGGAGCCTCTCGCCCATTACAAATCAAAAGTAAAAAAGGAAAAAAGGACTTAAAGGAGGTGCGCTGTGGCTGCTCGAGTTCCAGCTTGAGCTATTGCGGGAGCTCTCGCCCGAATCCTCCCCGGACGTCTCGCTGGTAGCCTTGCCGTCAGCAACATGAGGTCGCGAGACCTCCGAAGGAGGGGAGTAGGGAGCACCCGGAGGCCTCTGGAGAGGCTCAAAGAGCCAAGGGAGGAGCTTACTGGCGGACAGGGTCTCGCCACCCTCGTCCAGGCATCCCACATCCCGCAACGTCTTGATCATCAGTCTGGCCGTCGCCTGGGAGTTGACCTGCAAGAGCTTGTCGATATCATACTCAAGTAACTCCGGCTCTTCAGTCTTTCATCCAGCGTGGGAGGGGCGGGATCGCAGCTGCGGCCATCTCCAGGCGCTTGACTTGGTCCTTCAGCAGATCGAGCATTCTCGCACTCCACCCCGGCCTGCCGCGTACAGAGCACCATGACCTGCCGAGAGTACTGCATAAAAGCATATGATTAGCAGCGAGAATGAGGTTATGAATCTCATAGGCGAGAACGAATGTCAGAAAGGGTCTCACCTACCTCCTCCGCCGGGCACAGGGATAGCAGGCGCTGGGCGTCTTCTAGCTCAGTCTTTAGGGCCGCCGCCCGAGTCACCGCTTCCTCTCTCGCCTTGTACATGTAGAGAAGGTCTGGTCGATGGTGATGCTTCGGCGAGCACACATGTGCGCAAGCTCGATCCCACGCATCAGAGCCC